>OY770263.1:286025672-286540672 GCA_963669355.1 Chorisops tibialis
AAGCATTTTGAATGAAACATTTTTATAGCTACTTTAGCATGATGGGGAAAAAATTAGTTCAATGCTATCATCCCTTCTAACACTCCACATACAAAATTTCTTGGGGTCACAAAAAAATTCTATTTCATCTAGAGTATCGTAAGATTGCGCATTACGCGCAATCGTAGCCCTGTTATGTTTAATTTTGCCATCATATGAGGTTCTCGTTCATTTTCGGAATGGCAGAATTATATGGGTTTCGGGATCATCTCTAAAGATGGTTTATCTGTAAAGATGGCTTTGGCTGAGTCACGTTTGTCTGCGATAATTTTGTTCATTAACTTATGTGTGAGAAACGATGGGCAGATTTAATAATAAATAATAAGCCGTGTGGTCATCGAACGGACAATGAAAACATTTATTTGATAACAGAGCAAGCTTCGTGTTGCTCAGGCTGATAACATTCATAGCATATAGAAGATTTGCTAAACTTCTTCTTAGCGTGAACCAACTCTTGACATTTGACGCATCTCATCGGTTTAAGCAAACTTACAATACTCTCAGATTTCATCCAGAATATAAATATAATTGAATTATAATTGGGCGTAAAGCTTGCTTTGCTCCGATTTTATAATCGACTGCTCTCATATAGCCGAGGGAAAAATTCTTTTCTTGAATTTCTAATGTAAAAATTTGTATTGGAGAAATTAGAAGCAGTAAAGCGAAGTTAATATTTATTTCAGCATTTATTGTAATTATTAAAGGACATACATATTCACGCAAAATTTAAAGTTTCTATTTTTTCTATATATAATAAGAATCGATATACCAAAATTATGCATTTGTATGGGAGGGAGTAGAAGACAAACAGATTAAGATAAAAATTTTCTAAGTTATTGATTTGTGCATAGTCGTACTTTACTAAAATTTTTAAGTAGATAGCTTTGACAATTTCGAAGATACTGTTTTAACTGAAATTTCAAAATATCGTGTAATTTGTAAGGAAAGATTTTTTTTCAAAAGTTATTGAAATTACAGTAGAAATTATTCTGGAGCCCTTTTACCTCTGATAGTTTCACTAAAAAGCGCAGGAATGCGTTATCATGGAAGCAATAGGATTATTGATATTCACATCGTAATACTTTTACCTCATTTACCAGTCGATACATTAAATGGTTTCGAAAAAAAAGCAATTTCTTGAAATTCTGAAATTTCTTGAAGTTTGCATGGAACTTAAAGTCACTTTTTTGATGAAAATTACTTAAAGCAAACTTCACTAAGATAGGATAAAGCGTTGTTGAGTTATATTATAGACAGTCGAACAGACGCACAGATGGACAGACGATCACTCAAAATTGAGGTTTTTGAGCGACATCAAATATCCCAGTGTCCTTGGCAACCCTGAGCGAGCATTATTTCTTAGCATTGCAAACGGTAAGGCGAACACAATACAATCTCAGATTTCATCGCAAGTATGAAATTTCAAGATACTACCTAGTGGAATACTTTCAAAACTTGTAATCCCTGTTCTACAAAGGGATTATTTCGAAAAAATTTAGTAAATCAATTATCAGTAACACATTCGGATATTTCTTCACCTTCCAGTGCAGCTTTCAAGAAGTCATTTATTACCACCAGAAACACCAGGCTGGTGTAAATATGCAGCCTTGTCTGACACCCATTCGCACAGAGAAGCTCTCGAATAGCTCTCCTCTATGCAAGACGCGACACCTTGCATCTTCGTAGGATTCTTTAATCGTTATCTAGAATACCTCTCCTACGCAAAGTAATCCATATATAATCTCGCTTAACGCTGTTGAAAGCCTCTCATAGTTTTACTTCCATATGAACTTTTGCGTCCAGTAATTTCGAAGATTTAAAAATAAAAAATAAATCCAATTATCGACTTCCTATCTACAGTGTAGTTGAACTATTTTCATCTCCAGTTTTCGATTCTACTCATCTCCTCCTTGCAGCCACCGACCTTTTAAATTGAATTCCGACGAACATTACACTCCACCTAAAGATGGGGTGTGATGTCAGCTATTACTAACTAAAAGCAGCCAAAAATGACATGTATATCGTATTTATCAGGTATGTACCTAGTCCTGCCATAAGTTCTGTCACATAATTTCTCACATTGGCAACAACTTTATTTTATGAGTGACATTTCAATATCGGCCAGTTTTATAAACGTCATAATGTTGTTGACAGTTGATGGTCATTTAAAGTGTGTTCGTTAACGTGTGAAGATGGAATGGGGTGTAATAGAAAACCGAACTGCAGTTATTGCACTACATAAGTGTGGAAAATCCGCGAGTGAAATTTTCAAGTTGTTGTGCCCGTTAAAAATAACGCAAAGATTTGTGTATCGTGCGATCCAGAGATATAACGCGATCCAGACTATTGAAGATCGACCTCGTTCTGGACGTCCGCGTGATGTACGTTCTTCTGCTGCCATCAAAGCGGTCGAGAGTCGAATTCGTCGAAATCCGCTTCGTAAACAACGAATCATGGCTCGAGAGATGAACATCTCCACCCGAAGTATGTCTCGCATCATAAAATCTGACCTCGGGATGAGTGCCTTTCGACGATCAACGGGACATTTGCTGACTGAGCAGTTGAAGCAAATTAGGAGCACCAGATCGAAAGAGCTCCTTCGGCGGTACGGCAACAACAAACATCGAGAAATTTTATTTACCGATGAAAAAATTTTTACGGTGGAGGAACATTTCAACCGCCAAAATGATAAGGTGTATGCCCACAGCTCCATAGAAGCCCGAGAAGTTGCCACTAGGGTACAGCGAGGACATCATCCAGCATCAGTCATGGTATGGTGGGGTGTCAGCTACGAAGGGGTCACCGAGCTTCATTTTTGCGAAAAAGGCGTAAAAACTGCAGCGAAAAATTATCAAACGGACATCCTGGAGGGATGTGTGAAGCCGCTGAACTCTACGCTATTCAACAATCGACATTGGGTTTTCCAGCAAGATTCTGTGCCAGCCCACAAAGCTCGAACCACACAAGCGTGGTTGGAAACCAATATTCCACAGTTTATAAGGGCGACGGAATGACCTTCTGGGAGCCCAGATTTGAATCCCCTGGACTACAAACTGTGGGCGGAGTTAGAGTCCATGGTGTGCACGAGACGACACCCAAATATCGAGAGCCTTAAGCGATCTTTGACAGAAGCAGTAGCTAATTTTCCGCTAGAAACAGTGCGTACTGCTATCGATGACTGGCCCAACAGATTAAAGAGCTGTGTTAAGGCTAAAGGCGGCCACTTTGAATAATTTGTTGCTTATTTTACTTCCATTAGTATACCAAAATAAAATATATTTTCCTTTGTCAAAAACTCTTTTTCATTTATACAAAAATTGCCCATATACGTGTGACAGAACTTATGGCACGACTAGGTATAGTATATGTGAAGGCATATACAATATCCAATTTATTAATATTTAATTACGTATCTTCTATAACTGTCTTCTTCTTGGTTGGTATTTCTCGCGAATTTTTGCACTATTAAAGTTTTAATGTTTACTTTCGAGTAGCGTTCTTAAATTAGTTACTAAGGTTTTGTAGTCCACTCATCGCGAACGCAGAAGTATGCACATTTTACTTTGAAATTTAAAATTTGTGTCCATTCACTTTCTAAATTTCAAATTATGGCACAGATATTTGGAGCTAAAGAAAGAACACGAACGACTGGCTGAAAGTGTACATTTATAATTTAAAAATGTAAAATTTACCGAAAAACACTAAAAATGAAGAATTCAGGTATGGAAAAGTCTTAAAAATCTCTTATAAGATATTTATCAATTGAATTCCAAGAAAAACCTTGAAAGTTCGAAGTGTACAACTAATATTTTGATGACCACTTATCATGAAATTAGTCGTCTCATAACTCCACTACACAACCCCAGCCCAATACTAGCTGCGATAAAAACGCTCAGGGGTGTACGATTCAAGTACTCAAATCATGAGCAGTGACATATAGGCAGTGGCTTATCTCTCGAACAGAATTTGGAACGCACTTTCCGTTCCTGTTTCTTCTTGTACATGAATGTTATATAAACGTTTATACGACTCAACAGTACGTAATAACAAGTCAAGACTTATTCCTGGATCTAATTCGGTGTCCGTGGAAAAATCAATAATTTTCTAATCTCCAATCACAGCTAAACTAACAATACTATCGCACAATGTTAAAAATTACTCCAATAGTCAACCTGAAGGAAATTTTATTCCCATTACTCGTGTTTACTAATCAATAATTGCGATCAATTTGAAATTAGTTCGCATTTATGTTAATCTATGGAAAGCCTTCGAGTAATTCCACTTCATGCAATTAGTTAAGAATTGTTCAGTGTTTTAATTATATCTGGATACGACACAAGCTCATCGAAACAAACAATTGCTAATCTTAGAATTCTTGTTTTTTTGAAACTATATACCTTTTCATTGAAAGTGAATTTAAAAAAAAAATCGAAATTTTACTCTATTATTCTAATAATAAAGTATTGTGATTGAAATAGAAAAAAAAATTCGCTACCCTGAAATTTTGTATTTTTCGCGTTTCATGACTGCAAAAATGCCTAAAAATGCAAAAAAAAAATCTGTCCCGCCGTACGGACTCATATCTCCGAGACCATTAAAGGTAGAGTGCTTGTTTTTGAGTGGGTTGTTAACTGGGTAAGTGAGCTCCATCATCTAAATTGGAGAGTATCAGATGGAAGGGGGAGGTGGAGGAAGCAAAAAGTCAAAGACTACACTTGCTAATATTTCCACTACGAATGCAGATAGTAAGCTGAAAATCAGCATAAGTATAGGGAGGGATGTGGGACAAATTCTAAAAATAATTTAATTTTTCTATCCATTGGCGTCCACGAAGGGGGAAGGGGGCTAAGAATTAATTATCGGCCGCATTTTTTTCTCATATGCTAATATCTTCGGAACTACTTGATCCAAAAAATTCTTGTTTTAAGACCAAATAGGCATAAAGTTCCAATATAATCTACTAATAGGGAGGCAAATAATTATAAGGGGGAGGGTCGAGGGGGTGCAAAGAAAAACACTAAAAATTAATATCTCAACTCTGTCTTAATTTATGTTATTGAAACTTTAAGCATTATTAAGCTATTCTAGCGGAATACAAGAAAAATATAAAATTTTGTCATAAATATAGTGGGGGGAAATGGAGAGCACTTCAAAAATAGTGCACTTTTCAACATTTCAAACCGTTATATCTCATAATTCAAAACAGGTATTAAGTTGAAATTTTGTCAAATTGTAGAACTAAATGATCAATAATTTTCGTAAAAATATTAAGAAGGTGGCTGTAGGGGAACGAGGTGGTGGACCAAAATGTGGAAAATTTTCACCAATTGGGCTCTGGTAAAAGATACAATGTTAAAACTTTGCAAGTGCAGACATCCATTCGACATACATAAGGAAAAATTATCAATTTGAACTAAAACTGTTATCCACCAAAGGGGAGCCCTAACCTGCACTAGGTGTTTCACGTGTATTGAAAAAAAACATAAAAAAACCCAAAATTTTAGAGTGAAATTTCAAGCTACAAACTTCAAAATTTCTAAAATTCATTTAAACGTGTTTAAAAGTTTTAAATATTAATTAGTCTAATACCTCCAAGACTTCTACCCTTCCCATTCAAAAGTATTTTTTGACCATTTTTAAGAAATCAATTATCACCAAACCATTAAAAGCCATCAACTTGAAATTTTAGACAAACTCTTCTAAAAATATTTCAAATCAAAAATGATCAAAAGTTTCGGAATATGCCCTGCCCTTCCATATTATTGACATGCACCCATCATTCCTATCGCACACGCCCCTTCCCCCTCCCTCCTCCCTTAAAAAAACAAAACTTGTATTTATAAACGAATGAAATATTGATTCTATGTTCTGGAGCTATTGATTGTAATCGCAGTTAAGTGTTAAATAAATGAAAACAGCCCTGCCCTAGAGCCTGTATTCACGTAGTCCTCTCTATCCACCCTAATCTGCATATTGACTTCCCACGTATCCTCGACTTGTCCCAAGAGTAATAAAGTTGCGCCCTACTTGTTGGTAGATTTCTTATTAAATTTTCAGCAGACTGATTTTTGGTAACTCACGAGTGATGAAATAAAACTAATTTGTGCTTATTCGATCGACTAACTTTTAAAAGCAGTAATGATATCGAACAAATTGGTTCTGTTCTCATATTTTTTGATAATAGGATTTCTATTGCAAAATTAGTAACAAATACACTTGCACTCGACAACGCTACTCAGTATGCACGGCATTGAGTTCACGGGTTTGAATACATACTCAGTAACAAGTGCTTGACCCCGAAGACTTAATCCATGGTGAAGGTTAAGATATGAATAAAGCGTTGATATCTTCTTACAAAGGCCTATGCCGACAATTGCGACAATATTCTCTTATCTATTTTTCACTAAATAAAAACAATTTATTTATTTTTCCCTAAATTTCATATTTTTCATCAACTTTTTGTGCCATAGCCTTGATTCCGATCCAGGATTCCTTAACGAATCCATCGATTTGATCTGGCCTTGGATCGAATCCACTCCCGCCAGCTTGGACTTCCATGGTAATCGAAATTGGAAAATCAGCTTGTGCGAAGGCATAATCATCACTACCGCCAGCAGCAGCATACAAGACATTAGTCGAACTTCCGTAAGTCCATTGACCACCGCCAGACGCACGCATAGCATCAGCACCAGCAACAGAAACTTCATCCAAATCTTTGTAGGTGGCGGGAAGAGCGCTGCAAGGAATTAATGAAACTACGTAGAAGCAACCAAATTAGCTTTTTACTGAAATAAATTTTATACCTAGTCCATCCCCATGGATAAAGCAGGTAGTTGCCATACGAGTGAAGAGTTAGATAGAATTTACCAAGTCCTTTCAAAGAAAGCAAAATATCACGAACGATTTGTGTTTCTATTTCGGAGAAAGCCTTTGATCCACGGTAGATATCGGAGCAAGCAGAACTAGAAGCACCAACTTCACCCCAGTGATAGTCGAAATTCCTGTTTCCATCCGTTCCATAGCACAACAATCCCTTTGAACGAGTCTTCCTCCACATACGTAAATTAGTATGGGTATACTCATAGCCATCCGGATTGACAACTGGAAGGATAATCCAATCATAATTCAGCAATAAGTTCGTGTTCTCGTTCATATTCTCAACAAGTTGATGGATAACATAAAGAGCGGTAGCTGGAGCGAGCCATTCACGCGCGTGAATGCCAGCATCAACAAAGACGACCTTCTTGTTAGGTCTTCCGTCACCGTTGGTTATCCGGATAAGCTTGATCGTACGGCCTTCGTAGGATTTACGGACATCCTGGACGGTCGCGAACTTTGGAAAGTTACGAGCCAATTCATCGAGATATTTGTTGATATCGGCGTGACGATAGTATTGAGTGAAGCCAATGCGAGCCGATCGGCCGCGTGGCATTTGTTTGGCAATACCGTCCTCTTGGATTTTTTTGGAAACATCATCAACGATGATTTCGTAGTTCATTCCTCGGAGCAGCAAATTCGATTCGAACTCGGTTTGTTGCATTGGAGCGACCATGATTTGGGCAGAACGGTCCAGAAGGCGTGAAATATGCAGACCATCGTATCCTTCGTTATGCGAAATTTCGTGCAAGAAATCCGATTGACTCTGATCCTTTGGACTAATCTCGTATACTTTGTAACTAGAGAAATTAAAATGCGTTTGGAAATTATTCCATAATATTGTTCGATGAATTGTTCCATATATACCCTTCGTATTGGAATGCAGCGGCTAAACCGCATACCAGCAAAACTGCACTGAGTTTCAAAAGCATCCTTCTACTTGTTAGAAAAAAGACGAACTAAATGCGTGATAAATTCATTTGGCTTTTATATTTTCACATTCACAAACAGGCAAAACTCATGGGTTACCTTCAAACCGCTAACACACAAAGTTTATCTACAAGTGGAAAATTTATCTACCGAAGCAGCGATTTGCCATTAGGCGAAATATTTCTATGTATCTCTTTATATTCATTGCATACCAAGTTGTTTTCTTATCAAAATCAACTGTGAAATTGTTTTAAAGGTATTGTGTTCTTACCTCTATGGCCTTATCAATCGAATTTTTTAATTAAATTAACTAAGTGCTTGGTTAGACGTATTACAAAATTGGCCCAGACGAAAATTGCTTAAAGCTGATACTGAAAATTCGAAATTCCGCTGCTTATGAAATTGATACAAGATATAAATCGTAAATAAAGTCATTTCGCGATCCTAATCTTGAAACTATGTAAAACCCAAATTCTCAAACTACGTAATTGAGATCGAAAAAAAATTATCATTCAGACTTTATTCAACAAAAACAGCATTTTCGATAATTTCCCGAAAAATATATTTCCAAATACCGTTATGTTCTTCTAGTTTCTGTATCCTCAACTTTGTAACTCTAAATCTGCAACAGTACAGTTTAGAAAACGATTAGATTAGATTAGGTTGGAAGGTAATCCAATTACAAGGTTTACCTTCCTTTCTCGCAGTGTTATCGGATGGAGCTATTGTGATGCCGTCCGGTAAATTGTCTTAGCGCTCTCCTTAAATTTTCGTACTGTTGATAAAGGTAACGATATCTCGCAGAGGAATGGTCACAAATTTACTTGTGTTTATGAATTATGAACAAAATTAATGATTCTTTGCTTTAACCACTTGTGAAATTGAAGCACTGCTCACATTCACTTAGAATATGCTCTGGCGTTTCCTCTTCCTTATTACAAATTCTGCGAAAATTGTCAGTTGAGTGAATTCTATAAAAATGTTTCCTCCATGCTTATTATCTAGTGTTAATTTAGCCACATTTTCGCAGCACTAAGTGGTATCCTACAAAAAAAGGAAGAGGACATATGAAATCATTCCCTCTAAACATCTGAGTATTGGGATCCAAATGAGGATATTCGCTAAGTGTTGCATGACATTTTCAATTAGTACAGTAGTAAATATTTTTTGGTAACAGTATTAAGTGCTTTTGGACGACCAGATAATGATAGACTTTAAGCAAGCATTCAACAATAACGCTAGGACTGTACTGTACAAGATAATGCAGCAATTATGAATTCTAGCGAAAATCATCTTACGGACAAGGCTTACAAAGTTGATCTCAACATCCCAAGTAAGGATCCAGAACGAGTTGTCTTCCAAACACTCTCCAAGATGAAGACGAGCTTGCACATAGGCATATTTTTCAATCTTTCAACATGTTGGAAAAAAACTCCCAGCTGACACCAGAAGAACGTTTCTATTTAAATCATTGCTACGCAGACGACAAAAACATAATGGCGCGATCACATCTGAATTCCAAGGAATCGTTAATCTCGACACGGCAGCGCGAGAAGTAGTACTAAGCGAAAGTGAAAATAAAACGAAAGTTTTGATGCAATCACGAAGTAACACCCAAACCAGACAAAATTCCACTATAGCAGGCTAACATAGAAAACGTGGACAACTTCATATATGTATCGAAGAGTTAATCTCTCCAAAGGCGGCAATAAAATAAACGAAATCAAAAGACGCATAACAGTAGCAAACAAGGCATTCTACTCGGTACTTCCAGTAATAAAATGTAAAGACGTGCATGGAAAATCGAAGTTGCGAATCTACAAAACTATAATGAAACCAGTACTCTGCTATTACAGTGAAACGTGGACGTTAATACAGGCATCAGAAAACATAGTTAGTGCCTTCGAGAGGAAGTAGTACGACGAATCTTTGGAACGGTGAACAAGACGATTAGAGAATTAGATACTGTCAGGAATTATATACGATTTTTGAGCAAGTCTCTCCCAGAAGTCTCTACTCTCATCAAACTTTACAAGCTACAGTGGACTGGTTACGTACAGCGAATGGAGGACAGAAGAATACTCAAACGTGTACAAAAAAGCAAAGCAGTAGGAAAAAGGTCAGTCCGAAAACCGAGAAAACGCTGGGAGGATTCAATCGACGAAGACTGCAAATTGCTACTGAAATTTTCAACATGGAGGACGCAGACATTGGATCGAGAAAATTAGAAACTAAGCGTACAGCAGGTCAAGGCCCAACTTGGATTGCATCACTACTGACGATGATAATAGTTACGAAACGTGAGCGAAAGCATAACAGGACTACGATACTCGAGATGAGATAGAAATTTTTATGATCTTAAGAAATTGTGTATGGGGACTGGTAGAAGGGGGACAGCCTTGAACTATTTTTATACTCTAGATGAAATCTGAGAGTATATACCGTTTGTAACGCTATGAAATAAAGCGCGCACAGAGCCGCCAAGGGTACAGAAATATTTGTTGTCGCTCAAAAACCTCGATTCCGAGTGACCGTCTGTCCGTCTGTTTGTCTGTGCGTCTGTCCGTCTGTGCGTCTGTCTACAGTTTAACTCTCTTTGAGCTATAGTGCTAAAAATTTTTTTGTGTCATTTTTAACAAAAAAGTAACTTTAAGTTCGTGAATGGGCTACATCCCCCCACTCCTTCTACCCCCTCCCATACAAATTTCATGAAATTTCGAAATAATAAGAAATTGATTTTTCTTTGAAACTGTTTATGCTATCGACTTGAAATTTAAGTTAAAGTATTATGATATCAAATTCCTGTTAAGACCCCCTATAGGGGCATAGGACAGAAACAACTCTCTTCCACAAGGCGCGATCCTGAGCATCGGCTTTAAGCTGTTGCCAGGACTTGTTTATTCCTCTGGCCTCCTGCTCAACTGCTCGCTTCCATGTGTTACATGGTCGACCAACCCGACGTCTTCCTTGAGGGTTATAATCCAGAGCCTGTTTTGCGATGTTTCGCTCAGGTTTCCTCAAAGTATGACCGATCCACTGCCACTTTCGCCGTTGAATCTCAATACCTATTTTAGTCTGGCGAGTTGTACTCCAAAGTTCGTCGTTGGAGATTACTTCTGGCCAGAATATTCCTAAAATGCGCCGGAGGCATTGGTTTACGAAAGTCTGTAGTTTCTTGGTGAGTCGAACGGTCACTTTCCACGTAGTACAACCATATAACAACACGGATTTGACGCATGCGTCAAAAACTCGCAGCTTCGTGCGAAGGGAGATCTCTCTTAACCTCCAGAAAGGGGAAAGGATACCGAAGGCCTGACGAGCTTTATTTAGCCGAGCCTCAACATCCTTTTCGGCTCCGCCGTCCATGCTGACAATGCTTCCGAGATAGCAAAAATCTTGCACCTCTTCCACATCCTGTCCATTAAGAACAATCGGTGTGCTTGCGTTCGAACCCATGTGCATGTACTTGGTTTTACGCACATTTATTTTCAGTCCCGCCTCTTTGCATTTAGAATGCAACGAGCGAAAATTTGACTCTAAGTCCGAACGGGTATGTGCAAGCAAACACACGTCATCAGCATAATCAATGTGACTTAAGATGTTAAATAGTCTCCATTGAAGACCTTTACCTTCCCCACCTTCCAGTGCAGCTTTCAAGATGTCATTTATTACCACTAGAAATAGGGCTGGTGATAATATGCAGACTTGTCTGACACCCGTTCGCGCAGGAAAGCTCTCGGACAGCTCCCCTCTATGTAAGGCGCGACACATTGCATCTTCGTAGGATTCTTTAATCATAGCTATAACCTTATCTGGAATATCTCTCCTACGCAAAGCATTCCATATGTAATCTCGCTTAACGCTTTCGAAAGCCTTCTTGAAGTCCACTAACATGAGATGTAGTGGCGAACCCGTTTCGGTTGACTGCTCCAATATTATCCGTAAGGTATTTGTGTGGTCGGTACAAGACGACCCTTTAAGGAATCCAGCCTGATAAACTTCGAGAGTGCTCTCGACGACATCACTAATCCTATTGAGAATTACCTTAGCCATAATTTTTGATACGGCAGTAAGTAGACATATACCACGCCAATTGCCACAATCCCGAAGGTCGCCCTTCTTCGGAATTTTCACAATGACGCCTTCCTTCCATTCAGTCGGATATCTTCCATCATTCCACACCTTAGTGAAGAGTGGGAGGAGTATATCGGCTGTTATTTCCGGGTCCGCTTTGAGGAGTTCGGTTGGTAGTCCGTCTATACCTGGAGCTTTCCTTCCCGCCATTGACCGAATGGCGGAAACTATCTCTTCCTTATCTGGGGGATCGTCCCTAATAGAGGATTGTTGCGGTTGGATGTTTGGAAGTTGTTCTGTTTCCGGAATATCTTCATCTGACAAGATGTTTAAATTATCAGAGAAGTATTCCTTCCATCGTCGCAACTGGTGTTCACTCATATTAAGGAGAGTTCCGCTGACATCTCTCACCAGGTGGTTGGCGGTGAAATTCCTGTTCGTCAACTGTTTCATGATTTTAAATAGTGAACCCATATCCCCAAGGTAAGCCGCAGATTCTGCCTTGTTTGCCAGATCTTCAATGGCCTTTCTCTTGTCGCGTCTAACAGCCTTTTTAAGCTGTATATGAGCATCGCGGTAGTTCTGCCTTAAGTCGGGCGTTCGTTGGTTGACATCGGGTTGAGAGATGATTGCCAATTTGGCTCTTTTCCGATTGCCAACCTTGTCCCATGTGTCTTGCGACATCCAAGGTTTCTCACCGCTTTGCGCATATCCCACAGATTCTTCAGCACTAGTTAGAAAAGTGTTTCTGGTTGCCTCCCAATTGGCGTCCAGTGTGCGCATTTCATGTTCACCCAATGTGGATGACTTTTCGCGTAGAATGGTGGTGTATTCGAGTTTTTTGTTGGGATCTCTGAGTTTATCCACATTAAGCTTGCGCTTCATTTGAAGAATTTGTGGTCGTTGGATAGCTGCTGTACACAATCTCAAGCAGGCAACCATCAAGTGGTGATATAGATGTCATTAATATCACGGAATATTGACTCCATCCCCTTACTCCTTCTACCACCTCCCATACAAATGGACAATTTTGAAAAATACATATTTTCGATTTTCATTGAAACTAGTAAAGCTGAAAAGACGAAATTTTGTCAGAATTAATTTTACTATAATTTCAATTTATTTTAAAAATAATTATTAACTTCACCTCACTCCTTCTACCCCCTCCCATACAAATTTCACGAAATTTTGAAATTTAAATTAAATTATTTTTCTTCGAAACCGTTAAAGCTAGCATCTTGATATTTTGTGTAAAGTATACAAATCGAAATATTAATAATGTAAAATAAATTTATTTTGATCCGTAAACTCCTTCTACCCCCTCCCATACAAATGCATAATTTTCTTTAAATGCATTTTATAGATTTTCATTCAAACTAGAAAAAGTACAAACTTCAAATTTCGCCAGAATTTGTTTCTTAATAATTAAAATAAGTGCTAGAAAAAATTATCAACTTCGCTTCACTCCTTCTACCACCTCCCATACAAATATCTGTAACATAAATTCAAGAAAAACATTTCTCCTTCAAATATACATATGAGAGCTATCGGCTTTGAAATTGAATCAAAGCATGGTAATAAGGATGACGATAAGCAGTTTCAAAATCATCTTAAATGCTCCACTTCCTCTGACACCTCCCATACAACTGCCCCAATTTCAGGAAAACTATGACCAATTTCTTTAAAAATAATGAAAACTAAAAACTATAAATTCAGCAAAAAACATTTTGCATGCCATGTTCGGTGTCATATACGAAAAATACAAAAATCCCCCTCTACTTCTACCACCTCCCATGCAAAAGCCTCTAATCACTATTCGAAAGAATTTGAGATGACATATTTTCCGGTATATTAAAGTCATTTTCATCTCATCTAGAGTATCATATGATTGGGCTTTAAGCCCAATTATAATTCTGTTATGTTTTTATTTTATTTTTATACTCTAGATGAAATCTGAGAGTATATTGTGTTTGCCTTACCGTTTGTAACGCTAAGAAATAATGCTCGCACAGAGCCGCCAAGGGTACAGAAATATTTGTTGTCGCTCAAAAACTTCGATTCCGATTTGCTGTCTGTCCGTCTGTCCGTCTGTCCGTCTGTCCGTCTGTCTGTCTGTCTGTCCGTCTGTCCGTATGTCTACAGCATAACTCTCGAACGCTTTGAGCTATCGTGCTGAAATTTGTTGTGTGTCATTTTTAGCAAAAAAGAAACTTTAAGTTCGTGAACGGGCCACATCCCCCAACTCCTTCTACCACCTCCCATACAAATTTCACGAAATTTCGAAATTTTCAGAAATTGATTTTTCTTAGAAACTATTTAAGCTATCGATTTGAAATTTGGGTTCAAGTATTATGATATAGATACCATTAATATGACTCAATATTGATCCGATCCCATTACTCCTTCTACCCCCTCCCATACAAATGCATAATTTTGAAAAATGCAGTTTTTCGATTTTCATCGAAACTAGTAAAGTTATAAAAACGAATTTTTGCCAGAATTAATTTTTTTATAATTCCAATCAGCACTGAAAAAATTAGCAACTTCCCCTCACTCCTTCTACCCCCTCCCATACAAATTTCACGAAATTTTGAAATTTAAATTAAATTATTTTTCCTCGAAACTGTGAAAGGTATCAATTTGATATTTCGCACAAAGTATAAAAATAAAAATATCAATAACAGGAAAAAAAATTGTTTTCATCGTTACACTCCTTCTACCCCCTCCCATACAAATGCATCATTTTTGTTAAATGCATTATATCGATTTCCATTAAAACTAGAAAAATTACAAACTTAAAATTTTGCCAGAATTTGTTTTTTAATAGTTGCAATAAATGCTGGAAAAAATTATCAGCTCAGCTTCCCTCCTTCTACCCCCTCCCATATAAATATCTGTATTATAAATTCAAGAAAAGCATTTCTCCTTCGAATATATGAGAGCTGTCGACTTTGAAATTGAATCAAAGCATAGTGAAGGATGATGATAAGCAGTTTCAAAATCATCTAAAACGTTCCACTTCCTCTGCCACCTCCCATACAAATGCCTCAATTTAAGGAAAACTATGACCAATATCTTTAAAAATAATGAAAACTAAAAATTTTAAATTCAGCACGAAACATTTTACACGCCATTTTCGGTGTCACATAGGAGAAATACAAACCTCCGCCTCTACTTCTACCACCTCCCATGCAAAGTCTCTTCTCACTATTCGAAAGAATTTCAGATGACATATTTGCCGGTATATTAAAGTCATTTCCATCTCATCTAGAGTATCATATGATTGGGCTTTAAGTCCAATCATAATTCTGTTATGTTTTTAATTTATGAAAAAAATAATTGAAGCAAGAAAAATTTATTTTGAAACTAGGATTAGATACCCTATTATTTAAAAAAGTAATTAAATAACTTGTGTAGTAGCAATTATAGTATTAAAACTTAAAGAATTTGGTGGTTTTCACATCATGCTAGAGTAGCTAAAAAAGTGTTTTACACTAGATTTAAGCTTTAAAAATGGAATAGGTATTGAGAAAATTGGTTTATTACATTTACAAGTTTATATGGGAGGTGTAAATTTATAAAATTGATTCACATTGTATGAGAGAAGGTGGAAGAAGTGAAGCTAATCAGTTAATTTCTTCCTATCTTAACATACTGCTAATTAAATATTTAGTTCAAAATTTGAGCTCGACAAATCTTATACGTACTGAAAAAACTTGTTTGTGATATTTCATGAACAAGTACGGTTTGTATAAGAGGTGGCGAAAGGAGTTGAGGGATTCGAACAACTTTTATACCAACGATTATATTTATGATCAAAAATCATACATACAAAATTTGAATGATTTTTTAAATTTTTCAAAATGAGTCATTCGTACGGGAACAAGGAATGGAGGCATTTGGCCCGTTCACGAACATCGCCTTACTTCTTCAATAACGACGTGTACACAATTTCAGATTTTTGAATAATAACATTAACTTCAGTACCATTCATTATTTTCTCTGAGCCTTATTTCTTAGCTTTACAAACTTTAAAGCAAACTTATAATACAGTTTTCATCTAGAGTATAAATAGTCAGGGTAATAAAGTTTTATTTTTTCAAAGTCGATTGCAAAACTTTATTGTTAGAATACTAACTAAAATTTCTTACATAGTAGTAACAAAAAAAACTTTTCCAAAAAAAAAATTAATTTGAATTGAATTTTACCTTCATATTTTCAAACAATTCGTTGTATTAATGTTACCTCAACATACTTGGGATATGTATGCATTTCACATTTACAACTTACATAAACGGTAAGACAATTTTATTTACAAAATGATAAATTTTATCATATATTCTTTTTTTTTTTTTATGGAATGACCTGTGCTATAGGCAATTTCGGCCTTTATGTGCAACGCACAAACACAGTCATGGAGGGAAGAAATGTGACTAGGAAGGTAGGGGAAGAGGAGTGAGAACGACCGTAGCGAGTGGAGAAGCTGGTATATTGCTCAGTTGTACTGGCTGCTTACTGACAAATATTTGCAGATGTTTTGGGGGACTGAATGATAGACAGTGAACAGAAACCATCTACTGAGTAACTAGGCCTTCTTGAAGTGGAACTGTTTCACTTTTACACCGTTTCCCCATTTTATTGCGAATAATTTTTTATCACCAGTAGCAACTGAAAAATTTGCGCTTAAAAAAATCCCGTCTGGAGTGGGAATCGAACCCATGGCCTATTGACTGAGAAGCAAGCACGCTGCCCACTACGCCACGGAATAAATATAATTAAAAACTTCCCACGAACTCGAGCATTCAAGGTCTGTGTATGTCTCGAATTCGAATTTGTTAATACAAAACGAAAAAGTTCGGGTTATCCCATGACCATGTGTAATGGGATCACGCAATCTTCCTGCCGGCGTAATATCTGCGATATGTTTGCTGACCGTTTTCAAGAGGTTTTTAGTGCCCAGTCAGATTCAACCCACAGTGAACCCAACATTTCGGTTCCTACACTTATTGATAATATCTCATTTTCTATTGAGGAGGTGCTCGCTGCTCTCAAGACTATTGATACCAAAAAAGGTCCAGGTCCTGATATTATTCCTCCCCTATTTTTATCAAAGTGTGCCCATCAACTTTCAAGACCTTTACATTTTCTCTTCAACAAGTCACTGTCATTGGGAACTTTCCCCTCGGCTTGGAAATCATCGCACCTCACACCTATCCACAAAAATGGAGACAAACGAAAAATTGAGAACTACAGAGGTATAGCAATTCTATCAGCAATACCGAAATTATTCGAAAAAATTGTCTGCGATAAATTAACCAATATGATCAACCCTGTTCTTAATGACCAACAGCACGGCTTTAGAAAAGGTCGCTCGACTACAACGAATCTCATGATTCTTGTATCTGATACGCTCTGCGAACTTGAAAACGGGCATCAAGTGGATACAATATACACCGACTTTAGCAAAGCGTTTGATCGAGTTGATCACAATGTCCTCATTTTAAAGTTAAAAAAAATTGGTGTGACAGGATCCTTACTTGACTGGCTTAAATCCTATCTTAACAATAGAACTCAATTTGTTAAGTTTCAAGGTCTTATTTCCAAGGAAATATTAGTGTCCTCTGGGGTACCCCAAGGAAGTCACTTGGGACCTCTCTTATTTAATGTGTTCATCTCAGATCTATCAGAAGTATTGGAAAATGTTTCACATCTGATGTACGCTGATGATCTAAAAATATATCATGCCATAACCTCGCCCGCAGATGCCGCATTCCTACAATCCAAGCTTATTGCGCTAGATCATTGGTGCATTCAGAACAAATTAGAGCTTAATGTCAGTAAATGCCACGTTATAAGTTTCTCACGTAAATCATCCACATATCGCCATGACTATGTCTTAAGTGGAACTCAACTACACCGTGTTGATCAAATTGAGGACCTCGGCTTAGTACTGGACAACAAACTGTGCTTCAAATCTCATTATAATCGAATAATTTCGAAAGCCAATAGACTTCTTGGGTTCATTAAGAGAAGAGCCAAAGAGTTTAAGAATGTATGGGTTACAAAATCTTTATTCTGTTCTCTTGTCCGCCCTATTCTGGAATATGTATGTCCCATTTGGGACCCATTTTTCCAGTTATACAGCAACAGAATAGAGTCAATCCAGAAGCAATTCCTTCTTTTTGCTCTCAGGGACTTGTACGACCCTAGAGACTTTGAAAACCTTCCACCCTTCACAGTTAGGCTGCAATTATTAAATCTCTTACCGCTTGGTTCTAGAAGAACCATGCTCACATCCTGTTTTACCTTAGATGTTTTGAATGGCGATATTAAGGTTGACAATATCTCCAATAAATTCAGACTCAATGACAATGTCAGGCTGACGAGACATTCAAAACTACTTAAGGAATATGCACATCGTACTGATTACGGACAAAATGAACCAATTAACAGATGCTGTAGAGTATTCAACAAATTCAGCGCCAACTATACACCTCCAATAAATAAGCTGACATATAAACTGAGACTACGCTCCGTTTTATAAGGTCCCCACATCCTACTTAACCCTTCCACCAGTGTCTATCATACATCATATATGTATATACAATTATGTTTAATTAATTAATGTAAATTTAAATATATTAGGATATATTAAAATAAATTAAATTAAGCAATCTATTTGTAAACTAAACTATCTTGTTATGATTAATAAATAAATAAATAAACAATACTTCCAATGTAATGTACATACCTCAAGTTTACGTCTTAGGTCTAATTCAATATTGACTCGACAGCCAAACTGTGATATTGCCCTTTTCTCAAACGCTACTGAAATGCATCACTAACTCCAAGATCGTTGTGAAAAATTCCAACTAAATCTTCCAGTAATTTAGTTATTCCATTACATAAATAAATAAACTGCCAACAAGTCGGGCGCAACTTTATCATCCTGAAGATGCGTGGAAAGTCAATATGCAGGTCAGAGTGGTTAGCGAAGACTAAGTGAAAGGGGGTTCTTGGGCAGGACTCTTTTCATTGCGGATACGACCAACAGCTTCAGTAAATTGAATAAATATTTCATTCGTTTATTTGTGCAAGTTTGGGTTTGGAGGGGGAAAGGTGATAGTAAGGGTGGGTGGATGTTAATAATTTTTTAATTAATTGCTTGAATCACGTCCAATATTCTCTGTATAGAATGTCAGTTTGTATTTTACATTCACGAAATCAAACATATGTATGGGACGGGGTAGAGGAGGTGTGGGAATCGTAAAATACGTAATGCAGTTTTATTTCGTTTCTCTTCTAAGATGCTCGTATAAAAGTTCTTAGCTTTTAATTTGTTGGCTATTAGTTGATTTATTGAAATTGGTCGAAATCATACTTTTGAATGGGAGGGAGTAGAATGGCAAGCGCTATCTGGAAACTGTTGACGCAGTTTCATTTCAACTATTTTCAAAAGTTTTTGTGCAAAATTTCAAATTGATAGCTTTTAATAGTTAGGAGATAATTTATTTCTTAAAAATGATCGAAAAAATAATTTTGTATGGGGGGTGGTAGAAGTTTTTAAGGTACTCAACCCGTTAATATTTAAAAATTTTAGGGATTATTTTTTAAATACATTTCGCAAATTTTCAGGTTTCTTGCTTAAAATTTCACTCAAAAATTTTCAGTTTTTGTGTTTTTTTCATTGCACATGAAACACCCTGTGAACATTAGACCAGGGGGGGGGTCGGTGCATAAAAATTATAAAACAATTTATTTTTTTTTCCTATGAATATAAAATAGATATATCCATTTGCCAAATTTAAACTTTGTATTTTCACCAGAGCTCTAAAATAATTACTCCAAATTTTCGATAGTTTTGCTTTCCACCTCCCTTCCCTTACACCTCAAAACTTTTACCAAAATTAGAGACTATGTAGTTCTATTTTCGATTTGATATTTGAACTCAATTTTAAGATAAAACGATTTGTAATTTTGAAAAGTTTGCCATTTTTGTAATGCGCTCCATTTCCCCCCACTACTATTATTTCCACACATTATATTTTTCTCGTATTTTGCTGGTATAGCTTAATATATATGTTTCAAGCTTCAATTACATAGGTTAAGAGATAGCCGAGATATTCATTTCTAAGTGTTTTTCTTTGCACATCCCCTGACCCCCCCCCCCCCCCCCTTACACTAATTAGCCTTTCTCTAAGCTGTTTCTGGTGGAACTATATGCCACCTTGCAATGCAATGGCTACAGCCTATATCGAGCCTTGGTCTCCCGGATGCACCTCCTCCAGTTGTCTCGCTCCAACGACCGCGACCTCAAGTTTGAAAAATCGAGAAGCGATCTGCAGTCTGCGTCGACTGAGTCCTCCCATCGCTTTCGTGGCTTCCCCTGCGGTCGGTAACTTTGAGCTTTGCCCTTGAGCACTCGTTTTGGGAGTCGTTCCTCGTGCATTCGTTCCACGTGGTCAGCCCATTGCAGCTTGCGCAGTTTGATCACTATAGATGCTGGTGGGTCGTCAAATAGTTTATACAACTCATGGTTGTATCGAATTCGCCAATTATCTCCTTCCTTAACTGCTCCGTACACCTTCCGAACAATTTTTTGCTCAAACGTGTCGATTAACTTCTCCGAAACCCGCGTCAAGGTCTACGTTTCGCATCCATTTAGCAGCACAGGACGAATTAATATCTTGTAGATGCGTAGTTTATTGTTTCGGTGGACCTTCCTTGATTTCATTATGGGGAGGACCGCATAAAATGCTTTGTTAGCTGCCGTGATTCTTCTTTGAATTTCCTGTCGCTCATTGCCGTCCTTTGTGAGAAGGGCTCCCAGGTATACGAATTCATCCATCTCCTCGAAGTTGTATTCGCCTATAGTAATGTTCTGCCTCTCTGGGACAGCCCTTCGTGTCTGGGTCATGTATTTAGTTTTCGCTTCATTGATCCTGAGCCCTACTTCACCCGCTGCCGACTCCAACTCCTGAAATACCTCCTTAACGCCAAGTATTAATCGGGCCGGAATCTCCACGTCGTCTGCGTACGCCACCAACTGTGCGGATTTTACGAGTAGCGTACCTCTGGTGTCCACTGAGGTTACTGAAGTTGCTTTCCTGACGACATACTCGAGCACCAAGTTAAAGAGCGTGGGGGCGAGACCACCTCCTTGTTTGAGACCTGACTCCATTGGAAAGCTGTGAGTCAACTCGTTTTGGATTTTTACTTGGCACTCATTGTTTTCCATCGTGGCTTTTATTAACCGAACTAGTTTCGGTGGGACACCTAGTTCAATCGTTATTCTGTACAGATCATTACGGTTGACACTATCGTATGCTTGGCAAAAATCGACGAACAATTAGTGCACATTAATATCATATTCCCAGCATTTTGCTAGCACCTGTTTTACTGAGAATAGCTGGTCCGTTATCGATCGTCCAGATCTAAAGCCAGCTTGATATTCTCCGATGAGGTTGTTAGCGTATTCACTAAGTCTTCGTTCGATAATTTTAGTCAACATTTTTTAACCCGTACATAGCAATGAAATTCCTCTGTAATTTTCGCAATGCAAACAGTCATCCTTTTTGTATACCGGACATATATGCTTTTCCGCCAGTCGTCGGGTAATTTTTCAGTTGTCCAGGTTTTAACAATTAATCTAAATATTCGACTGGTAAGCTCTGTTCCACCTTCTTTCAAGAGCTCTGCAGCGATTCCCTCAATTTCGGGCGCCTTGTTCGATCTTAAATTATGTAAGGCTGTCTCTACTTCATCATAAGTTGGTGCAATAGGCAGATGATCCCCATCTGGATCTTCCGGAATTATAGAAGGTTGAGTCTGTTATGTCGTTCTATTTAACAGTGTTCGGAAGTACTGAACCCATCGTGCATTGATTTCGGTAGCATCGCTTTTGATGTTGCCTTCTTCGTCCTTACAGAGGGTAGGTTGCGGTTTGTAACCTTGTCTCATTTGTTTCACGGTATTAAATGCTGCTCGCACGTCATTTTTCTTCAGATTTTCGTCCAGTGATAAAATTTTGTCATTGTTTATTTTGCGTTGTTTTCGTCTGCAGATCTTCTTGGCGTTTCGCCTGAGCCGTTGATAGTTGTCCTCTCTAGCTCGTGTTCGTCTTTCGAGAAACAGTCGACAGGCTTTGTTTTTCTTGGTGATGGCTTCTTGGCATTCCTCATCGAACCAGTTATTTCGTTTCCTCCGCTCTAAATGTCCTAAAGTGTATTCTGCTGCGCAGTAAATACTATCCTTAATGTTCTGCCACATTTGGTTAATACTTTCCTCAGGCTCAGCCTGAGGTAATGCCTCAATATGTGCTTTGATTGTGGTCATATATTCCACTTTCGTTTTGTCATCCTTCAGTTTTTGCATATTGAGCTTCGGAGCGCAGCTCCTTTTAGTGTGGCCCTTGTTAGCTATGCGACAGCGGTATTTAGCTCGAACAAGAAAATGGTCCGAGTCACAGTTCGCGCCACGTAGAGTCCTGACATCTAGAATGCTGGAGGCAGCCCTTTTTTCGATGAGAACGTGGTCAATTTGGTTGAAGGTGTGCCCATGTGGTGACGCCCACGTCATTTTGTGAATATTTTTATGCGGGAAGCAGGTGGAGCTTATGACAAGTTTCTTACTGCTGGCGAAGTCAATAAGTCTTTGGCCATTATCATTCGTTGCATTATGGAGGCTGAGGCCTGATACGCCCCTATGAAAAAGTTCGTTGCCAATTTTACTGTTGAAGTCTCCTATAAGAATTTTGATGTCATTGGAGGGCAGCCCGTCAAAAGTGCTGTCAAGTCGGGCATAGAATTCGTCTTTAGAGACATCATCTTTCTCCTCTGTAGGAGCATGGCAGTTAATGAACCAAACGCTGAAGAACTTCAACTTGAAGCGTATTAAGCAGATTCGTTCGTTGATCGGTATAAATTTCGTTACGAGTTGTTTGAACGCATTATCTACCACAAAGGCGACACTGAATTCTCTGCTTCCTATTTTTTCCCGCTGGTAAAAATCGTGTGAGATCTGCTATCGTTAATTTCGTTTCCGAGCCATTTTGTTTCTTGGAGAGCGAGGATGCTGATGTTTTTACGAGACATCTCCTGAAGAAGTTCCCGCAGAGCACCCGTTCGATGTAGTGAACGCACATTCCAAGATCCAAAAGAATAGTCCATTTTCCGTTGCCGTGTGATCCGTCCAATCCGACGCTGTAATCCGGGTTCCTGGACACGCGAGTTTTTTCCGGGGAGACGTTGTCAGCGTTTCGCCCAACCCCAAACCTGGAGGGCCAGTCTGGATGGCAGTTCTGATTAGAGGCGCGGAACACTCGCATTCACCCTTCTCCGTATGCTGTTTTAAACAAAACACACGATGGCCACCGCGGGGAGGAGGACATAGGATTCAGTAGCAGAGCTGTTGATGTTATTTACAGTGGGCTTTTCACAGAATTTATGCTACGTCATGTACCAGATCACGCTCTGTGAACATTACTACCATTCGACCACCTATATATGCCACCTTAATGGTCCCAAAATATGAATTTTTTATGGTTAGTAATTTCAAAGATATAATCATTTGAAAAATTAATTTGGCCGAAAATTTATTTTTAGCCCCCCTTTTCGGACGCCAATGGATAAAAAATTAAATTATTTTTATAGTTTGTCCTACAACCCTGTTTATATCTCTGCTGATTTTCAGCTTCCTATCTGCAATCCTGGTGTAGATATTCGCAACTGTAGTTTCTGACTCTTTCTTTTCCCCCGCTTCCCCCTTCCTAACACTTCCAAAAAATTTGGAAAATGGAGCTCACTTACCCAATCAAAAATCCACCCAAAAACGAACATTCTGCCTTTAACGGTCTCGGACATATGAGTCCTGAGTACTGCGTACGGCGGGACGCATTTTTAGGCGAATTTAGCCATGAAATACGAAAAAACAAAATTTTAGGGTGGCAATTTTTTTTTCTGTCGATCACAATACTTTTTTCTTAGAATAATAAAGTAATTGTCATAAAGCCATGTTTCAGTAATGCATATGACGTCAAAAAAGGATTCAGCAGCTGCGACATAAAGCTGTCTCGTATTAGAACGCATGCTGCTTACGCTGTTGTAATAAAACGAGATGTTATCGAGTTTTTTGACCCAGAGGCGCGATGAGTGTTGCGACGAAGCGGTAGGAATTCATATACAATTGCAGACGGTGACCAACAGTTTGAGCCAACAGCAGCGTCGAAACACGGCATCGGTAAAACAAACCTGAACGAAGCAACGCGATAGCTGCCATCTCGCGCAGCCTGACCGATTTTTTTGCATGATACTGATCCAAGTGGGGTAGTAACATGACTGTGTTCAAGGATAGTCGCGATATTGTTTGAACCCTCCGTCTCCATGGTGTTCGGGTCAAAGCGTGAAACAAATCGCACTTTTGGGATTTCTGCAGCCTTCAAAGTGCACAGCAGGTCCGCGGAGAATCAGCACGTGTTCACAGCACGTTGCACAACAATATTATCATTATACTCCCTGGGACTCGCCGCTCTCGTCCTGTTGATTATGTTGTTATCTACTTTTCCTCTATTATTCTTTTTCTTCTTTCTTAAAACCGTAGGAACACTCTATTTCGGAACCAAAGTGGATTCATCCGTCTGACATGAAACATGAAAACCTGATCTGAACTTGATCGCCAGTAGTGTCACCTTTCCAACAGTTTTTTTAGAAAAATGTACCTAAATAATAAAAACACTACTTTTCAGGAGAAGCAAAAATCCAAATAAAAGTTGTTTTTTTATTTTTTTTTAGTTTCCTTAACAAATGTGTGTATACATAATGTAGTAATATAAAATTATTGATTATACAGATAAAACCTGATTTGCCGAGTTAGTGGTGGGGGGGGTGGTGATTAGGTCAGTGGGCCGGTGCGGCCGGGGAGTGAGCCGAGCACCTAGCTACAAGCGCTGCGTCAATGTGCATGACTCCACAAGTTTACATCATTATTTGAAACAATTTTACTCATCCGAGAGTGGTGCGGTTTTCGGCAATCGATTTAGAATCAAGCCTACATTATTAATCATTAAAAAAATCGATTACTTGTAAATTTTAGTTTTCACACAGTCGAAGCTAAAGCTGCTGCGTTGCTGCTCCATTGTTGACCGGCCTTATGATATACATATAAATTGACATGTTATCACTATATTTGCGTAGTCATTAGCAGAATATATTAGAAAAACCTAATTATAGGTAAACATTTAAACCATGTTAGAATAGGATTATAATTAATAATACGATATATGCGGCAATGAAAATGCCTGAATCACAGCTTACACAAAGACAACAATATCTAAGACTTTTGCGATCACGAATATCTTTCAAGGTTTGTCAGTCAAACCTTCAGAACAACAAAATTTGTTATTTATATTTTGCGATAACTTTCTCAGCCATAGCCTTGATTCCAATCCACGATTCCTTAAGAAAATCATCGACTTCTTCTGGTCTCGGATCAAATCTCAATGTCCATTTCCGAAGGGCTTTTACGGAAGGTTGAAGTTCCATGATAATCGAAATTGGGAAGCCAGCTTTTTCGTAAGCATAATCAGAGCTGATACCAGCAGCTGAGTATATTACGTCGGGAGGACTTCCATGTTTCCAAACTGAACCGGTAGCTGCTCGAATTGCACTAACACCAGCCTTAGCCACTTCTTCTAATTCATTACGGTTCGCTGGATGTTCGCTGCAAAGAATATTGTTGTCAGAATTCTAAAAAATCCAAATTTTGGATTATCTTACCTCGTCCATCCCCATGGATACAAAATGCATTTAGCAGCGGCGTGGAACGATAGATACAATTTTCCCGTTCCATTCAGTGACAACATAATATCACGAACGATTCGAGTTTCAGGTTCGGAAAAAGGAGTTGATCCTTCGTAATTATAAGAGCAGGAGTCGTTGGAAGAATCAATTTCATGCCAATGCGTTGCAAAATTCCGATTGCCATCAACACCGAAACATGAGGTGTGCTTTTCTACGGACCGGGTTTTTCTCCACAATCGATCACTGGTATGAGTATATTCATAGCCATCGGGATTGACTACTGGAAGAATGATCCAGTCATATTTCAAAAGGTTCTGGTTGGCACTCCTATTTTCGACAAGTTGGTTGATAATGTTCAGAGCTGTGGCCGGAGCGAGCCATTCACGAGCATGAATACCGGCATCAACGAATATGGCAGTATTGTTTGAAATTCCTCGACCATTAGTAATGCGGATTGCCTTGATAATACGTCCTTCATATGATTCACCCACTTCTAGAACTGTGACGTAATTTGGGTGCTTACGAGCCTTTTCCTCGAGGTAGTCATTGATTTCATTGAAGCGATAATAATGGTATCCTGCATTCCTGCGTGATCGTCTCATACTAGTGTCCATTCGAAGTTTTTTCGAAACATCTTCTACAATGACGTTGTACTGCATACCACGTCTTAACAAATTCGATTCGAATACTTTTTGTTCACTTGGTGCAACCATCATCTCAGCGGATCGATCCAAAAGGCGTGAGATATGAAAACCGTCATAACCTACTTGCAACGAGATTTCATGTAAGAAATCAGTGTCGCTCGTACTCTTTGGTACAATTTCATAGACTTTGTAACTGCAAACATTTAATTTAACAAAAACAAATTGTCATATTAAAAAAAAATTAACTAACCCTTTATAATTGTTGGCTACTGCCAACCCGCAAACGCACAGAACAGCAATAAAATTAGAGAACATCTCTTCGCGTTGAAGAACAGATCAACTTTAAGCGAATTAATCTGTTAATACGTAAATGTTTATAACAAGAGATTACAGATTAATAAGAAACTGTATGATAAGCATTTTCATTTGGTTACTGAGAACTTTAATAAAAAAAGTAGCACTTTTATGCTTACGCATACATTTCAAGAATACTTAATTGGATCATTCGTTTTTTTGTGGTGGTGGAGTTGTGATAATTTAAAACGTCGTCAATTTAAATTTCTGATGATTTCAACCAGAACTTTGTAGTAAGTTACTTTATAATTTTACCTCGAGCGATAATTTGAGTTTCACTATAAATAATAACCGCCATTTTTCTCTTTATTCTCTCTTTCAACTATTAAACACATTATTTTTAGCTTTGGCAAATAAATCAATACTACTTTTATGAATATTTACATCTAATTATAATACTCAAATAATGTTGTCCTGTAAGGATTTTTCGATTGAACAATGAGTTATCGAAATATAGCTTAAGCAATGAAGGTAAGCAAAAATCAATTAACTAGTTTTACTTTATTATTCTGAAAACAAAGTACTGTGATCCATGGTTTGGTGAATATTTTCACAATGCATTTTGAATTAAAAGGAATGATTTTGGGATTTTGTACAGTTTGCTTTGTTATGTGTGACATTTCAGTCTCAGCAGAGACCGAAACGACAAGCATAAAACACATATTAAAGCAAACAAAGCAAAATCCGGAAATCTTTCCTTTTAACTATTGTGATCCACTTAAAAAAATAAATCTATCAATTAATTTTTTGTGAATACTCATTATAGGACATATAAGGCAAAAGCAATTCTATACCAAAAGGCGGGATGACATCCTGACGATCGGCCATTAGTAGTTACCAGAACTTGATCATTCCTATGACCTTCTTTTGACCTACTCGTACTTGTTGACCAATCCGAGGCAATAATCCAGATCTTGTTTGCAAATGTCTTAAGTTGTCTTTTCGGCCACTTTCGCCTTTGAATCTCAATGTTATTCTGTCCAGTTATCCTTCAATGTTCGTCGTTGGGGATGATTTCTTGAATATCAATTGTATCGAAAATAAGTCGAAGACATCAGTGAACGAAGTATGATGTTTCTTAGCACCGTCACCGTCCTTGTAGAACAACCATTAATAACGCAGATTTAGTGCTTCCGAAAAATATTCACTGCTTCATAAGACGGGAGGGCTGACGAGTCTCAACGTCCTTTTCGGTTCTACCGTCCAGGATGATATTACTTCCACATCTTCTCTATTCAATCAAACTGTTGACCGATCTTATTTTCAAATGATTAAATCTTCGGAATAACTTAATCAAAGTTCATATTTTAGGGTCATATAGGCAATAAACAGCTTTACTATAATCAACCTTGGGGTAAATAACTGTAAAGGAAGAAAGAAGTAAAACACTTAAAAATCTACAACTCGACTATTAAAAAGGGACGGAGTGGAAGAAGACGGAGAACGCAAATAATTTTTATACGGTAGAATGAAATCATCATAAAAGTAATATATTCCAAATTTTAGGCCAACAGCATTAACACTTTTCGAACAGATCCGTTTATTGTCAAATTGCAAAACTGCGTCATTTTGAAAGGGGTGAAGCTAATGGTCTAATATTTTTTTGGTTTAATTAATAATTCTAAATAAATATTTAATGCAAAATTTTATGTCGATAAATTTTATACGTACTGAGTAAATTGGTTTAGAGCATTTCATGAAAAAGTGCAGTTTGTATGGGAGGTGGTGGAAGGTGGGCAGGATACAAATAAATCTTATGCAGTAGATTGAAATCACCATAAAAGTATTATATTTCAGGACAATAGCATTTATACTATTCGAGCAAATCCGTTATTTGTCAAGTTGAACAATTGTATTATTTTGTATAGGAGGTAGTAAAAGGGGTATAGCGATTTAGCCCGTTAACGGACTTGACCATACTTTTTTGTCAAAAATGACGTGTACAAAATTTGAACTATCTAGCTCAATGCTTTTTTAAGTGATAATAATAACTTCTGTATCATTCATTTTTTTCTCCGAGCCTTATTTCTTAGCTTTACAAACTTTAGAGCAAACTTATAATACTTTCAGATTTCATCTAGAGTATGGGGGGCATTTCACAAAATGGTGAACTTTTGAAAATGTTTAACCATTATAGATACTTACATATGTATTTCAAAATTTAATTTAATACAGATGGCTCGGTAACAAAATCATGGACATAAGATCACACACAATCTATTCAAGTGAAAAATTGTCGGGAAGCAGAGAGTTTGAAGTCGCTTTGGTTGTTGACAAAAAAAGATGAATTTTATTCCACTCTAGAGACAACTTATGATTCACTGCCATCGAATGACCTAAAAATTGCCTTAGAAGACTTTAATGCAAAAGTCGGAAAGGAGGAGGCTTATAGACGAACAACAGGAGGGCACAGTCTCCATGACATAACTAACGACAATGGTCAACGTCTTATTGATTTCGCAAGCAGCAAAAATATTAAAGTAAGCTTTACGTGCTTCCCAGATCACGATAATCACAAACGAACAGATGGTCACACCTTCAAGCAAATAGACTACGTTCTAATTAAGAAAAAGGCTGCTTCCAGCATACTTGATGTACAAACCCTCCGCGGTGCGAATTGTGACTCTGATCACTATCTATTCAGAGCTAAGTATCGATGCCGAATAGCTTGTGGTGGATATTCGAAAACGAGTAGACCTCGCAAATTCAATGTCGACAAGCTTAACGACGAAACGGTGGCGCAGGCTTACATGTCAGTATGTAATAAACACCTGAAACCAATATATGAAAATATCCAAAATATGCCAGTGGAGAATGTGTGGATGAAAATACGAGACGGCATCAAATCCTCCGCAGAAGAGGTATTAGGATATCAACCATGGCGGAAAAATAATGATTGGTTCAACCAAGAATATCGCGATGCAATAGATAGAAAGAACGAGACTTACAAAATTTTTACTGAACGACCAGCACGAGCCAAAAAAGAAAGATATGAAGAGCTTAAGCGATATGCGAAAAAGACCTGCAGACAAAACAAAGGAAGTACCATAATGAAATGATACAAAAAATGGACAACGATATGAAATAAAATAAAACGCGAGACGCATACGCAATAGTAAAATCAGCGAAATCAGCGAAAGGCAAGAAATCAAAAGGAGGTGGGCTTCCCACTTTCAACATGTTTTCAATCCCACCTCATTACGACCGATCATGACAGACAACATTTCAATTGAGGCCTCAACTGAAGAAGAAGAACCATCATCAACACTAACCACGCTTGACGAGATCAAAGCTGCCCTATGCGATAAAAAACTCAACAAAACGCCGGGAATTGACGAAATACCAGTTGAACTTCTGAAAAACGGTGGAAACTGTGTCGCTGTAATACTGCACAACATGATATGCGAAATTCGGACAGAGGAAATCATACCTGTCGGCTGGCGAAAAAGCATTATATGTCCAACTAGCAAACTCTCGCGACTTCGTCCGCATAAAAATCGCATTAATAAGCAATTTTTGAGAATGTAGTTAGTAATACATTATATGGGATATATAATCCGCTTACTTTAATGGCTCTTTGAACACAATGTTTTGTATTTTGTTGGAATCAGAACCATAAATTATTAAGAATGATAGCATGATACTCGCATTTGAATGCGAGAGGCTCGTGGTCAAATCAAACCCGTGATTCGAGATCATATGTATACGTGTTAAGGACATGTGAATAGTTGTAGCTTGTGTTAATTGAAAAAAGCCCAAATAAAATGACATTAAGCTTAAAAACATAACAGGACTTCGATTGTGCGTAAAGCCCAATTATATGATACTACCGATGAAATCGAAATTTTTGTAATCTTAAGAATTTTTGTGTAGGGAGTGATAGAAGGGATGACAGTACTAAATTAAATTTTTTCACACCATGCTAGAGTAGCAATCAAAATATTTTGCACCAAATTTAAGCTTGAAAAACTGAATAGGTAACTTGAGAAACTTAGTGCATTGGATTTAGTGAAATTGTGCAATTTGTATGGGAGGTGGTAGAAGAAGTGGGGGGTTTTTAGTAATTTTGCTAGATCCAACTATCATCACCATGCAATTGATATCTTTTAAATTTCGGATCAGTTAGATTCACACTTTTCAAGAAAATCGAGTTTTTGAAAAGTCGTGAAATTGTGTCATATTGTAAGGGAGGGGGTAGAAGGAGTGGAGCTAATCGGTTAATTTTTCCCGATAATAACAATAATACTAATTAGGGATTCATCAGAAAATTTTAGCTCGATCAAAGTTATACGTACCGAGAAAATTGGTTTAGAGTATTTCATGAAAAAGTGCAGTTTGTATGGGAGGTGGTAGAAGGAGTGGAGGGTTTTTGGTAATTTTTCTAGAAACAACTATAATCTCCATGGAATTGATTGTTTTAAATTTTAGATCAGTTAGATTCACACTTTTCAAGAAAATCGAGTTCTTGCAAAGTCGTGCAATTGTGCCACATTGTATGGGAGGGGGTAGAAGGAGTAAAGCTAATCGGTTAATTTTTTCCGATAATAATAATTATGCTAATTAAAGATTTAGTACAAAATTTTAGCTCGATCAAAGCTATACGTACTGAGAAAATTGGTTTAGAATATTTCATGAAAATGTGCAGTTTGTATAGGAGGTGGTGCAAAGAGTGGAGGGTTTTTAGTTATTTTTTGAGAAGCAACTACAATTATCATTGAATTGATATGTTTTATGTATCAGAACAATAACATTCACACTTTTCAAGAAAATCGAATTTTCGCAAAGTCGTGGATTTGTGTCAGATTGTATGGGAGGGGGTAGAAGGAGTAAGCCTAATTGGTTAGTTTTTTCCTAACATTAATAACAATGCTAATTAAGGACTTAATACAAAATCTTAGCTCGATCAAAGTTATACGTAGTGAGAAAATTGGAGTATAGTATTTCATGAACAAGTTTAGTTTGTATGGGAGGTGGTGGAAGGAGTTGGGGGATTTGAACTATTTATATATTTGAAGATTGCATTTATAATAGAAATAATATATTTTAAATTTCCAATTAATAGCTTTCATAGTTTCCATGAAAATTTGATTATTATAAGTTTTTGAAAATGAGTCACTTTGTATGGGAGGGGATAGAAGGCGTGAGAGGAGAAAAATAAAACCTAAAGCAGATTACTCCCCGACGCAGACCTAATAATCTGTGAAAGTTTCATTGTAATCGGTGCAGCCGTTTTTGCGTGAAAGCCGGAAAGACAGACAGACAGACAGAGAAATTTTTTAAAAACGTTTGATTCTGCTTAGTTATTGCTAAAATGAAGCAAAAAACTTACTTATAGCCATTTATAAACAAATAACAGACATACACTACAATTATATTTATATAGATTTAAAAGAAAGGAGACAATCTCTGCTGTGAGAACTACAGAAGTAGTTGTAGATCGTCCGCAAAACTCAATAACTAGGAATTTTTATTTTCGCAAATGGAAGTGGCCCCGATATTTCCACGCAGGATGTGTGCTACAACTAGAGGTTAGGACCTTTGCATTGTAGACCAACACTATTTGCACAAAGCTATACCCAAGTTTTCGTATTCAAATCAATCTTAATAAAAACAGTATTTCGGAAAATGAATAACTTTATTTTTTTCACTTCATTAAATTCACTATTCGAATAAATTCCAGAAATCCTACAAATGTCTCCTTACCAATGGGAACAATTTCTCGCGCATCAACTTGAAAACTATTTCCCGGCAGTTCAAATGTGTACGCCAATGGAATTCCAAGAGCACCGTATGCATAATCGTCCAGACTACCAGCGGCTTGATACAACAAATCAGCCGAGCTTCCAACCGCATATTTAGTTCCACGATAATTATAAATCGCTCTTGCCACTCGCAAACCTATCGAATGTAGAGTTGATCTAGTTGGTGCTCCACCCCTGAAAATGAATAATGCTTAACATTTTTTTCCTCGAAACAAAATTAATTTTATAATCCTTACAACCTATAACCCCAAGGATAAAACAAATAATTACCGAACGAATGAACATCTAGTACTAGTTTCGTTCTATATTGATTTTTTAATAAAAATCTTCGTACCCAACTTGTTTCATTTTCGGAAAATGGAATTCGTCCAGCATATAAATCGGAACAAGGCTAATTTCAGAAATTTATTGAAAAAAAAATTGTGAAAGATTTCAAAATATTATGAAATTCATACAAATACTTACATTTCGACTGGCGCCAATCACGCCCCATTTAAATCCAAAATTTCGATTCAAATCGACTCCCCTACAAAAGCTGTTGAAGGAATAATGGTTATTTTTTCGCCATAATCTATTCTGGAAAAAAATTCAGTCAATATTTTGGATAATTTTTGAAGCATTGCTATTTACTTGAGTATGTGATAGTTCGTAGCCATCTGGATTTAAAAGTGGAACTACACATAGTTCAGTGTCTCTTAGAAGATGCTTGTAGTAGTTGAAATTCCGTAGAAGCTCAGCGACAAAATACAGAACAGTAGATGGCGATATCCATTCTCTAAACGCAATTTTTATATGAATGATAAATTACTTTAAAAATTTGCCTTAAGCTTATTTTTCATTTTGAGTGTTTTGTCAAATTGCGACTCTCGAGCTTTTACCAAAAAACCTCAACTAGTTAGTTCGAAAAGCCAACTTTAAAAAACTTAATAAATTTTATTAATACCTGGCATGACTACCACCTTGAATGTAAATCAATTTGTTACCAACGCGACGATTTGGTGCGATTCGAATCATTGCAATACGGCGACCTTCTGCAGTATACGAACCATCCTCGAATTTTGCTATATGAGCATATTTCTTACTCAAATATTGTAAATATCGAACAATCTAAACGCGATCGTATTCATTAAGCATAATTTAAGATGTAATTAGTACAACAATATACCGTGTTATATCTTTGAAAACTACCAAAGAATCCCCTCGATTGCCTTTTAGATCTTCGTTTTGGACAATCCACATCGCAAGTTTCGTCTCTTTAAAATAAAATTTTTTATAATTTTTATTATTAATTTATTTTCAGGCATTAATTTCACTTTATTCAACTTACTCGTCATCAGAGAGTAATGTTTCGTTGTAAGCAGCTCCAATCATAGCCATTCGCCGCTGAAAAACTCGATCCATTCGTGGAGGAACCAAGACAATCGAAAGATTTTTCGAAAGGAGCCAAAAATCTAAACTATTAACCATTTCGCTCAGCTCAACCATATGCTCGTATACGTCGGCATTAGTGTGTTGCACATAAAATTTTTTGTATCTAAAAATTCGGAAATAAATTGCTGTCAATAAAACAATAAAAAAATGTTTCATCATTTCAGTTTCACTTCAGTTCAGTGATTCAAAAATTATAAGCATACTTCCGCTCCTCCTACCATCCCCCATAAAACAGTCACTATTCTACAGAATTTAAGATGACATATTTTTCCACGTATTAACGAAATCGCATATTTAAATGAAAACGTAGTGTTTTATAAACAAACAATTATGGCGAAGCCGTTGGAAAACTTAACTTTTTTTTCGAATATCCTTTAATGAAAACATTGATGAGAGAACTGATTTAATGGCAATGTGATTGATTGATTGGTTTTGAAGTTATTAACACTTTCGTGAAGGAATTTTCCAAAAAAAAATATAAAAATGCAAATTTTTTAAACAATCACTTTTTTATATTTTGTGTGAAGAAGTTATTTTTTATCCCATAACCGAAAAATAAACCTTTCACGGAAGGAACTGGTTGAAAATTTTTCTAAATTTAAATATTACATTCTGAAAGACCTCATTTTTTTTACTGAAAAAGCTTGATTTTGATTTCAAATTCTTGGCATATAATTGGTATTTTTTCGACCCTGTTTCGTTATTAGTATAAAGATTGATTTGTTGTAAGCGGAAAAAAAATAATAATAATAATAAAATTTACACAACCAACACAGCCGGCGACGTTTTCTCCTGCGACATCTTTCACGCGAAACTCAATAAGATGCTGGATGTCAAACTTTTAGAGGTGGCAAGAAAGGAGGACTTAGTCGGTTTAAGGATGGATATCGCAAATATTCAGAATGAAAACATGGAGTTGCACATGGTAGTTGCTGAAATGAATAGCAATGAGTTAAAAGTCTTTGCTAAATTAGAGGCCTTGGATCATCGGACGCGGGGAAATAATTAACTTATTAGCGGTTTGGAGTTATAGTGTTGCGAAACAAAACAGGATTTCAGTGTTATGATCGAAAAAATTATTATGCATGGGAGGGAGTAGAAGTTTTGAAGGTATTCGACTACTTCATACTTTGAAGGATTGTTTTTTAACCTTAAAATTTCATTCAAAAATTTTCAGTTTATGTGTTTTTTTCCTTGCACATTAAACACCTTGCGCGCGTAAGACCCCCATCGGTGCATAATAATTGTGGAGAAAAATATTATTTTTTCTTTCTGCATGTATATCAAATATATGTATCCACATGCAAACTTCAAACTTTCTAATTCTCACCAGTGCCCTAAACAAATCACTCAGAATTTTCGACATTTTTGCCTACCACCTCCCTCCCCTTACACCACCCAACTTTCAATTTATACCAAAATTAAAAACTACGTAGTTCTACAATCTGACAAAAATTCAATTCGATATATGCACTCAATTTTGAGATTTTTGAAATGCTCTTCATTTCCCCCCACTACTATTGTGTCCAATTATTATATTTTTCTGGTATTTTGCTGGTATAGCTTAATATACGTCCTAAGCTTCAATTACATAGCATAAGAGATAGTTGAGACATTAATTTGTGTTTAGTGTTTAGTGTTTACATTTTAGATAAAATCTGAGAGTATTATAAATTTACCACAAAGTTTGTAACGCTAAGAAGTAAGGCTCGGAGAAAAAATGAATGACACAGAAGTTCATATAATCACTCAAAAATCTCAAAACCGAATGTCCGTCCGTCCGTCTGTCCGTCCACGTCCTCTCTAGCTTGAGAACGCGTTGATCTACATAAAAAGTGCAAATTTTGTACACGTCGTTTTGACAAAAAAGTTAGGACATGTTCGTGAATGGGTAAAATCGCTCCACCTCTTGTACACCCTCCCATACAAAATGACGCAATTTTGCAATTTAACAATAAATGAATTTTCTCGAAAAATGTTAATGGTATTGTCTGAAATTCGGAATAAAATACCATTTTGATAGTTCTACTCTACTATATAAAAATTATTTGTGTACTCCTCCTCCTTCCACCACCTCCCGTACAACACTTTTTCATGAAATGCTCTAAGCCAATTTACTCAGTGCGTATAAAAGTTATCGAGCTGAAATTTTTCATTATATATTTATCTAGAAATAATAGTGATACTAAAAAAATTCAGACGGTTAGCTTTACCCCTTCTACCTCCTCCCATACAAAATGACACAATTTCGCAATTCGACAATAAATGGATTAGTTCGAAAAGCATAAAAGCTATTGATCTGAAATTTGGAATATATTACTTTTATAACGATTTCAATCTACAGCATAAAAACCATTCGAGTCCACCTCTTCTTTCCACCATCTCTCATAAAACTGCATTTTCTCATGAAATACTCTAAACAAATATACTCAGTACGTATAAAATTTATCGAGCTGAAATTGTGCACTAAATATTTATTTATATTTATTATAAGAATGTCCAAAAAAAATAGACGATTAGCTTCACTCTCATACAATCTGACATGATTCAACAACTTTACAAAAATTCAATTTTCCTGAAAAGTATAAATGCTACTGATCTGCATTTTAAAACATGTCAAAAGCATGATGTTCATAGTTATTTTTGAAAAAGTCATTAAGAACTCGGCCCTCCTTCTACCACCTCCCATACAAACTACGCAATTGCACTAAGTCCAATACACTAATTTTCTCAGTACCTATTAAATTTTTGAATTTTAAATTTTGATAGCAACCTTAGCGTGATGTGAAAAATTAGCTCAATGTCGTCATCCCCTCTACCACTAGCCCTATAAAATTTCTTATATTAAAAAAATTTCTCTTTTATCTAGAGTACCACACGATCATAGTACTGTTGTGTTTTTTTTTTCAAGTTGATCAAAACACGTTGTTACTAAAACTAGCGATCCCCCGCGACTTTGTTCGCGTAACAATCGCACATAGTACTTCATTATGTGGGAAGTATAATCTGCTTAGTTCAATGTTTTAAACACAATTCTTTGTATTTGAATTAGAACCATAAATTATTAAGAATGAAACCATGATGCTCGCATTTGTATGGGACAGTCAATCAATCAATATAGTGAATAGTTCTAGCTTGTGATAATTAAAAAAGCCCAAATAAAATTACATTACGCTTAAAAACAAAACAAGACTACGATTATTCGTATAGCCCAATCATACGATACTTGATACTTGATGAAATCGAAATTTTTGTGATTTTAAGAAATTTTGTATGGGGAGTGGTAGAATGGGCGACAGCATTGAACTAATTTTTTTCACATCATGCTAGAGTAGCTATAAAAATGTTTTGTACCAAATTTAAGCTTCAAAAATTGAGTAGGTACTGAGAAACTTAGTGCATTGAATTTAATGAAATTGTGCAATTTGTATGGGTGGTGGTAGAAGGAGTGAGAGTTTTCAGCAACGACTACAATTATCATGCAATTGATATATTTTGATTTCAGATCAATAACTTTCATACTTTTCAAGAAAATCGAATTTTGGACGTGATATTTTGTCACATTGTATAAGAGGGGTACAAGGGGAGAAGCTAATCGGTTTACTTTCTCCCCCATATTAATTATAATACTAATTAAGGATTTACTACAAAATTTGAGCTAGATAAATGCTGTACGTACTGAGCAAATTGGTTTATGGTATTTCATGAAACAGTGCAGTTTCTTTGAGAAGTGGTTCAAATAATTTGTATACCATAGATTACATTTATGATAAAAATAATATATTCTAAATTTCAAATTATTCGCTCCTATGGTTTTCTAGAAAATTTGATCTATATATTTTTGAAAGCGAGTCTTTTTGTATGGGAGGGGGTAGAAGGCGTAGGGTTATTGAAATAAAATAAACTGTGAAAGTTTCATTATAATCAGTTCAGCCATTTTTGAATAAAAGCCGAAAAGACAGACAGAGGAAAATTTTAAAAACGTGTTTCTGCTTAATTATTGTCAAAATAAAACAAAACACTAACTTATAGACATTTATAAACAAATAACAGACAGACACTACAATTATATTTAAATATATATATATATATAGATAATAAGATAAAATTAAAGCTAACACTTGAAAAATAAACAAAACGGAAAATAAGAACTTCATAGCTAGACTCAGTGTCTCAAACATATGAAGTTCTACGAAATTGTGGCAAACTGAAAGATACCAGAGTATACCTAGTCGTGCCATAAGTTCTGTCACACGTATATGGGCAATTTTTGTATAAATGAAAAAGAGTTTTTGACAAAGGAAAATATATTTTATTTTGGCATACTAATGGAAGTAAAATAAGCAACAAATTATTCAAAGTGGCCGCCTTTAGCCTTAACACAGCTCTTTAATCTGTTGGGCCAGTCATCGATAGCAGTACGCACTGTTTCTAGCGGAAAATTAGCTACTGCTTCTGTCAAAGATCGCTTAAGGCTCTCGATATTTGGGTGTCGTCTCGTGCACACCATGGACTCTAACTCCGCCCACAGTTTGTAGTCCAGGGGATTCAAATCTGGGCTCCCAGAAGGCCATTCCGTCGCCCTTATAAACTGTGGAATATTGGTTTCCAACCACGCTTGTGTGGTTCGAGCTTTGTGGGCTGGCGCAGAATCTTGCTGGAAAACCCAATGTCGATTGTTGAATAGCGTAGAGTTCAGCGGCTTCACACATCCCTCCAGGATGTCCGTTTGATAATTTTTCGCTGCAGTTTTTACGCCTTTTTCGCAAAAATGAAGCTCGGTGACCCCTTCGTAGCTGACACCCCACCATACCATGACTGATGCTGGATGATGTCCTCGCTGTACCCTAGTGGCAACTTCTCGGGCTTCTATGGAGCTCTGGGCATACACCTTATCATTTTGGCGGTTGAAATGTTCCTCCACCGTAAAAATTTTTTCATCGGTAAATAAAATTTCTCAATGTTTGTTGTTGCCGTACCGCCGAAGGAGCTCTTTCGATCTGGTGCTCCTAATTTGCTTCAACTGCTCAGTCAGCAAATGTCCCGTTGATCGTCGAAAGGCACTCATCCCGAGGTCAGATTTTATGATGCGAGACATACTTCGGGTGGAGATGTTCATCTCTCGAGCCATGATTCGTTGTTTACGAAGCGGATTTCGACGAATTCGACTCTCGACCGCTTTGATGGCAGCAGAAGAACGTACATCACGCGGACGTCCAGAACGAGGTCGATCTTCAATAGTCTGGATCGCGTTATATCTCTGGATCGCACGATACACAAATCTTTGCGTTATTTTTAACGGGCACAACAACTTGAAAATTTCACTCGCGGATTTTCCACACTTATGTAGTGCAATCACTGCAGTTCGGTTTCTATTACACCCCATTCCATCTTCCTACGTTAACGAACACACTTTAAATGACCATCAACTGTCAACAACATTATGACGTTTATAAAACTGGCCGATATTGAAATGTCACTCATAAAATAAAGTTGTTGCCAATGTGAGAAATTATGTGACAGAACTTATGGCAGGACTAGGTACATACATAAAGATTATATCGTTAATGAAAGGACACAAAGATTTCATCTGATTTCATCGCTATAGGAAACTGACCAAAATCTTATGACTAAAATTAAGGGAACTTCGCTAGTTGGAAAAAAATTGAAATACATCAACGGCAAAAGCTCAGCAGTAGAAGAACAGGATCGGCTTAGGGATCGTGGAGAAGTTAATCAGCAATGCGAATAAGGACGAATCGAACACTGCAGCGGCTTTCAAAGTCCGAAAGTACATCAAATTAACAGTGGCAATCGAAATGTGAGAACAACAAGAAAGGTAGCTGCGAAGAACATTTAACAATGAGATGTCTGCCAGATCTTAGCATAGAATGTATCAAATTTAGATAACAAATATATTCACTGTAACTTTTACTCTTTCATAAATAATTTTGAAAGAATATTTTTATTTGAAACACACATTATTATATTATACAAAAACGTCACCTTTTTGAAAATAATTTTAAATAATATGAACTCAGCGGATGCTCGAAGAACTTATAATTTTGGCCGTGGTAGCGGCAGCTGTCTTTTCGGTTATAGAAAAAGAATTGAATATAATCTTAGTTTTGGAATCATCAATGGCAGTATTGTGTTAAAAGGAAGATTTGATAATTTAATTTTAAAATTATTTTTATTCCACAATATTTAAATTGTAACAACTGGGTCGGCGACTTCAATAACTTGAAAAATTGCTTACTCTTCCATCAACATGTGGAATTTTGCCTCACGAGGAATTTAAATGCAACGATTGGATCTAAACAAATAGTTGAGAATAATATTCTAAAATACAATTATAAAGTAAACATTTCTCGCGCTGCTAAAGATTCGTTAGTTAGGAAGGAAAGTATTAGAATTGCTCGAAGATATAGGCGGTATAACTCTGAATGGCTAATTGCAGGTGGATAGCGAGGGTGAATATGTTAGTGATAGGGGAAGATCTATAATTGATTATTGTTGTAGCTCCGCTAATCTATTAAACTTAATAGATGATTTTCGCATGTTACATAAACCTTACTCGGATCATATGCCGCTATGCCTTACTAGCAAAAGGAATGATTCTTCCGGTATAGATATAGTACTACTACCTAAATAGGAATGATCAACCTCTGTGGCCTAGTGGGTAGCGTGTTGGTCTACAATGCGAAAGTCCGTGAGTTCAAATCCTAGTCGACGTATAATTCCAGCATATTGCCTGCTTGGGTATACCTTGGTCACCTCAATCTACGAAAATGAAAATTTATAGATAGAGAATTCTACGAAAGTCTGACAGCCCTTCCACAATAAATGAAAAATGCTAAGGAACCTGAAGGTCAGGAGTCCAAGGCTCGATTTGGACTGTAGTGCCATTGTAGAGCTTCTGTGGCCAATAATTACGCAGATAAATTGACGCAATTAGCTAACGTAGATGAGTATAAGTAATATAGCTAAAAGTATAACTAATTTAAAAATATAAGAGGACTACGAATGGGCGTATGGAAGGTGGTAGAAGGAGTAACTTTTATAGCATAGTTTGAAACCGTTATAAAAATGATATATTCCAAATTTCAGATCATAGCATTCATACTTTTTGTTAAAATCCGTTTATTGTCATATTTCGAAACTGCGTCGTTTTGTAAGAGGAATTTTGCCCGTTCACGAACTTGTTCTTACTGGTTTGGTGAATGGTTTTACAGTGCATTTTGAATTGAAAGAAAAGATTTCCGGCTTCGATTCTATTACACTTTATTATTCGCGAAGTTTCGGTCTTTGCTGAGATAGTTTAATAAAGGTCTCAGCAGAGACCGAAACGTCACGAATAATAAAGTGTAACAGTGTAGAATATGGAAATCTTTTCTTGCCTGATCGTGGCTAAAAGAGTACCGATACTCAAATGTCACAAGATCGAGAGTACCCACAAAAAATCTGCCAACAAGTCGGACGCAACTTTATTAATCTTGGGAGTTTAGGATATGTGGTTAATACGCAGATTAGGGTAGATAGGAAAGACTATGTGAATGGGGCAGGGCTGTTGTCAATTATTTAACACTTAACTGCAATTACGAGCAAAAGCTCCAGTACATAAATTCAATATTTCATTCGTTTATATGTATATGTAAGTTTGGGTTTGTATGGGGGGTTGCGATAGAAGGGATGGTTACATGTCAATAATTTCTTATCTGATTGTTCAAATCACGTTCAAAATTGGCTGCATAGAATATTAGTTTCATAGACGAAGTAAATTGTTGTTTATTAGTTGATTTATTGAAGTTGGTCGAAATTATACTTTTGCATGAGAGGGGGTGGAAGGGAAAGAGGGATCTTAAAACTTTTCGTCAAAAATATTAAACGTTTCTATGAGTTATACAACGCATGATTTTCAACAACAAAATAGGACTTAGGTGGTGATCTACGTGAAAGCGGATGGTTGTAACTGAAAACATTTTTCTAGCGTTTTCGCGAAATGTCCGCGTATTATATTAAAAAACGGGTGACGAATTAGTGTTTTATGACCACAATTAGGTAATAATAATTAATTGATTTTGAAATTACATAAATTTAAAATTTAACGGTTAAATTCCCATTTTTAGAACACACAATAAAAGCATCAACATAACTTATATCTTAAAATTCAATTTAGTCCCAAATTAAAAATGATGATTTTTGAATAATACCAAAGTCTCACGTAAATAACAATCGAAATTACTAAGAAGCAGTAACCGTTCACGTATACCTTTACATCGTAGCTAAACACTTTCAGAATTAAAAGAAAAAAAATATATTCTGTTGCTCCCATATGCTATAAATCAATTAGCACAAATTAATTCAACAATCACCAAAAATATTAAAATTCTCAATAAAAAATTGACTGCTATGATAATAACTTGAATTTACGCTGCAAATAAAACATCTCTACCGTAGTTCCATCCCACAACCACTTCCGATATTTGCAAAAAAAAATTGTTATATATATTCTCTTGTAGTTTAGAAGCATTAGGTAGCCGAAAAAACAACAACTATTCCATTCAAGTTCACAATTAATATTCAATAGCCACGAGTTTTGAATTGAGCATACTTCAAGTTTAATTTCAACGAAAATCTACACTTGCTAATGTGGGAAACCTATCTGTCGTCTACACGAAAAAAACGAATTAAATTCATCTTTTACCTTCAACTCGACCGTTAACGCACTTCAAAAACCACACATGAGAATTACCGTCCATAATGAGTTGGAAAAGCATTTTCTATAGAGTTAATTAATAATACAAGTAACACTTGATTATATCATGGCATAAGAAAATACCGACAAGTTACTTACTTACTTTATTAATGGTTATTTCGATTTCAAGGCTTGCATTCAAATGTGACAAAACTGCATCAATTACTTTCGATAGAGTTGTTACAAACTTCAAAGTGTTTTGTTTCAAAAATAGAATCACTAGTAAAACTAGATGAAACGATCGCTCCATTGTAAGACATTTTCACTTAGATGACACCGTGACACGCTTGTACTCGTAACATCCATGTTTATACTCTAGATGAAATCTGAGAGTATTATAAGTTTGCCACAAAGTTTGTAACGCCAAGAAATAAGGCTCGGAGAAAAAAATGAATGATACAGAAGTTCATATAATCACTCAAAAATCTCAAAACCGGATGTCCGTCTGTCCGTCCGTCCGTCCGTCCGTCCGTCCGTCCGTCCGTCCGTCCGTCCGTCCGTGTCCTCTCTAACTTGAGAACGCGTTGAGCTAAAAAGTTCAAATTTTGTACACGTCGTTTTTAACAAAAAAGTAAGGTCAAGTTCGTGAACGGGCCAAATCGCTCCACCCCTTCTACCCCCTCCCATACAAAATGTCACAATTGCGCAATTTCACAATAAACGGATTTGCTCGAAAAGTATAAAAGCTATTGGCCTGAAATTTAGAATATATTATTTCTATGATAATATCAATCTACCGTAAAAAAATTACGTGTGTCCTCCCCCTCCTTCTACCACCTCTCATACAAACTGAACTTGTCATAAATTACTCTAAGCCAATTTACTCAGTGCGTATAAAATTTAGCGAGCTCAAATTGTGCACCAAATATTTATTTAAAATTGTTAGTAAGGTCAAAAAAAATTAGACGATTAGCTTCACCCCTTCTACCCCCTCCCATACAAAATGACACATTTTCGCAAATTGACAATAAATGGATTTACTCAAAAAGTATAAAAGGTATTAGTCTGAATTTTGGGATATATTACATTCATAATGATTTCAATCTACGGTAGAAAAATTATTTGCCTCCTCCCTCTCCTTCCACCCCCTCCCATACAAAATACACTTTTTCATGAAATGCTCTAAGCCGATTTTCTCAGAACATATAACATTTATCAAGCTCATATTTTATAATGAATACCTAATTAGTATTATCTCTAAGATCAGAAAAAACTATTTGATTACCTTCACTGCTTTTACCCCCTCCCATACAATATGACACAGTCTTACAACTTCACAAAAAATCGATTTTCTTGAAAAGTATGAATCGCACTAGTCTGAAATTTAAGGGATGTCAATTTTGTAATATTGCTAATTATGTCTGAAAAAATTACTAAAATCCCCCCACTGTTTCTACCACCTCCCATACAAGCTGCAAATTTTCATTAAATCTAACTCACTAATTTTCTCAGTTCGCATTCAATTTTTTTAGTAAGCATTTTGTATAAAACATTTTTATAGCTACTTTAGCATGATGGGGAAAAATTAGTTCAATGCTATAATTCTTTCTAACACTCCCCATACAAAATTTCTAGGGATCACAAAAATTCTATGTATTTCATCTAGAGTATCGTAAGATTGCGCTTTACGCGCAATCGTAGCCCTGTTATGTTTTTATATATAAATATGAACTTGCTTTGATATTTGTAAAATATTCTCTAGAATCCTCTTGCTTACACTGTTTCGGCATTTTTGAAATTTCATGTCAATTATCTATACAAGTTAGCAGCACTTTCGAAACATAATTGAAGACACGCGGAACTTATTCTTCTTCAATAGCAAGACAGTCCAAATCGGGTCTTGGACTCCTGACCTTCAGGCACCTTAACTTTTTTATTTGTTATTGTGGGAGTATTGTTAGCCCTTCGCACAACCCTTTATCATCGAATTTTCATGTTCTCAGATTGAGGTGACTTTGATATACTCAGGCAGACAGAGTGGTAGAATTATACGTCGACCTGGATTTAAACTCATGAACATTGTAGACCAACAAGCTACCGACTAGGCTACACTCAGGGCTGAAACTTGCTGAGCGAGCTAATTAGCAGTCGAAAAATGCAAGCAGCTACAAATTTCAGAGCAAGAAAACATGAAATCACGTCAAAATCGAAAATTGAGTACCTGCATAGGCTAAACTTTCAAAATCATTTTGGCTGTGTGGGTCAAAAGGCGGGACAGGCAATAGCAGCACTATGGCGTATGATACCAAACATGGAGCTCCGAGGATACTCCTCCTAGGTAGCGAAGTGACCTGTTTTCCATGCGCCGCGATTAAGGGTATAATGTGTTTTATCACAGGATACTTTCTAATAACTAATCACTACTAATCGCACTAATCATATAGTAGCTCGTCCAATATTATTTCCGTAAGGAATTGACAATTTGATTGTGTAAATTTGAAATCCTGGAATTTTTTGTCTCATCTAAGTTTTCAAAATGTAATCTAATAATGGCTTCTCTGTTGTTCTGTAGATTGCGTAATGTTCTTTTCGATGAAGCACGTTTGAATTCCGCAAAAGACCTAAGAATAGCGTATGTTGAAAATCCTTCCCTTGCAAACTCATCTATAGTTTCGTTTTCTTCTATGCCATCACCGAATACAAATAATTTTTGTTATTGGAATCGACATTATAACATTTTCCATAGCTTTCTTCCACCAGTTTCCTGTTCATACGAAGTCAAAGCATTTATTGCCACCAGGCTATTGGTACAATGTGATCTGCATCGGATTTCGTCAAAGCTTGTCCAATTTGATTTTTATGCTAGTTTTTGTCACTGTACAAGTGCTGCCTACGCGATGATCGATGTATACGTTCCTAAAACTATTTTGAGTCTTATGATTCAGTTTTTGTCCACCGTTTGCTTACACGTGAGTAGAGATGAGATTGCTTTCTCAGGAACTTTATCCCATAGCAGTTTTTGATCCAATATTAAAGTATTTCACCTCTGCCGAGAATGCAATTTCGGTCTTAAACATTCCAAGAGATTTCATCGTATTTTATTCTGATAATTTCGGTTTTGCCCGGATTGACCCTTAAGTATTATTCTTCGCAGCATAATTGTATCTTGCGGCACCTCTTGCACAAGATCACAAAGCACTACCTCAAATTTTATTTTACATTTTTACATAATTTTGAGCAGTTTCCCTTTCTGTTCTCAATTCCCAGATTATTACGAGGAACCGTAGCATGGTGAGACAAACTATGCAATGCCTGGAATTTGCTAAGATCAGTATAGTTCACAATTTTCTGTAGACGCGTTGGTTATGCAAATGCTTCAATCGCAAGAAATGCAGAATATGATGTGTGATGCCATTGCTTCTATCTAGATTGAAATCATGAGGTGAAAAATGCCAGGAGAACCTACGAGCGAGAAGGAAGCGAATTTTCTTTGAGATTAAGCCGATACTGCCATTGCTCGCCACACGAGGTAATGATTTCAGATCGTTCCGAGAAACACATCAGCATGAACTGATCATAGAGATGTCAAGTTTGGTTTTACGGTACCAGTAACTATTCGTTACTTTAATGAAAGTAATCACTACATTTTATTCATTACTGGGTACTCGTTTTTTTAAATTTTTTTCTCAGTTATGAAAGTCAGAAATTAAAATAGAAGGAAAAACTAAAATGGAAATAAAATTTGTGCTATAATGCTAAAAATATGAATTTATATATAAATTTTTTATTTTCAATTTTAGATGAAAAACATTTTAAAAATTTTCAGCTGATACATTTTATTAAAAGAAAAAATAACAAAAAAATTTAACGAAGTTCTTAAAGTGTAAAATAAAAAATCGATGTAAGATTACACAATCTGGTATCACTAATTCCACAGCCCTAACAGTAGTAACGAACGGCCGCCCTTGCCCTACCGCTCGAGCCGAGCGTCACAACTCCAATCGACGAAATTGTTGGCGTGAAAGAAAGGAAACGAAAAAAATACATCATTTACTTTCGGTATAGGTACTTTTTTTATATGTGCAAGAAATACTCGAATAACGAAACAGTAACAAAACGTTACAACAGTTCAATTACTTTTTCGGCAGCTCATTTCGTTACTTAAGTAAGGAGTACTCGTTGCTTCGGATTTCGTTCGGTAACGAGTACTCGTGTAATGAATAGTTACTTTTTTGACATTACTATCAATCATTACAATAATGGCAATACGTTTTTTACTCCGGCGCGCAACGACCAGAAGAAAATGTTCCAAAAGGGATAATATTTCAGGAAATACGAAAAACAAAACAAAAACTATTTTTTTCAAAGAAAGTGTTGTTCAGAAAAAAGTTGTAAATGTTAAATTTTCTTATTCTCTTCCATTATAGCTACAGACCAGTTCTAAAAATATAACAGAACTAAAATTTCGCATAGACGCTAATCATGCGATACATGAATTAAAGATGTTTGTATGGGAGGTGGTAAAAGAAGTGACGACACTCAACTTATTTTTCCATATTGTGTTTCAGCAAATTGTGCAGTTTATATGAAAGGTAAATGAAGGAGCGGAGATAATGGGTTAATTTTGTCTGCCTTACTGAATGCTACTAAAATATTTTGTACTCACTTGGAGCTCGATAAACTAAATTCGTATACTGAGAAAATTTATTTTCTCTGTTTCGTGAAATATTACAGTTTCACTGAAGAAAATAACTTTCAAATCAAAAGTGTTCGTACTTTTCGATGAAATTTACATATTGCGAGCAAGTAGAAGGAAAGAAGATATTTGGCCCATTTTTAAACTTGACCTTACTTTTTCGACATATATAACATGTACAAAATTTGGATCTTCTAGTGCGACAGGTTCTCAACACGCAAACGGTGGAACATCAAATATTTGAGCGAATTACATTCAGTCGGGTTTTTCTCGCGCCTTATTTCGTTCGTTGGAGAAAACTTATAATACTCTCATTTCAACTAGAATATAACCAATGAATGAATACAAATTGACGAGTCCGATCTTAAAAATCTAATTCCTTTTTGCTCAAATCTACTAATAGTCAAACAGTTAAAACACTCTACACACGAACAAATATTTAAATTAACGTAATAGAAAGAAATCAAAACTCATAGGTACGTTTTATACCGGAGGACTTGAGTTTTTCTACATTTAAAAAAAATCATTCAAATTCGAAAATTATCATTTCAAAAACAAACTTACACGCTTTCCAAATTCAAAAACACAATACAACGCTTACCCGAAATAATCATTTAACTCGGAATATCCAAAATTGAAAGACATTAACAGAACAATTAAACTTTGCATTAACATTTTGAATTGCACTGAATTATATTATGAGAATAAGAAATTCTTAATTTGTTTTTTTTTATCTTATGGATATTAGAAAACCAAATTGCTCTTAAAAACAAGATCTTTTTTCTGTAACCACAAGAAATCGATATCTCTGCTTATAATTTCAAAACTTAACTATGACTAAAATGGATCTCATAAAATTCAATCATTATAAAGAGAACAACCAAGGTCACTATCATCCATGCAACCTAAGACTTTTTTCTGCTCATATGGTTAGTACTTAGATGTGTATTTTTTTTATATCTACGAGTACCTCGAGATTAATTCTGTATGAAAATAAATAGTGTCATTTTTCAATTATCTATTAAATATGGAAATTGTGAATAAGGTACTCGTACTAATGAATTTGGCCGGATCTTTATTGAGTAGAAGAGTCAAACGTTATTAAAAGCTTTATCTAAGTAAAAAGTAGTTATTAAGTTTTTTTTTTTGCTAATCGTGAAGATGGTCCTAAGTCGTGATATCAACAGAATAAATTAAATTTGAGTTCAAATAATCGAAAGAATTTACTATTATAGGCTAATAGCTAAGAGTTAATAGCAATTCATGAAAAACTTGACTAAGTTACGAGCTTCGCGTAACGTACTGCTATGGACATGACACAATCGTACTTGTATTTTCTGTATTAAATGTGCTAAAGCTGAGCTCTTTATCGGTACATTGGATGTACCACAGGGTTCGAATATTCTTCCCTGTAGTCTGATAGCCCAACTTCAAAATTCAGAGTGATTTGTATAAATACCATTGTATGAAAAATCGTGGTTCTGTTGATGATGAAAATAATTGTCGGCCAGAATATAGTTGGTCCTTTTGGCACTGAAACCCGGTCAAAGCAGTCAAAAATTGAACAACAACAAATTATTTTAGCGAAGATAACTTTTTTGGGACACCTCCTAATTAATTCTTCTAATTGGACAAACAATCTGATCGGTTGGAATAGTAGGGCAACCAAAATGCAGTGATATACCCTTCTAGACGCCAATATTAAACAGATCGACTTGGATAAGGGAAACAAGTAGAAATATAAAAGCTAGAAGGATAAGTCTGAAACATCGGTGGACAATGTTTTTAAATTGTTGGAGATTGTACGCCGCTGGAAACACATTGCTCGATAATTCCACATCATTGTCGTCCGAAGGACTGGTCAAATTTCTATTTTTTCCACGACAGATACTTCACAGTGTACTTGTGAGCGTGTGCAGCTTGGTGAGTATTACGAGGGCATGTCAGAGAAGAATTAATAGATTCCTTAGTTGTTTAATAATAAATGCAGAATACTCCGACATTTCGGCAATACTCCAGCTTCACCACTTGTTACAGTCATTCTAACCCCTCTTTCCCTACCTCCCCATTCCCATTAATCCTTCCCTTCACGACTATGTTTGTGCTTTGCACATAAAGGCCAAAATTGCTTATAACAAGAGATAAGTGAAGACATTTGTCTCACTCAGTACATGAAAAAAGTCAAACCACGAGAAAGCTCGCTCACTTCCCTCGCATCCAAGCGAATTTCATACAGGCGCCAGCAGGGGAAACAAAGTTCAAAGCAAATGATGACGTAGTGTGACAGAAATTGATAATGAACTGGTTATAGCCAGGTCGGATACATGCGATCGTAAGAAAAGGGATTCTTGAATTGTGTTGTGTTGTGTTTTAAAAAAATATTTTAAATAGGAGTCCAACAAAGCCCACACCAATGTGCATGCCAACCGTTATATGGGCATGGATTAAAAAGTTTGCAGTTCAAAGGGTATTAAATAATTTGATGCACTATCTCATGTTCCTTCTTCTCTTCAATGGCGCTACAGCCCAAATCGGGCCTTGGCCTCGTGACCTTCAGGCTCCTTAACGTTTTCATTATTTATTGCGGAAAAGTTGTTAGCTCTTCGCACAACCCTCTATCTACGAATTTTTCATTTTCGTAGATTGAGGTAACCAAGGTATATTCAAGCAGGTAGTGTGCTGGAATTATGCGTCGACCGAGATTTGACTCACGACCTTCGCATTGTAAACCAAACACGCTACCTACTAGACTACACCCTAGCTATCTCATGTTCCTAACTTATCCTAAAATCCAAAATGTCCAAGAGACAATTTCATTCATTCATAAATCATACAAAACCTATGTCTTACTACTCTTACTTTGCTAAAAGAAACAAAAACGTTTGGGAGATCAATTCAATTCTGCATTCGACATGATTACAACCAATTTATTATCAGTTTCTACCCACTAAGTCATCATTCGCTTTGAAATTTGTTTCCCCTTCGTGCTGAATTCGCTTGGATGCGAGGGAAGTAACCGAGCTTTTTCGTAGTGTGGCTTTTTTGTTTTACTGAGCGAGACATCTTTATTTCTTCACTTATCTCTGCTATAACACATGTCATTCTGTAAAAAAAACATTTCGCTGCAAATCGCTCCTTGCAACAGGCAAGTTCACAAGCCTTCACAGATACAACAACCGGGACAACTTTTAGAATAAGGTCGATCATTCGTCATTTCGAAAGTTCACCAAAGACGAAAACCTACTAACTTAGCGTAGACCACAACCCATTGACCGAAGTTCAACGGAAAAAACATTTGCAATTAAATTTAAAATCATTTATTCTCAAAAAATACGTAATACAACTTCTGCGACAATAATTGTGAAAATACAATGTAAAAAATAAATATATAAAAATATCTTAATTCATTTTACAGTTCCACAATTTTCGGAAACCTGACGACACATCGCTTTTATGCCGATCCAACTTTCCGAAATGAGCGCCTGAATCTTATCAGCGGGCGGCTGAAAGCCATATTTTGCGGACGGCAATTCCATTACCAACACAAAAGGAATCTTTTCCGCTCCGTAAATGTAGTCGGCAACCGAACCGGAAACGGTTTGTCGCGTCAATTTCGAAATACTGCCGCAACGATATTTTCGACCGGTAGCCTTTTGAATGGCAGTTTTTCCGCACACTGCTAAGGCGTGTAAAGCCTCCCATTTTGCTGGCAGTTCTCTGAAGAGGCAAGAATTTGAAATTTTTTTGGTCTATGTTTAAGGTCTAACCAAATTAACTTACTTTGTGTAGGCCCACGGATACATAATGGACTGGGCATACGAGTGAAACGATAGAAAGAATTTCAAATTTGGATGTAGCTTCTTCACAACGTTACGCACTGCTCGCGTTTCCGATTCCGAAAAAGGCATTTCACCTTGATAGGTATTCTTCCCGAACCGGGTTGTGCCACCTTCCCAATGAAAGTCATAGTTGCGATTGCAATCGGTTCCAATAAACGAGCAGTTGGGAGTTGGCCGACGATTTTTACGCCAAGATGAGTTCTGAAAAGAAAAAGATATTATTTTGAAAAATGATATTGTGCAGCTTAAGGATGTCTCGAGCACGTGATTCTAATTTGGACCGTATCTCTTTCTACAAGCGTTACGATACTCGGTATTAAAATCACATAAGACTTATCTTGGGGCGATCACTAATCATTCCGGCCGCAGTAGGTCCACGATAGCAGACTCTTGCAGTAATGCATAAATATTAATTTACACAGCTGATTTGCATAAAATTTTATTTTCATTTGAGAGCGTTGAGCTCAATTATTTCACAAATTATTTTGGTACTGAGAATGGTATTAAACGAGGGAACAGTCAAAAATCGTCATCATCAGTAGCCTGATGCTTGTACTTCCACTTCACGCAAGTACATAGGATCATTGATATGCGTTACCGCAGAAATCGATAGATACTTTTAGCTATAAATACTTCATTTCGTTCCGTTCCGTTCCGTTTCACTTTGTTCTGTTTTACGTCGTTCCATTTCATTTCGTCGTTCCGCTTCATTTCATTCCGTTCTGTGTTATTTCGATCCGTTCCATTTCAATGCGATTCGTTTCATTTCGTTCCGTTTTATTTCGTTCTGTTCCATTGGGTTTCGTTACGTTCCATTGCATTTCGTTCCGTTTCATTTGTTGTGTGTTGCAATGGTTTAAACGAAACATCGCTAGTTCGCCCGGCGTCGCCATTTGTTAAATAATTAAGAAACATACTGAGATATTTATAGCGGTTTGAAATTGTGAAAAGTGCAAGGTCTTGGAAATGCTACCCTCCCACCTCCTCTTCCTCCTTCCCACTACTATTATATCCAAATATTATATTTTCCTGATATTCCGCTATTACAGCTTTGAAAAGTGCTAAGGTTCAACACGACCAAAAACTTCGACGGAAGATTCTCGAAACACCCAAAGGCTCGAGATTTTTTTGGTCATTTGTTAAAACGGTCAACAACAACCAAGTAAAATATCTACAACACCTTTTCTAGATGAGCACCGAATTATAGTCCATCCTGTTGAGAAATCCAATCTTCTTGCAGCAAGTGTTGCACGAAACTCAAGGTTGCCAGCGAAAAACCAGTCTCCCCCGCATGTAACATCGTCTGGATTTTGTCTACCTGCGATTAATTTTCGCCCACAACTTATCTCCAGAATTCTTCGTGAGCTCAATGTTCAGAAATCTGCAGGTCCCGTGGGGGAGGGAGGGAGAACCCTTAGTCCTTAATAATTGTTCTTCCCTGGCTAAACCGCTGAACGACGTACTTCATCTCTCTTACTTTTCTGGGCACTTTCCGCGCACGTGGAAAGTGGCGAATATTCAGCCGATTCTCAAGAAAGGAAATAAAGCGTCATACACCAACTACCACCCCATAGCCATTACTTCTATTCTTTCGAAAGTGATGGACACGGCTGTCAATAGCGATCCGCTATCTTATAGATAACAAACTTATCAATGATCGCCAACACGTTCTACAGGTGACCTCTCGGTATACCTGATTGATCGTTGGAACTCTTGCATCCATAAATTTGGCGAAGGGCAAGTTCTGGCAATTTACATCGCTTAAGCGTTTGGCAGAGTTTTGTACATATGTCTTCTAATGAAGCTCAAAGCAGTCGGCTTTAATAATAACCTCCTAAAATGGATTGAGAGTTTATATGAACGCACCAAACACTGGGTTAAACTCTTCATCCAAAAGGCCATTATACATCTTTGTTTTTTGTATCGAAGCCCTAATATATCGGACGCAGACACAATCAATGAATTTGGAAATATTTCAGATTCAATTAATCGAATTCTCTCCAAACACCCTGAATCCGAAATCGCAGTAGCTGGCGATTTCGATGTCCATAATATATTATGGACGGTTGGTTTCGACACTCCGGTAACACATCTCAACCCGGCCGATTTGTTGAATTACTCGCATCATCGAATAACCTATGCCAAACTATAGGCAAAGTTTCTCGTATCCCTGATGTTGCAGGCCAAGGATCTTATCTTATTGATCTTTTCTTAACTTTACACCCAACTAAATACTCGACTTCTGTTAATTCTCCACTCGGAAGTTCAGACCATTGCTTAATTTCTGCCTGTTTCCCAGTTTCCATCTCGACGCCAATCACAACAATGACATTACGGAGGTGCTGATTGGTTCAGTCTTAAGCCATTTTATCATTCATTTGATTGGTCAATATGCTTCAGCAGAGGTGTTGAGTATGCTTCTTCCGCAGTAAATGAGACTATCTTGTTGGGCATGAAAAAACTTTTCATCACCCAAACCAATCAAGCCCAGTTCTAAGGCTTGGCTTAGTGAAAAATGTAGTACTGCGATACTGGCTAAAGAGGCATCTTACCGTTCTTATAAGCAGCTGCCATTTGAAGTTCATTGGATTGATTTCAAGAAAGAAAGGAATCTCTGTAAATCCAGCTTACAACGAGAAAAATATTTGCATGACCAGAAACTGAAGCAAAAAATTTTGAGAAGTCCTAATGCAGCAAAAGTCGGCCGTTCCATCAGAGGTAGCTCTGCATCATCGATTCCATCTTTAATCTACAACAATGAGGTTATTACGGATCCTAACATGAAGGTAAATATTTTAGCGGCTCAATTTGCTGCCAACTTTTCTTTACTAACAACAAACTCTAAGCTTCCAACGTATACTGCACTAAATTTCTCCTTATGACAAATTAACATTCGTCCGAGTAACGTATACCCAGTTCTTAAGAATCTAGATGCTAACAAATCGACCGGTCCAGATGGAATTCCTGTCCTTGTCTTTAAAAATTGCGCTTCTCTTGCTAAACCTCTATGCAAACTTTGCCATTTATCCTTACCGTCCTCCACTGTCCCATCTTCATGGAAGCTTGCAAATGTTCAGCCAATCTCAAAGGGGAACGAATCAATCCCGATAATTGTCACCCAATAGCAATAACCTCAATTCTGCCAAAGGTCATGGAAACAATTATCAACAATAGATAGAATAGAATAGATAGAATATCTCAACATCACTGATATTATTGACGACAAACAGTATGGATTCCTCAAAAAACGTTTCACCACCCTCACTGAACGTTGGAACAAGAGCATTCACCAGTTTGGTGAATCTTGTATTATCGCTTATAAAATTAACGCTGGTGTCCCTCAGGACTCGGTTCTTTCTCCCACCCTTTTCCATTATTTATTAATAATGCTATTTTCAACTTTCAATCCTGTACATAACTTCGCTGATGACAGCACATTAGACTTTTTCTTACTCCAACACTGCGTCCTTAGCCCAATGAACTAGCTTAGTAGAACAACATAGGTACATACCATAGTTAAATCATTGAATGTCGACTTGGCTAGTTGAGGCAATAAGAATCAAGTCGAATTTAATGCTTCGAAAAATCAGTACTGTCTTGTGTCCTACAAACGTGACTCTAACCTTGTTGCAATCACCTTCGGAGTCTAGCCATTAACCAACTCTTCAAGTGTCAAGATGTTAGGTATCCAAATCACAGATAACTTATCTTGGAATGATCATATATTTAACATCGCCAAAGAAGTATCTAAGTGTTTGGGTTATCTAAAACGGTGTAAAAACTCCTTCACCGCTTCTGAGTTAGTGACAATTTATATGGCCTATATTAGACCACATCTTGTTTCGAACTATTAAAATTATAGGAGATTCTGACATCTCTTCATCGCTCGATCCACTCAAGCATTGACGAATTGTAAGCTTTCTAACACTTTTGTATCGCTACTACAATGGAGAATGTTTGGAAGAAATCTCTAATCTCTTGCCCTCATGTATGTTGTTACCCCGTAATACTAGAGCTGCTTCACGCACCCATAAGTATTCTCTCAACCCCATATTTGATCGCACTGTCAAATTTCGTGATGCCTTTTTAAACCGGACTGTTCAAATTTGGAACTCGCTGTCAACTCAAAAGAAATGTTCATAGCCACATCCGTCTCTATCCCCTTAATTCACAAAAACCAATATCCTTCCCCCCTCACCGAAGCTGTGCTCCAGTAGAAAGGGGAAACCCCTCTAGTTCCGGTGTCACATAAAAAAAAGTCATATTGGATGGCGTGGCATCTTCCCCAATTCCCAAGATTCCGGCGTTCCCCCAAGGGCATTCTCAATACCACTCGTTGAATTTCAACTCCACGTCTAGAACCGTCACCAACTATTCGATAGATAAATCAAAACCCAACTTACTTTTTCATGTGTAAATTCATAACCGTCAGCATTGACGAGGGGCACAATCACAAATGCCATTCGTTCAAGCAGATCCATATTGCGAAAGCTTTTCTCAGCCAGCTGATAAATGCAGTACAATGCAACCGAAATAGTAATCCATTCCCTGCCATGCGTTCCAGCCTCAATTAAAGTCCAATTCTTCTCCAAAACCGTATTCTTCTTTCGTAAATCAATCCTAAGTGCTTTAATGGCACGTCCTTCGAATGACGTACCAATCGTACAGACAGTTACAAACTGGCTGAATCGTCTTCCCAAATAATCCAGATAATTATTGATATCCTTGTGACGTAAATAGCTTCGCAAAATATCGGGCTTGCGAATATTCATCGTTCCAACTCAAAACCATTTACTAACACAATTCAACCGATTTCCAATATAAATACAAAAGATTTAACTAACACACTAATTTAATTTTTTCGACACAAAACAGATGACACTGACACATTTTGGCCAAACAGAAAATCATCCTGGAGCAATCGTAGGACCCGACTATAATCTATGAACTACATTTTTCCATAAAGGCTCAGGTGTTATTCGAGCTAAGAAAAAGGATAGATATTCCGAGTGTCCAGTAGTTGAGTGGAAAACGGTTCCATTCCCAATACGACTTGTGGATCCTTGATTACGTTCAAGGCCACCACCGAACAGAACTACCAACTTTCGACTCCGAAATGTTATAGCCAGGCCACTAACTCTTTATCCACGTGCCGCAACCTCCTATATAGCAAAACTGTTGAACGCTTCTTAGACCCACGCAAAATTTACTTGCGAAATTTTATTCGCCCGGAACTCATTCATTTCGAACAAAAGATACGAGTACCTTCTTGTTCGGGTGGGTAGAAAAATGGAAGCCTTGAACCACGCTAAACGCTCTCGTTTACCTTTAAATTGTTGTAAGTTCCGACCCCCCGGTACCAGTCGCCAGTAATAAAATTATTTTATTCGCACAAGAGAATTTGTCATATCAATTTCCTAGTTGCTTTGCGGCAGACATAATTTGCATCAGCCCGCAACATAGTGGAGTCCTTCCGATGAAAATGTTTACAAAAATTGCATTTGTAATACGATTGGCGGCTCCTGATAAGACAGAACTTCCCCTCAGTTGTGTACTTCTAGCCCTCCGTTTCGAATCGAAAAATCGCCCTGCTATTTACAGCAGCCATACCAGCTATCAACGAAAAGTATTGGCAAATAATGTCTCCGATCAAGGACTTACGTATTTATTGCTGATTTGAATTGCAGATTAGGCAAATTAAAGGGTTGCCTTCGACATTTGAAAGAGCTCGGCAATGAAGGCTTTGATGATTCGATTCATGCTCCCTGGGTCAAGGAATTGATTCGATTTCGAATTTGTTCGCCAGAAATACAATAAGAAGTTAACGTCGACGGTGATTGTGATTGAGTATGGTAAAATATGCATTTAAAATTGAGTTTTTTTTCTTATTATTGAAATTATCTTAAGTCATTGAATACCAAATTAAATACACTGTCGATAAGAGGAAAATAGGAAATTTATTAAAGGCTTAGTCAACCTGCTTCCGAACTACATATATCGATATGATGAAAAATTATTTGATTTATTCCTAAAACTACGAACACCACTGAGAAAATTGACTGCGAAAACTACCCTCTCTATTTTTATACTCCTGATTTATAAAATGTGAAATCTGAGAGTTTACATGGAGTGTATAAACAAGAGATGTAGGATTTGTTTTTTAAATAAAACGAAGAATTGTTTGGATGTCTCCGAAATTTTTATTGCATCATAAAGTAGACACATGGGGACTATGTATGAAACACAATATCTGTCAAATGGCCGTCTCGGCTTTGTTTGCAGACCTTCATCCTTATCTCGAAATTTTCGATCACTTTTTCGCAGTATTAGGGCTCTATTTCGGCGGTGGCGAATTCAATGTTCGCTTTAAGAGTTGGAATTGTTTGCGGATGATTAGCGTAGACGTTACTCTTAACATAACCCCAAAGGAAGAAGTCTAACGATATTAAATCGCAAGATTTTGGTGGCTAATTTGTGTCCCAAAACGCGAAATGACGCGACCATGGAACTTCGTTTGCAATAACTCAATTGCTTCAGAGCTCGTGTGGCACGTAGCACCATTCTGTTGAAATTAGAAGTTGTCCGTATCCATATTTTGTACTTCACTTCCAGCCACAAAAATTGTTTATCATCAAAAATTGTTACTCTATGGACTGTAACGGCGTTTCCGTTGTTCATTTTCGGAAAATTACGACCCACATTCCGCAGCAAACAGTCACTCGTTTTGAGTCCTGAATCAATCGCGGGCTTAACGTAACCACCAGCTTCGTCAGAAAATACAATTTTTCCAACCCTACCTTGAAGATATTTTACAAAATGACTTGTGTTATGGGCAACTTTGATCTTTATATGCAATGCACAAACACAGTCATGGAGGGAAGGCATGGGATTGGGAAGGTAGAAGAGGTAGAGTGAAAATGACCGTATTGAGTGGTGGAGCTTGCATATTTTTCAGATATTGACTGCTACTGACAAATATTTGAAACGTTACGATGGAACAGAATTATAGAAAACGACCAGAAACTATCTACTGAGTATATAGACCTTCTAGAAGTGGAACTATTTCCATTTCATATCGTTTGCTCATTTTATTTTGAATAATATTTCATTGCCTGGCAACTGAAAAATTCGTGCATATTCTTATGCATCTTACTGCCTGGAGTGGGAATCGAACCCACGACCTATTGACTTTGAAGCAAGCACGCCGCCCACTTCGCCGCTGAAGCCACTGGCATTTGTATTGTTAGGAGAAAAGGCTCGTACAGAGTCGCCGAGGATACAGAAAGGTGTGAAGTCGCTTGAAAACCTTGAATCCGAAACACCGTCAGCCTGTTTACCTAATCAATCTCAAACTTTTTGAACTATCTACTATTTCTAGCAAAGGGCCTTTGGTTTTTACACTTTTTTTCTTCAATGGATTGTCTACTCCTTCTTCGAGCGCTCTATTCGAGTCGTACTAGAAGGAGTAGCTTCCACACCCTTTTCCATTGATTCCGGCGTCCCTCATAGCTCTGTTTTATCTCTTTCTCTTTTTTTAGTCTTCATAAACGACATTCTTTTGTCTACTCTCAATCCATTTCACTGTTTCGCAGATGACAGCACTCTAGATAACATCTACCAATTTGGATCTCCTACGGAGGCTCTTCCAATATGGGTGGCCTCATGTCTCAATGAGTCGATTCAATCACTGAACTCTGACCTCAGTTTAATCCTGGAGTGGGACACAAAAAAGAAAGTAGAGTAGTAGATTTAAGTACGCAGTCCTATCATCTATCTGTTAATGTCTTTAAATGGCGTACCGATTTCACCTTCTGCAGACTATACGTTCAATCAATCAATCAAATTCCTGTTAAGACCCCCTATAGGGGCATAGGACAGAAACAACTCTCTTCCACAAGGCGCGGTCCTGAGCATCGGCTTTAAGCTGTTGCCAGGACTTGTTTATTCCTCTGGCCTCCTGCTCAACTGCTCGCTTCCATGTGTTACATGGTCGACCAACCCGACGTCTTCCTTGAGGGTTATAATCCAGAGCCTGTTTTGCGATGTTTTGCTCTGGTTTCCTCAAAGTATGACCGATCCACTGCCACTTTCGCCGTTGAATCTCAATACCTATTTTAGTCTGTCCAGTTGTACTCCACAGTTCGTCGTTGGAGATCACTTCTGGCCACAATATTCCTAAAATGCGCCGGAGGCATTGGTTTACGAAAGTCTGTAGTTTCTTGGTAAGTCGAACGGTCACTTTCCACGTAGTACAACCATATAACAACACGGATTTGACGCATGCGTCAAAAACTCGCAGCTTCGTGCGAAGGGAGATCTCTCTTAACCTCCAGAAAGGGGAAAGGATACCGAAGGCCTGACGGGCTTTATTTAGCCGAGCCTCAACATCCTTTTCGGCTCCGCCGTCCATGCTGACAATGCTTCCGAGATAGCAAAAATCTTGCACCTCTTCCACATCCTGTCCATTAAGAACAATCGGTGTGCTTGCGTTCGAACCCATGTGCATGTACTTGGTTTTACGCACATTTATTTTCAGTCCCGCCTCTTTGCATTTAGAATGCAACGAGCAAACATTTGACTCTAAGTCCGAACGGGTATGTGCAAGCAAACACACGTCATCAGCATAATCAAGGTGACTTAAGATGTTAAATAGTCTCCATTGAAGACCTTTACCTTCCCCACCTTCCAGTGCAGCTTTTAAGATGTCATTTATTACCACCAGAAACAGGGCTGGTGATAATATGCAGCCTTGTCTGACACCCGTTCGCACAGGAAAGCTCTCGGACAGCTCTCCTCTATGCAAGACACGACACCTTGCATCTTCGTAAGATTCTTTAATCATAGCTATGACCTTATCTGGAATACCTCTCCTACGCAAAGCATTCCATATGTAATCTCGCTTAACGCTGTCGAAAGCCTTCTCGAAGTCCACAAACATGAGATGTAGTGGCGAACCGATTTCGGCTGATTGCTCTAATATTATCCGTAGGGTATTTGTGTGGTCGGTACAAGACGACCCTTTACGGAATCCAGCCTGATAAACTTCGAGAGTGCTCTCGACGACATCACTAATCCTATTGAGAATTACCTTAGCCATAATTTTTGATACGGCAGTAAGTAGACATATACCACGCCAATTGCCACAATCCCGAAGGTCGCCCTTCTTCGGAATTTTCACAATGACGCCCTCCTTCCATTCAGTCGGATATCTTCCCTCATTCCACACCTTAGTGAAGAGTGGGAGGAGTATATCGGCTGTTATTTCCGGGTCCGCTTTGAGGAGTTCGGTTGGTAGTCCGTCTATACCTGGAGCTTTCCTTCCCGCCATTGACCGAATGGCGGAAACTATCTCTTCCTTATCTGGGGGATCGTCCCTAATAGAGGATTGTTGCGGTTGGATGTTTGGAAGTTGTTCTGTTTCCGGAATATCTTCATCTGACAAGATGTTTAAAATATCAGAGAAGTATTCCTTCCATCGTCGCAACTGGTGTTCACTCATATTAAGGAGAGTTCCGTTGACATCTCTCACCAGGTGGTTGGCGGTAAAATTCCTGTTCGTCAACTGTTTCATGATTTTGAAAAGTGAACCCATATCCCCAAGGTAAGCCGCAGATTCTGCCTTGTTTGCCAGATCTTCAATGGCCTTTCTCTTGTCGCGTCTAACAGCCTTTTTAAGCTGTATATGAGCATCGCGGTAGTTCTGCCTCAAGTCGGGCGTTCGTTGGTTGACATCGGGTTGAGAGATGATTGCCAATTTGGCTTTTTTCCGATTGCCAACCTTGTCCCATGTGTCTTGTGACATCCAGGGTTTCTCACCGCTTTGCACATATCCCACAGATTCTTCAGCACTAGTTAGAAAAGTGTTTTTGGTTGCCTCCCAATTGGCGTCCAGTGTGCGCATTTCATGTTCACCCAATGTGGATGACTTTTCGCGTAGAATGGTGGTATATTCGCGTTTTTTGTTGGGATCTCTGAGTTTATCCACATTAAGCTTGCGCTTCATTTGAAGAATTTGTGGTCGTCGGATAGCTGCTGTACACAATCTCAAGCAGGCAACCATCAAGTGGTGATCGCTCCCCACGTCAGCTCCACGTTTCGCTCGCACATCGAGGAGACATCTTCTCCATCGGCGACTTATAGCCAAATGGTCGATCTGGTTCTGAGTAACACCATCAGGGGAAACCCAAGATGTTTTATGATGACTCTTGTGTGGAAAAAGGGTCCCTCCGATGACCATTTGCCGAGTACTACAGAACTCAACAAATAATTCGCCGTTTTCGGGTCTCTTAATCCAAGGTCGTGAAGCGTCGACCCAAGGGTCACCATGCCTCCCCATGACGTGTTCTAGTCCAGTGTTGTCTGATCCAACCTGGGCGTTCATATCTCCCGAGACTATACGTTACTAGGTGTAAAATTTAACAATCGCCTTGATTGGAGCCAACATATTTACGAAGTCGCTCTTAATGCTTTTTAAATATCTAGGTATTCTGTGGAAGTGTAAGAAATACTTTTGTGTCTCCGAACTAGCTATCATCTATAAGGCTTAAATCCGCCCACATCTTGAGTATAACTGCCATATTTTGGCTGGGGCCCCAAATTCACACCTAGCTTTGCTGGACCGTATTCAAAAACATAACAGGGCTACGATTGCGCATAAAGCGCAATCTTACGATACTCTAGATGAAATAGAATTTTTTTTAATCCCAAGAAATTTTGGATGGGGAGTGTTAGAAGGGGTGATAGCATTGAACTAATTTTTCCCCATCATGCTAAAGTAGCTATAAAAATGTTTTATACAAAATGATTACTCCAAAAATTTAATGGGGACTGAGAAAATTAGTGAGTTAGAATTATTGAAAATGTGCAGTTTGTATGGGAGGTGGTAGAAAGAGTGGGGGAATTCTAGTGATTTTTTCAGAAATAACTAGGAATATTATAAAATTGACATCCCTTAAATTTCAGACTAGTGCCATTCATACTTTTCAAGAAAATCGATTTTTTGTGAAGTTGTGAAACTGTGTCATATTGTATGGGAGGGGGTAGAAGCAGTGAAGCTAATCAAATATTTTTTCTGATCTTAGTGATATTACTAATTAAGTATTTATTACAAAAAGTGAGCTCTATAAATGTTATATGTTCTGAGAAAATCGTCTTAGAGCATTTCATGAAAAAGTGCAGTTTGTATGGGAGAGGGAGGACGCAAATAATTTTTCTACTGTTGATTTATATCATTATGAAAATAATATATCCCAAAACTCAGACTAATAGCTTTTATACTTTTCGAGTAAATTAATTTATTGTTAAATTGCGAATTTGCGTCATTTTGTATGGGAGGGGGTAGAAGGGGTGAAGCTAATCGTCTAATTTTTTTTCGCCTTACTAACAATTTTAAATAAATATTTGGTGCACAATTTCAGCCCGCTAAATTTTATACGCTCTGAGTAAATTGGCTTAGAGTAATTCATGACAAGTACAGTTTGTATGGGAGGTGGTAGAAGGAGGGAGAGGACATGCATAATTTTTATACGGTAGATCGATATTATTATAAAAGTAATATTTTCCAAATTTCAGGCTAATAGCTTTTATACTTTTCGAGCAAATCCTTTAATTGTCAAATTGCGCAATTGTGTTATTTTGTATGGGAGGGGGTAGAAGAGGTGGAGCGATTTGGCCCGTTCACGAACTTGACCTTACTTTTTTGTCAAAAACGACGTGTACAAAATTTGAACAATCTAGCTCAACGCGTTCTCAAGCTAGAGAGCGAACAGACAGACGGACGGACGGACGGACAGACGGACGGACGGACAGACGGACTTCCGGTTTTGAGATTTTTGAGTGATAACATTAACTTCTGTATCATTCATTTTTTTCTCCGAGCCTTATTTCTTGGCGTTACAAACCTTAGAGCAAACTTATAATACTCTCAGATTCCATCTAGAGTATAAACACTCATTCCGATTAGTTGGAGATGAGGCTATATCGGCTTCAATAGATACCCTCGAGCATCGTCAAAATATCGGAGCATTCTACATTTACTACAGATATTTTCATGGTAATTGCAGTAAGAAACTAAAGGCTCTAATACCCCCTTCGAAATACTCGCCAAGCTCACACGAGTACACTGTGAGCCCTTGCAGTGGAGAACAGTGAAATTCAAGCAGGCCTTCATTCCTCGGACGACAGTGATGTGTAATTCACTACCATGCATCTCTTTCCAACAGGATACAACCTCCAACAATTTAAGAGCACCGTTCACCGCCACTTCAAAATATCACCACGCTTTGGTTAAATTTCAAACTTGATAGTTCTAATATATTCGAAGGAGAAATGCTTTTCTTGAATTTAAAACACAGATATTTGTATGGGAGGGGGTAGAAGGAGTGAAGAAGAGCTGATAATTTTTTTAGCATTTATTGCAATTATTAAAAAACAAACTCTGGCAAAATTTGAAGTTTATACTTTTTCTAGTTTTAATGGAAATCGATTTAATGCACTTAACAAAAATTTTACATTTGTATGGGAGGGAGCAGAAGGAGTGCACGGATCAAAACACATTTTTTTCTCGTTATTGATATTTCTATTTTTATACTTTCTGCAAATATCAAGTTGATAGCTTTAACAGTTTCGAAGAAAAATAATTTAATTTAAATTTCAAAATTTCGTGAAATTTGTATGGGAGGGGGTAGAAGGAGTGAGGTGAAGTTGATAATTTTTTCAATACTGATTGCAATTATATTAAAATTAATTTTGGCAAAAATTCGTTTTTATAACTTTGTTAGTTTCAATGAAAATCGAAAAATTGCATTTTTCAAAATTATGCATTTGTATGGGAGGGGGTAGAAGGAGTGACAGAATCAGATCAATATTCTGTCATATTAATGATATCTATATCATAATACTTTTACCTAAATTTCAAATCGGTAGCTTAAATAGTTTCAAAGGAAATTAATTTCTGGAAATTTCGGAATTTCGTGAAATTTGTATGGGAGGGGGTAGAAGGAGTGGGGGGATGTGGCCCGTTCACGAACTTAAAGTTTCTTTTTAGCTAAAAATGACACACAAAAAATTTCAGCACGATAGCTCAAAGCGTTCGAGAGTTATGCTGTAGACAGACGGACAGACAGACAGACGGACAGACGGACAGACGGACAGACGGACAGACGGACAGACGGACAGACAGACAGACGGACAGACGGACAGACGGACAGACAGCAACTCGGAATCGAAGTTTTTGAGCGACAACAATAATTTCTGTACCCTTGGCGGCTCTGTGCGAGCGTTATTTCTTAGCGTTACAAACGGTAAGGCAAACACAATATACTCTCAGATTTCATCTAGAGTATAAAAATCCCTAAATGTAAGATTTAGCTGGTCGAATACCTTCAAGACTTCTACCCCCTCTCATACAAAATTATTTTTTCACTCATTTTTAATAAATCAATTATCAGCTTACTATTGAAAGCTATCAATTTAAAATTTGCACAAAAACTTTTAAAAATAGATGAAACGAAATCGCGTCAAAAGTTTTAAGATCGCGTATGCCCTTTCACCTCCTCCCATACAAAACTATGATTTCGGCCAATTTCAATAAATCAACTAATAGCCAAGAAATTAAAAGCTACGCACTTGAAATTTATTACAACTCCACGAGAAACGAAATAAAACTGCATCACAAATTTTACGATTCCTCTACCCGCTCTATCCCCTCCCATACAAATGTTAGGTTTCGTGAATGTAAAATACACCGAATTTTATGAAAATTCTACAAAACTTCGTCTATGGAACTGCCATTCTATACAGACAATATTGGACGTGATTCAAGCAATCAATAAAAACACTATTAACATTCACCCGCCCTTACTATCACCCCTCCACCTCCCCTCATAAGAACCCGAACTTGTACAAACGAATGAAATATTGTTAAATTGATAGCAACCCTGCCCAAGAACTAACTTTCTCTTAGTCTTCTCTAACCACTCTAACCTACATATTGACTTTGCACGCATCCGCAACTTGTTCCAAGAATAATAAGGTTTCGCCCGTCTTGTTGGCAATTTATTTATACTCTAGATGAAATATGAGAGTATATTGTCTTTGCCTTATCGTTTGTAACGCTAAGAAATATTGCTCGCACAGAGTTGGTACAGAAATATTTATTGTCTCTCAAGAAACTCGATTCCGAGTGACCGTCTGTCTGTCCGTCTGTCCATCTGTTTGCCCGTCTGTCTACAACAAAACTCTTGAAAACTTTGACCTATCGTGCTGAAATTCGTCATATGTCATTTTTAGCGAAAAAGTAATTTTAAGTTCGTGAACGGGTCACATCCCCTACTCCTTCTATCCCTCCCATACAAATTTCATGAAATTTTGGAATTAAAAAAAAATTGATTTTTCTCCGAAACCCTTAATGTAAATATCATTAACGTCAAAAAAATATTTATCTGATCCCCTTATTCCTTCTAGTCCCTCCCATACAAATGCACAATTTTCAAAAATATTTTTATTCGGTTTGCATTGCAAAGCTAAGAGAACCAATTTTTGTCATAATTAATTTTATTATACTCTAGATGAAATCTGAGAGTATATTGTGTTTGCCTTACCGTTTGTAACGCTAAGAAATAACGCTCGCACAGAGCCGCCAAGAAATATTCAGTACATAAATATTCGTTGTCGCTCAAAAATCTCGAATCCGAGTTGCTGTCTGTCCGTCTGTTTGTCTGTCCGCTTGTCTACAGCATAACTCTCGAAAGCTTTGAGCTATAGTGCTAAAAATTTTTGGGTGTTATTTTTAGCAAAAAGGTAACTTTAAGTTCGTGAATGGGCTACATACCCCCACTCCTTCTACCCCCTCCCATACAAATTTCATGAAATTTCGAAATAAAAAGAAATTGATTTTACTTTGAAACTATTTAAGCTATCGACTTGAAATTTACGTCAAAGTACTATGATATAGATGTCATTAATATCACGGAATATTGACCCGGTCCTCTTACTCCTTCTACCCCCTCCCAATGCAAATGGACAATTTTTAAAAATACAAATTTTCGATTTTCGTTGAAACTAGTAAAGCTGAAAAGACGAAATTTTGTCAGAATTAATTTTACTATAATATAATTGCAATTTATTTTCAAAATAATTATTAAACTCACTCTACTCCTTCTACCCCCTCCCATACAAATTTCACGAAATTTTGAAATTTAAATTAAATTATTTTTCTTCGAAACTGTTAAAGCTATCAACTTGATATTTTGTATAAAGTATACAAATAGAAATATTAATAATACGAAAACAAAACAGTATTGATCGGTACACTCCTTCTACCCTCCTCCCATACAAATGCATAATTTTTGTTAAATTCATTCTATCGATTTCCATTCAAACTAGAAAAAGTACATATAAACTTCAAATTTTGACAGAATGTGTTTCTTAATAATTGAAATAAGTGTTAGAAAAAATTATCAGCTCCGCTTCACTCCTTCTACCACCTCCCATACAAATATCTGTTTTATAAATTCAAGAAAAGCATTTCACCTTCAAGTATATGAGAGCTATCGACTTTGAAATTGAATCAAAGCATGGTGATAAGGATGATGATAAGTAGTTTCAAAATCATTTTAAACGCTCCACTTCCTCTGCCACCTCCCATACAAATGCCCCAATTTCAGGAAAACTATGACCAATTTCTTTAAAAGTAATGAAAACTAAAAACTTTAAATTCAGCAAAAAACATTTTGCATGCAATGTTCGGTGTCACATACGAAAAATACAAACCTCCCCTCTACTTCTACCACCTCCTATGCAAAAGTCTCTATTCACTATTCGAAAGAATTTGAGATGACATATTTTCCGGTATATTAAAGTCATTTCCATCTCATCTAGAGTATCATATGATTGAGCTTTAAGCCCAATCATAATTCTGTTATGCTTACAATTGTAACCAATTTCGGAAATATTATCAACTTCACCTCACTCTTTCTGATTTCGTAATTCAAAACTGTCCGTGACGTAGTGGGCAGCGTGCTTGCTTCACAGTTCCCACTCTAGACAGAGGGATTTTTTTAAGCATAAATTTTCAGTTGCTACTGGCGATGAAAAATTATTCGAAATAAAATGAACCAAACAGTGTAATAGTAAAACAGTTCACTTCAAGAAGGCCTAGACACTGAGTAGATGGTTTACTGTTCGCTTTATATTATTTAGTCCCCCATAACATCTGCAATTATTTGTCAGTAGCACCCAGTAAAACTGAAAAATATACCAGCTTCTCCACTCGCTACGGTCGTTCTCACTCCGCTTCCCCTCCCTTCGCAATCCCATTCCTTCCCTCCATGACTATGTTTGTGCATTGCACATAGAGGCCGAAATTGCCTATAACACAGATCATTCTGTAAAAAAAAGAAAGAAAAATCACCTTTAAATTTTGAGAAAAGTATAACAATAGAAATATCATTAAAAAAAATGTTTTAATGCGTATACTCCTTTTACCCCCCCCCCCCCCCTATCCCCCCCTATCCCCCAATACCCCCCTTTGTAAGGACAAATGCTCAATTTTGATAAATGAATTTAATCAATTTTCATTGAAACTATAAAAAGTACACAAACTTAAAATTTTGTCAGAATTTGTCCCTTAGTAATTGCAATAAATGCTAAGAAAAATATATTAAAATATTCACTCCTTTTACCACCTTCCATACGAATTTTTTGTATTGGAAATTCAAGGAAATTATTTTTAACATATGAGAACTATCGACTACTTTAAAATTGTAATAAAGCAATGTGATTAGGATTTTTATAAGCAAATTCAAAATCATCCTAAACCTCTCACTCTCTTTGCCACCTCCCATACAAATGCCATAAATTCAGACAAAAATTGTTCAATTTCCTTGGAAATTATGAAAGCTACAAACTTTAAATTCAGCATGAAATATTTTGTATACTACGTTCGGTGCTATATACATACAGAAATTACAAATCTCACCCTCTCTGCTTTTATCACCTTCCATACAAAAGTTACTATTCACTATTGAAAAGAATTTGAGATGACATACTTCCCGGTACAATAAAAATTTTCCTATTTCATCTAGAGTATCATATTTTGGTAGCTAGGGTGTAGCCTAGTGGGTAGCGTGTTGGTTTACAATGCGAAGGTCGTGAGTTCAAATCCCGGTCAACGCATAATTCTAGCACACTACCTGCTTGGATATACCTTGGTTACCTCAATCTACGAAAATAAAAAAATCGCAGATAGAGGGTTGTGTAAAGAGCTAACAGCCCTTCCACAATAAGTAATGAAAATGTTAAGGAATCTGAAAATCAGGAGGCCAAGGCCCGATTTGGGATGTAGCGCCATTGAAGAAGAAAATCATGTTTTGGTATATCTTAGCATATACGTGTATTTTTGTCTCCTATCACTACTCTTAGGCTTTTGTACTTTCATTAAATACGTCCCGCCCTTTAGCCTAATTTCGTTATGATTGAAAAATATGCTATTTTCGTCACAGTGCCAAATTCATTAATTGAAATTTGTCAAAAATTTAGCTTCTTTTTAAAATGTCGGACCACTGTCAAGACGGTAACAATTTCGGAATCTTTCGCAAAAAACATTTGGACAAAAATATTTATATTGACAAAATGCTGACAAAAATGCTATAAACTTAAACCAAAAAGTCACAACTTTTTGTCAAGTTTCAAATTTTTTTTTTTTTAAGTGGCATGTTGATTATAATGCTGCTAATGGAACAAAAGTTGATACATATGTTTGTATGAGTCGAAATCTATATCATGTATACAAGAACATATGTGATCATCGATGTGAAAAGGGATCTTATCATTCCAGAGGTTAAATTGACTCCTAACTTTCTTCTATTTCTACAATGGCACTACAGCCCAAATCGGGCTTTGGTCTCCTGATCTTCAGGTTCCTTAACATTTTTCATTACTTATTGTGGAAGGGTTTTTAGCCCTTCGCACAACCCTCTTTCTACGAATTTTTCATTTTCTTAGATTGAGGTGACCAAGGTATACCCAAGCAGGTAGTGTGCTGGAATTATGCGTCAACCGGGATTTGAACTCACGACCTTCGCATTGTAGACCAACAAACTACCCATTAGGCTACACCCTCGCTAATTGAATACTAATACAAGGTAAATTTCTGAACAAATCGCGTCTTTTCTTATTAAAAAAATCCAAAAATTGATCTGATTATGAAATTTTTAAAAATTCTATGATGATAAAACCTTGTTTTGAGACTTTGCGGTTTAAAGTGTGGAAATTTTAAAATGCATAGGTCACAATTTTTGTCCGATTGCTATGAAATTTGACCCTTGTAGAGTGTGCAGAGCATATCTGAGCAGTAGCACCAGCCAAAAACTCAAAATTGAGCAAATTTACACCGTTTTTGGCTTTACTGAAAAAAATAGGTTTTCACGTGGACGGTCGCATGTGTTCTTAAGCTTTCTTACTTGAACTAAAACTAACTTCGGGCAAATGCCTAACTTTAGTGTCACAATTAAAAAAAAACTTAAAGTTTAGTCAAAAAATTATTGATTGAAATGTCCCAAATTCAATCTCTAATGTTACACATTTAAACTCAAACGCCACAAATTTCGTCGAACATCAAAATTTTTCTGTGGCACTGTTTATTGGGCATCCAATACAAAAATATGTCAATCTGTCCCGATAATGTTATTTTGATTTGAACGATTAAAGCATACCAAGTCTTCTATATTTTTATCAATGCCTTTTGATTAAAACAGATCACACTTTGTACAAAGCATGCATCAAATCCTTGTTACTGTGCGGTTGTATCAAACAGAGATAAACATTTGGAAGTGTAATTGGCAATGATTGGGTCACACCACACTTTGAAGATGCAATGTAAAATATCAAGCTCTCGGCAATAAAAGAAACTACTGTATATAGGATTAGTTAACATATTATGAAGAGCGAATAATTAATTGTATGATACGGGTGACAATTTGACTTGGACCGGCACTGTACAGCTTTCCCTGACTAAATTTTACATTTCGACTTAAACAAAATGTCGTTTACTTCAACAACTACAATATAAGTACCAAATCGGATCACTGATGATTAGAAGAGTTTTTGGTTGGCTAATTAACAATTTCAATTCTGGATGAAATATGTATACATGTAATAACTTTAATGATATGACATGTTTGTTATAAAATAAAAACATAAAATACACTCAACCTTAATGTATTTACAATTTTAGTTCATAAAATTTATTAACGCAAATACAAATCCGTAAAAGACCCTGTCAATCAGACTTTATAAACATAAGTAAATACAATAGAGATTTGTTTTCTTGTTATCAATTAATTGCTTCGGTCTTGTTTCATCAAATTTATAGCTAAATTGATGGGTAATAAAAGCTTTAAAGGGAATTTATTGAATGGATTTACTATGATTGATGATAAGCTCGTTTCGTTTGAAATTTGATTTTTATAAGCGTAATCAATAAATGATTAAATGCATTGAATTCATCACAATTTCCAATTCTTAGCATTTTCATCACTTGAAGTCTATCTGTTGGCTGAAATAATCTAATCTAATTAAAAGATAATTCATTATATTTTTATTTTTGGGAATTTATTTCCAAATGCCACTGATATCGACGCAGACATGCGTCAATAAATTACGATTTCTTAAAAATTGCTATATTATTGTTATGAAATTAATCCGTAATATTTTGAAACAGGTATTAAATACCTGTGCATTAACGTAAAGTATTAAGAAAGCGGTTTATAATTCGAGATAAGGGATGGCCTGTATAATAGCTGGTTTGAATCTTGGTCTACGAAATACGTCAGCGGCTTCAACTTTGTTAATAAAGAAATAAGTATGTATATACCTTACTTAGTGAAATGCGATTAAGTGTTTCTTCTGTTCTTAAGAAAATATTGATTTCAAAATTTTGCATTAATATATAGCGAGCGTATTTTCTGTATTATTAGGAAAAGAAAGGAGTTTATTTTTTCAAATCTAAGAATATTATAAGCTTTCCACAAAGTTTAATCTCAAAACCGGATGTCCGTTTGTCCGTGTCCGCTTAAGAACGCGTTGAGGTAGAAAGTTCAAATTTTGTACACGCCATTTTCTATGAAAAGTAAGGGCAACATGTTATTTTTATGATGATTTCAATTTACGGTATTAAAATTATTATTATAGCCCCACTCCTTCCACCACCTCCCAAGCAAACTGCAACTTTTCAAGAAATACCAATTTGCTCAGTACGAATATAAATTATCGAGCTGAAATTGTGCTTTAAATATTTATTTGGAATTATTACTACTACTACTACTACAATGGCGCTACAGCCCAAATCGGACCTTGGCCTCCTGATATTCAAGTTCCTTAACATTTTTCATTACTTATTGTGGAAGGGCTGTTAGCCCTTCGCACAACCCTCCTTCTACGAATTTTTAATTTTTTCGTAGATTGAGGTGACCAAGGTATATCCAAGCAGGCAATGTGCTGGAATTATATACTGCGTCGACCGGAATTTGAACTCACGACCTTCGCATTACAATACCAACACGCTACCTACTAGACTACACCCTAGCTGGAATTATTAGTAAGACTGAAAAAAAGTCAACGATTAGCTTCATTCTTTCTGTCTCCTCCCATACAAAACGGCATAATTTTACAATTTTACAAAAAGTCGATTTTATTGTGGGATTGCTACTGATCTACAATTTAAAACATCTAAATTGCATGATGTTTGCAGTCATTTCTGAAAAAAAAAATTTATATTGTTTTTAGAAATGGCTACAAGCTCTTTCTTCCATCTCGCATACAAACTTTACAATTTTACTAAATCCAATACACTATTTTTCTCAGTACCTATTAAATTTATGAAACTTAAATTTTGTAAGAAACATTTTGAAAAAATTAGTTCAATGCCGTCGCCCTTTATATCATTATAGAACTCAATTTGTTAAGTTTCAAGGTTTTATTTCCAAGGAAATATTAGTGTCCTCAGGGGTACCCCAAGGGAGCCACTTGGGACCTCTCTTATTTAATGTTTTCATCTCAGATCTATCAGAAGTATTGGATAATGCTTCACATCTGATGTACGCTGATGATCTAAAAATATATCATGTCATAACCTCACCCGCAGATGTCGAATTCTTGCAATCCAAGCTTAATGCGCTAGATCATTGGTGTACTCAGAACAAATTAGAGCTTAATGTCAGTAAATGCCACGTGATAAGCTTCTCACGTAAATCATCCTCATATCACCATTACTATGTTGTAAATACTGTTACAACTTCAATATACATTAACTTATAAATAATAAGTAAAACACATTGTTTTATCGAGATCACTAATGTTGTGTCATCAGATTAGTAACATTAACCGCTAATGTAACTGACCTGATGGCACAACAACTATATCCTAAGTGGAACGCAAGTACACCGTGTTGATCAAATTGAGGACCTCGGCTTATTACTAGACAATAAACTGTGCTTCAAATCTCACTATAATCGAATAATTTCAGAAGCCAATAAACTTCTTGGGTTCATTAAGAAAAGAGCCAAAGAGTTTAAAAATGTATGAGTCACCAAATCTTTATTCTGTTCTCTTGTCCGCCCTATTCTGGAATATGTATGTCCCATTTGGGACCCCTTCTTCCAATTATACAGCAACAGAATAGAGTCAATCCAGAAGTAATTCGTTCTTTTTGCTCTTAGGGACTTGTATGATCTTAGAGACTTTGAAAACCTTCCACCGTACACAGTTAGGCTCCAATTATTAAATCTTTTACCTCTTGATTCTAGAAGAACTATGCTCACATCCTGTTTTACCTTAGATGTTTTGAATGGTGCTATTAAGGTTAAATAAATGCAGACTCAATGACAATGTCAGGCTGACAAGAGATTCAAAACCACTTAAGGAATATTCACATCGTACAGATTACGGACAAAATGAACCTATTAACAGATGCTGTAGAGTATTTAACAAATTCAGCGCACACTATACACCCCCAATAAATAACTTACTACTACTGCAATGGCGCTACAGCCCAAATCGGACCTTGGCCTCCTGATATTCAGGTTCCTTAACATTTTTCATTACTTATTGTGGAAGGGTTGTTAGCCCTTCGCACAACCCTCTTTCTACGAATTTGTCATTTTCTTAGATTGAGGTGACCAAGGTATATCCAAGCAGGCAATGCACCGGAATTATATATTGCGCCGACCGGGATTTGAACTCACGACCTTCGCATTACAAGACCAACACACTACCTACTAAGCTATACCCTAGCTCATACCCCAATAAATAAGCTGACATATAAACTGAGATTACGCTCCGTTTTATAAGGTCCCAACACCCCGCGTGACCCTTCCACCAGTGCCTATCATATATCATATAAGTATATCAAATTGTGTTTAATTAAGGTAAATTTAACTATTCTAGGTTATACTAAATTAAATTAATTTAAGCAATTTATTATTATGTAAACTGTCTTGTTATGATAAATAAATAAATAAATATCACTTTCTATACAAAATTTCATAAGATCTCAAAAGTTTCTTTCATCTAAAATAACGCATGATTGAATCGCAGTCCTATTATGTTTTAATAAAAGTTATAAAAACAAACAAAGTATCGTAAAGTAGCTAAGCGCTTATTTTTTTCATCATCATTTAGGAGATAAACAATTGAAGAATTCTAACATTTGAGATGAGAGTTTATCATTTCATGAACGCAATGACTGTCTTCTTCTTCAATGGCACTGCATCCCAAATCGGGCTTTGACGTCCTGACCTTGAGGTTCCTTATCATTTTAGTTGATACTAGCGACCTTGTTCGCATAAGAATTACAATAATAAGCAATTTTTGAGAGTGTAGTTAGTAATACATTATATTATATAATCGACTTAGTTTAATGGCTCTTTGAACTCAAAGCTTTGTATTTTTTGGAATCAGAACTATAAATTATTAAGAATAAAGCCATGTCACTCGCGTTTGTATGGAATTATGTAAAAATATTTTGTACGAAATTTAATCTTCAAAAATTGAATAGATACTGAGAAAATTAGTGCATTGATTTTAGTGAAATCGTGCAGTTTGTATGGGAGGTGCTAGAAGAAGAGAGGGATTTTGAGTGATTTCTTAAGAAACAACTATTATAATCATGCAATTATGTTTTAAATTTCAAATCAGTGACTTTCATACTTTTCAAGACAATCGAATTTTGAGAAAGATGTGATATTGTGTCACATTGTATGAGAGGGGGTAGAAGGGGAGAAATTAATTGGTTTATTTTTCACCGATATTTATTATAGTACTAATTAAGGATTTAGTACAAAATTTGAGCTCGATAAATTTTATACGTTCTGAGCAAATTGGTTTTTAGTATTTAATGAAAAAGTGCAGTTTGTATGGGAGATGGTGGACGGAATGCGTTATTCAAATAATTTGTATACCATAGCTCACATTTATGCAAAAAAAAATAATAATTTATGAATTTCAAATTATTCGCTCCTAAGGCTACCGACACACGATGCGAGCTAATATATATTAACTTATTATTTTGATATAAGTAGGCCGAATTATGTATAGGATAATGACACTAGTAATATCGAAAAGCGAGATAATATATACTAACTCGCATCGTGTGTCGGTAGCCTAAGGTTTTCAAGAAAATTTGATTAATATATTGTTTTGAAAATGAGTCATTTTGTATAGGAGGGGGCTATCGAAAAAGGACCAAACGCAGTTTACATATCGAAGCATACTTAACCAACTGTGAAAGTTTCATTATAATCGGCTTAGCCGTTTTTGCGTGAAGAAAAATAGAGAAGAATTTTTAAAACTTGTGTTTCTGCTTATTTATTGCTAAAATAGGCAAAAAACAAATTTATAGTAATTTGCATAAGCACATTTATATGTATAGATTGTGAAATGGTTGTTAGCCCGACGAACAATCCTCTATCTGCAAATTATTCATTTTCGTAGATAGAAGTGACCAATGTTCAAACAAGCAATGTTCCAGAATTATACATCGATCGAGCTTTGAACTTCCGACCTTCGCTTTGTAGACCAACACGCTGCCCGCTCGGCTTTACCCTAGATGCCTATCTTATGCATATGTAATTTCAGCTATTTAGATTAAATTTTGTTTTATACGATAGAGACTTGCGACTACTAAAAATCGTTTATATTGAGCAGTGCAGTGATCACCAGGAACAGGTTGTCACTTCTGAGATTTTACTGTTTAACGTAATATGATAATTGTTATACTCTAGATGAAATCTGAGAGTATTAAGTTAAGTATATAAAGTTAGCCACAAAGTTAGTAACGCCAAGAAATAAGGCTCGGAGAAAAAATGAATGATACAGAAGTTCGTATAATTACTCAAAAATCTCAAAACCGGATGTCCGTCCGTCCGTGTTCTCTCTAACTTGAGAACGCGTTGATCTAAAATGTTAAAATTTTGTACACGTCGTTTTTAACAAAAAAGTAATAACAAGTTCGTGAACGTGCCAAATCTCTCCACCCCTTCTACCCCCTTGCATACGAAATGACACAATTACGCAATTTGTCAAGAAACGGCTGTTCTCGAAAAGTAGAAATGCTATTGATCATAAAATTTGGAATAAAATACTTTTATCAAGATTCCATTCTACTGTATAAGAATTATTTATGTCCTCCACCTCGTTCCACCACCGCCCATTAAAACTATACTTCTTCATGAAATGCTCTAAACCAATTTATTCAGTGTGTATACAATTTATCGATTTGAAATTGTGCAATAAACATTAATTTTGAATTTCTCTCTGCAATGGCGCTACAACCCAAATCGGACCTTGGCCTCCTGATATTCAGGTTCCTTAACATTTTTCATTACTTATTGTAGAAGGGTTGTTAGTCCAAGGGAAAGATATGATACAATTTCGCATTTCGACAATTAACGGATTTTTTCAGAAAGCATAATAACCATTGATCTGAAATTTTGAATATATTACTTTTATAATAATTCCAATATGCTGTATAAAAATTATTTGAGTCCTTCCCTTCCTTCCACCACCTCCAAACTGCACTTTTTTATGAAATACTATAAACTAATTTATTCAGTACGTATGAAATCTATCGAGTTGAAATTATGCACTAAATATTTAGAACTATTAGTAAGAGCAAAAAAATTAGGCGAGTGAAGCTACTCCTTCTACCCTTTCCCATACTATTTGATACAATTCAACAACTTTACAAAATAAACTGCCAACAAGTCGGGCGAAACTTTATTATTCTTGGGACAAGTTGCGGATGAGTGGAAAGTCAATATGCAGGTTAGAGTGGTTAGGGAAGGCTAAGTGAAAGGGAGTTCTTGGGCAGGACTATTAACAATATTTCATTCGTGTCTGTAAGTTTGGGTTTTTATGAGGGGAGGAGTAGGGGTAATAGTAAGGGTGGGTGGATGTTAATAGCTTTTTAATTAATTGCTTGAATCACGTCCAATATTCTCTGTATAGAATATGTTTCATAGACGAAGTTGCATAGAATTTTCATAAAATTCGGTGTATTTTACATGCACGAAACCGAACATTTGTATGGGAGGGGGTAGAGAATATAGGGGAGTCGTAAAATTTGATACGCAGTTTTATTTCGCGTCTCTTGTAAGGTGCTTGTATAGAATTTCAAGTTCGTAGCTTTTAGTTTGTTGGTTATTAGTTGATTTAATGAAATTGGTCGAAATCATAGTTTTGTATGGGAGGGGGTAGAAGCGCAAGCGCGATTTCAAAACTTTTAAAGCAACTTCATTTGAATTATTTTTATAAGTTTTTATGCTAAATTTGAAATTGATATCTTTTAAGAGTTAGCTGATAACTGATTTCTTAAAAATGCTCGAAAAAATAATTTTGTATGGGAGGGGGTAGAGGCGGTAGGGGAATCGTAAGACTTGTGATGCAATTTTCTTTCATTTTTATTGTAAGGTGCTCTTACGAAATTTCAAGTTCGTAGCTTTTAATTTGTTGGTTATTAGTTGATTTAATGAAATTAGTCGAAATCATACTTTTGTATAGGAGGGGGTAGAAGGTCAAGCGCGATTTTAAGACTTTTAACGCAATTTCATTTGAATTATTTTTGTTAGTTGTTATGCAAAATTTCAAATTGATAGCTTCTAATGGTTAGGTGATAATTGATTTCTTAAAAATGGTCGAAAAAATAATTTTGTATGGGAGGGGGTAGAAGTGCTAAAGGTTTTCGACCAGTTAATATTTCGTATATTTAGGGATTTTTTTTAAATGCATGTCGCAAATTTTCAAATTTCTACCTTAAAATTTCACTCAAAAATTTTCAGTTTATGTGTTTTTTTCAATGCACATGAAACACCTTGTGCACGTTAGACCGGGGGGTCGGTTTATAACAAATATGGATCAAGTTATTATTATTTTTCTATGTGGATTAAATATAGGTATTCACATGCAAAATTTTAACTTTGTATCTTTTACCAGAGTCCTAAGAAAATCACTCAAAGTTTTCGATATTTTTGCTTATTACCTCCCTCTCCTTACACCTCCCAACTTAAAATTTTTACGAAAATTAACTATTATATAGTTCTACAATCTGACAAATTTTTGATTTCATATTGTACTATTTTTGGAGATATAAGGATTTGTAATTTTGAAAAGTGCGCCATTTTTGAAATGCTCCCCATTTCCCCCCACTACTATTATTTCAAGATGTTATATTTTTTTTGTATTTGCCTAGTATAGCTTAATATAAGTTTTAAGTTTCAATTACATAGCTTAAGAGATAGTTGAGATATTAATTTTTAAGTGTTTTTCTTTGCACCCCCCCCCCCTGACCCTCCCCCTTATAATAATTAGCCGCTTTCTAAGCCGGTTCCGATGAAACTATATGCCACCTTGACGGTCTCTAAATATGATTTTGTTACGATAAGTAATTTCGAAGATATAATCATTTGAAAAAAAAATTCGGCCGACAATTGGTTCTAAGCCCCCCCTTTTCGCACCCCAATGGATAAAAAAATTAAATTATTTTTAAAAGTTGTCCCACAAACCCCTTTATATTAATGTTGAGTTTTAGCTTCCTAGCTCTTACCATGGTTGAGATATTTGAATTCGTATTTATTGGCTTAAGCGCTCCCCCCGCCTCTCCCTGAACCCGTATACCCCCGAAAATGGGTATCCGCCTGAGATCCGCAACTATCTACAATCCCCCCAAAAATGAACTTTCTATCTTGAAGGGTTTGGGAGTTAATGTGCGCTGAGCGTACACGTCAGCGTACGGCGGATGGCGGACAGCGGATGGCGGACGGCGGACGGCGTACAGACAGACGGATTTTTTTTTTTTGCATTTTTAGGCTAATTTAGTCATGAAACGCGAAAAAAAAAAATTTCAGGGTAGCAAACTTTTTTTTTCTTGTGTCGATCACAATACTTTATTATTATAATAATAAAGTAAAGGTTGATTTTCCTGAAAAGTGTGAATGCTTCTGATCTGCTATTTAAAATATGTCAATTAAATGATGTTTACAGTTATTTAAAAAAAAATATTTATAACTTCACACTCCATCTACCACCTCCTATACAAACTGTACAATTTCACTAAATCCAATGTACTAATTTTCTCAGTACCTATTAAATTTTACTTTATTATTTTAATAATAAAGTATTGTGATCGACTTGGGAAAAAAAAAAAATTTGCTACCCTGAAATTTCGTTTTTTCGCGTTTCGTGACTAAATTAGCCTAAAAATGCAAAAAAAAAAAATCCGTCTGTCTGTACGCCGTACGCCGTCCGCCGTCCGCCGTACGCCGTCCGCCGTACGCCGTACGCCGGTGTGTACGCTCAGAGCACATTAACTCCCAAACCATTCGAGATAGAAAGCTCATTTTTGGAGGGATTGTAGGTAGTTGCGGATCTCAGGAGGACACTCATTTTTGGGGGTGTAAGGGTTCAGGGGGAGGCGGGGGGAGCACTTAAACCGAAAACTAAGAATTCAAATATCTCAAACATGGTTACAGCTAGGAAGCTAAAAATCAATGTGCATATAAAAGTGTTTCTGGGACAACTTTTAAAATTAATCTAATTTTTTTATCCATTGGGGTGCAAAAAGGGGGGGCTAAAAACCAATTGTCGGCCGATTTTTTTTTTCAAATGATTATATCTTCGAAATTACTTAGCATAAAAAATTTATAATTTTAGACCATCAAGGTGGCATACAGATTCACTGGAATCAGCTTACATAGAGGCTAATTATTGTAAGGGGGAGAGTCAGGGGGGGTGCAAAGAAAAACACTTAAAAATCAATATCTCGGCTATTTGTTAAGCTATGCAATTGAAACTTAGTACTTATATTAAGCTATACTAAAGAAATATGAAAAAAATATAATATTTGGAGAAAATAGTAGTGGGGGAAAATGGGGAGCATTGAACTTTCCAAAATTTCAAACCATTATATCTCAAAACTGAGGGCAGATATCACATCAAAAATTTGTCAGTTCGTAGAACTATATAGTTGTTAATTTTGGTAAAAAAATTAAGTGGGGGGGTGTAAGGGGAGGGAGGTGGAAAGCAAAAATGTTGAAAATTTTGAGTAATTTTTTTTGGGCTCTGGTAAAAGATACAGAGTTTAAATTTTGCAGATCAATATATCAATTTATTGTACATACATAAAAAATAATAGAAATTCTACAATTGTTATGCACCGACCCCCCTGGTCTAACGTGCACAAGGTGTTTCATGTGAAATGAAAAAACACATAAGCTGAAAATTTTTGAATGAAATTTTAAGGTAGAAACTTGAAAATTTGCGAAATGCATTTAAAAAAAATCCATAAAAGAATGAATTATTAACTGGTCGAAAATCTTTAAAACTTCTACCCCCTCCCATACAAAATTATTTTTTCGACCATTTTCAAGAAATCAATTACCACCTAACTATTAAAAGCTATCAATTTGAAATTTTGCATAAGAACTTACAAAAATAATTGAAATGAAATTACGTTAAAAGTTTTGAAATCGCGCTTACCCTTCTACCCCCTCCAATACAAAAGTATGATTTCGACCAATTTTATTAAATCAACTAATAACAAACAAATTGCAAGCTACGAACTTGAAATTTTGTACGAGCACCTAACAACTAAAAAGAAAGAAAATTGCATCACAAGTCTTACGATTCCCCTACCTCCTCTACCCCCTCCCATACAAAATTATTTTTTCGAGCATTTTTATAAAATAAGTTATCAGCTAACTCTTAAAAGCTATCAATTTCAAATTTTGCATTGAAACTTATAAAAATAATTCAAATGAAATTGCTTTCAAAATTTTCAAATCGCGCTTGCCCTTCTACCTCCTCCCATACAAAACTATGATTTCGACCAATTTCATAAATCAAATAATAACCAACAAACTAAAAGCTATGAACTTGAAATTTTATAAAAGCACCTTAAAAGAGAAGCGAAATAAAACTGCATATCAAAATTTACGATTCCCTTACCTACTCTACCCCCTCCCATACAAATGTTCGGTTTTGTGAATGAAAATTCTATGCAACTTCGTCTATGAAACACATTCTACACAGAGAATATTGGACGTGATTAAAAAGCTATTAACATCCACCCACCCTTACTATTACCCCTCCTCCTCCCCTCCATAAAAACCCAAACTTGTAGAAACGAATGAAATATTGTTAAATAGACAACAGCCCTGCTCAAGAACTCCCTTTCACTTAGTCTTCCCTAACCACTCTTACCTGCATATTGACTTTCCACACATCCGCAACATGTCCCAAGAATAATAAAGTTTCGCCCGACTTGTTGGCAGTTTATTTATACTCTAGATGAAATCTGAGAGTATATTGTGTTTGCCTTACCGTTTGTAACGCTAAGAAATAATGCTCACACAGAGCCGCCAAGGGTACAGAAATATTTGTTGTCGCTCAAAAACTTCGAATCCGAGTTGCTGTCTGTCCGTCTGTCCGTCTGTCCGTCTGTCCGTCTGTCCGTCTGTCCGTCTGTGCGTCTGTCTACAGCATAACTCGCGAACGCTTTGAGCTATCGTGCTGAAATTTGTTGTGTGTCATTTTTAGCTAAAAAGTAAATTTAAGTTCGTTAACGGGCCACATCCCCCCACTCCTTCTACCCCCTCTAATACAAATTTCACGAAATTCCGAAATTTTCAGAAATTGATTTTTCTTTGAAACCATTTAAGCTATCAACTTGAAATTTGGGTTAAAGTATTTCGATATAGATGTCATTAATATAACTGAATATTGATTCGATCCCTTTACTCCTTCTACCCCCTCCCATACAAATGGACAATTTTTAAAAATACATATTTTCGATTTTCATTGAAACTAGTAAAGCTGAAAAGACGAATTTTTCTCAAAATTAATTTTACTATAATTGCAATTTATTTTAAAAATAGTTATCGACTTCACCTTACTCCTTCTACCCCCTCCCATACAAATTTCACGAAATTTTGAAATTTAAATTAAATTATTTTTCTCCGAAATTGTTAAAGCTATCAACTTCATATTTTGTATAAAGTATACAAATAGAAATATTAATAATGCGAACAAAATTTGTTTTGATCCGTACACTCCTTCTACCCCCTCACATACAAATGCATAATTTTTGTTAAATGCATTTGATCGATTTCCATTCAAACTAGAAAAATTAAAAACTTCAAATTTTGGCAGAATTTGTTTCTTAATAATTGAAATAAGTTTTAAAAAAAATTATCAGCTCCGCTTCACTACTTCTACCACCTCCCATACAAATATCTGTATTATAAAGTCAAGAATAGCATATCTCCTTCAAGTATATGACATCTATCGACTTTGAAATCGAATCAAAGCATGGTGATAAGGGTGATGATAAGCAGTTTGAGAATCATCTAAAACGTTCCACTTCCTCTGCCACCTCCCATGCAAATGCCCCAATTTCGGAAAGACTATGACCAATTTCTTTAGAAATATTGAAAACTAAAAACTTTAAATTCAGCAAAAAACATTATGCATGCCATGTTCGGTGTCATATATGAAAAACACAAACCTCCCCCTCTACTTCTACCACCTCCCATGCAAAATTCCCTATTCACTATTCGAAAGAATTATAGATGATATATTTTCCGGTATATTAAAGTCATTTCCATCTCATCTAGAGTATCATATGATTGGGCTTTAAGCCCAATCATAATTCTGTTATGTTTGAATCCTAAATTTAATATAAAACATTATGTGAAAAAATTAGTTCAATGTCGTCACCCCTCTCTCCACTTCCCCTACAAAATTTCTCAAAATAAAAAAATTTCTCTTTCATCTAGAGTACCACACGATTGAGCTTTACGCCCAATCGTAGTCCTGTTTATAGTAATTAGAAAAGTATTTTACTTCTAAAAGTAACATTTCTCAACTGTTTTCATTAAATAAATTCCCCTAAATTTTCCCCGTCAACAAAACAAACCCCAAATCCGGAGCAAACCCCCTGATCTGATAACACACTGTGGGGCTAAAATTAAAAATTCTTGATGTTAAATCTCGGTTAACACATTCTGTTTAACATAAAATTAAAACTATTAAATTTTTATTAAATCATGCCAATTGCCTTTATCTTTAGACCATGACGCCCATCATCAGAATTGCTACACTCAACCGCAAAACCTACATTAGCGCAAAACAAATACATTTCATTCGAGTTGAAGTTCTCGTAATTACCGCAATCGCAAAACAAGAATTAGTCTATCGCTAATGATAATCAATTGAGCGGTGCTTTAATCGCGCTTATCACTAATTACGAACCATTAAGCCACCATTGTCACGTAATTGATTAAGCTGTCCGCAAAGTCACCGGCTCTACCGGCAGAGTGGACTTGCCATTATTACTAATAAGCGTTTAACTGCAATACGTTTATATTCCACCACCCCCGACTAATAAGCCCGGGAAACAACAAAAACTCCTAGAAATACGGAGGAATCGAAAGAAAATATAACCGACTTCCTTGCTTCCTTTTTGATTTCACGGAGCCTATTGAATGGCGCGATGACATCTGTTTGTGACGTCCGAAACAAGAGTCCTTGTCGTCTCTGATGTTAGATTCGTTGCTGCTTCCGTTCGAAAGGATCTTTCGACTCTCGCATTCAATAATATACGTTTGTGTGATGTCGCGTAATGAGGTAACATTAGGCGAGGAAGAATAGGAACATCGGAACAAATTACTGTTTCAGCTTGCGATAGAAGAAACCGACCCAGCCAAGTTATACAGGAAGACGCAAGTAAGAATCGCAAATTAGAAGAATGCCAGAGAATAGGGAGGCGAGGTGGCATAACGTCATTGTGGTTCGAGCTGTTGTTCGGCTACAAATGATACTCTTTAATTGACAGCATTAATTGCTTGTTTCCTGTCAGAGACACGTCCCGCCTGGATAATGGATCCCGGAGCTCTGATGTTGACACAACTCTATAGTTTTGCATTACAACTAAACCGATTCTTCGGTTATAGTTAGTGATATTGTTAATTGAAGTGGAAATTGAGTGCTCTGTATGTATGGTAAATATCCTTGAAAATATTCTTAGAAAATTCGGGAATATTATTTATGCTACAAAAGTAAAACAGGTAATTCTTCATAGCTATACCTTAAAACTCTAAAAATAAAATCAGCAGTATTCGTAAATTAATGTAAAACATAACAGAATTATTATTGGGCGCAAAGCCCAATTACCTATATGATAGATGAAATATGAAAAAGTCGATTGTACCGGAAGATATGTCATCCCAAATTCTTTCGAATAATTAAAACAGTGACTTTTGTTTTGGAGGTGACTTAAGCAGAAGAAGAGGTTTGTAATTTCTGTATATAACGCCGAACGTAATATACAAAATGTTTCATGAAGATAATAATTAGCCACTCTCTAAGCTGATTCCGGTGGAGCTATACGCCACCTTAATGGTCCCGAAATATGAATTTTTTACAATAAGTAATTTCGAAGATATAATCATTTGAAAAAAAAAATTCGGCCGGCAATTTGTTTTCAGCGCCCTCTTTTCGGACGCCAATGGATTAAAAAATTAAATTATTTTTAAAGTTTGTCCCACAACCCTCTCTATATCTCTACAGATTTTCAACTTCCTATCTGCATTCGTGGTGGAGATATTAGCAAGTGTAGTTCTTGACTCTTTCCCTCCCCCTTACACCTAACACCTCCCAAAATTTAGAAAATGGAGCTCACTTACCCAATCAACAATCCACTCAAAAACGAACTCTACCTTTAACGGTCTCTGAGATATGAGTCCATATGTACGGCGGATGGCGTAGAGCGGGACGGTTTTTTTTTTGCATTTTTAGGCTAATTTAGTCATGAAACGCGAAAAAACAAAATTTCACAATACTTTATTATTAAAATAATAAAGTAAAATTAAGCCTAAATTGATCTAATCTACTTATAGCATAACTTAAATTACAATATGTACAATTATTCTTTATTATTTGCAAAGCTATCTATAATCTAAATTTTTATCATAAAATTTGAATTATTCAAAAAAAAACAGGAAAAGCTCGGCAAATCCTAAATCCTATTCACGTATCTTAACGATCATCATCGTTGAGCCACCAGAATTTATGTAATTGATTTACACGCCAGTCATAGTGATTGGCTGTAGAATATCTCCAAATAGGCAATACATCCAAAGTACGTAGGTGTGGGTTGAAGAGAATTCGCTTGACTGTAGTCCTTCGATACGCGTGGTACAAAACAGGCACATTCTGTGCGTCTGCTATGTAACCCAAGCTGTCGAGGTATGTGAATGCTTCAGGAGGGATATACCCTGTCCTGAGTGTATTTTCGAAATATAGAGGATTCGGAAAGAAGGGTTGTGAGATCCAAGGATTTTCGCCGTGTTGCGAGGATCTATAAATATGGTTTCGAATCAGATGGATTATGGTGGAATCGATTCTCATTACCTTTGCAGTATTATACAGCACGCGGTTTGAAATGTAATGCAGATATTCGGTCTCCGCCTTACGATACATCCCCATACACGCACGCAGGCATTTCCTCTCAAGTACTCTATATCTTTCCATCATGGAAGCACTCATGTTAAACTAAATGGGACAACCATACGAGAGTATAGGCCTAATAACAGTCATGTAAAATATGATTTTCACTCTCGGGAGAATGTGTTTTGCGTAAAACAATTTACGGAGCGACATAAAGCATTTCTGACTTTTTTCTAGCTGGATAGATGAGTGGTCTCTGTACTTCAGGAGCTGGTCAAGATGTACACCTAGATATCTGACGCAAGTTTTGTGCGGTATCTGTTCATTGCCACCCTCCTCTGCCATAATGTGGAACTTTTTCCAGTTAAGTCTCAAATCGCGATTTGCATATCGGAGAGTGGTTCTGAACAGAATCGTTTCACACTTCTGCGGATTTATTTTCAATCTCTAGGTGCTGGTGTAGCGCTTGATTTCACTGTACATCTTTTGCAGCTGCTGTTGTACTTCCGTACAATTCCTGTGTGCAGTGTAAACGATCAAGTCATCCGCGAAAGTTATGATAGACTTGTTTTTTGTCTTGTTGAATCGATACAAACTTAAAAGACTGTTGAGAAAGATGGAGTATAGAGTTGGTGCAGAACTGTTCCTTGCTACATGCCCTCACTTAATTTAAAAGTTTTACTAGATGAAAAATTTCCATTAGTCATGACAAAATTTTTGCCGTGAACCATTTCGTCTATTACTTTATGAGGTTTGTTCGGTACTGTGCCTGCAACAATTTAAATATAAGACCATCCAGCCAACAAAAATCCGAAGTTAACCTTGTCATCGCATGAATTGTTGAGTGACCACTGCGGAAACCAAACTGACAGTCGTCTATCAATTTGTGTTCCGCGGCGTATAGATTTAAGGAGTTATTTACGATTTTCTCAAAAACCTTGCTTATGGTAGGTAGAGATACTCGATACACACTAACACTTCTGTCCTAATAGAGTTTGGACATGGGGTGTACCCCGATTGCGCGGGAAATTTCGTCCGAAATTTGAATTTTCTCAATTCTTTTTCTTTTATCAAGTAAACACAATCAAATTGAATTGTTATTTATGAAAGTCATATTCATTTTCGGTTTTAATGAGAATTCCATTCAAAAACTTGTAGTTTAACGCAAGTTTTCGCTCGTATCCGTAAATTTGAAATCGGCCAAACTCAAGTTTGGCCGAATTTCGTATTTCTTATGTTGCCTTCTTGTGCTTCTAAACGCAGTCTTAACTGTTGGTATAAGGGCATTGTCCAAACTCTATTAGGACAGAAGTGTTAGTGTGTATCGAGTATCTCTAATGGTAGGAAGTAGACTTAGAGGCCGATAGCTTTAGGATCGGTTGGATCTTTCTCAGGTTTAAGGATTGGAATAACATTAGCACTCTTCCATCGTTCAGTATAGTGCATACTGTTCAAAATGTTATTGAACAATATGCAATACTGGTGGATAATCACATCGGGAATATGTTTTAGTACCACATTGGGTATTTTATCGATTCCCGACGATTTTTTATTCTTTGATTGTCTGAAGATTTGCGTGACAATTCCGATCAAGACAAAAAACAGATCATCTGAAACGGAGTCAGTCGTAAGACCATCGCTGAAAGAGAGAATCGATTGGCCAACACTCCTACCTCGGAACTCATTAACCTTACTTTCGATTATACGAACGTGTTGTTCGCTTCCCACATTGGAATTTTGAGTATGAACTTTTAGATCATCTAATACAAGAATTTGAAATAATTGCCGAAACTCTTCGTGAAAAACCGCTCTGTTATCACCTGCAGCATAAGCTGAGAGAATAAGGAACGGCTTCCCGTTTATATAAATGTTAATACATATTGTCTCCAAAGATTCAAACTTTTGAATTGGATTACGAATTTGCAAAAATTTAATTGGTTTTCTCAGCAGTATTCCAGTTCCACCACCCAGCCTACCATCCTGGCGGTCCGTGCGAACAAATTCGTAATCATGAAATTCAATTTTATTATTATAATTTAGTTTGGTTTCCGAAATTAGAAGAAAGTTGGGGCTATGCGCATTTAAAAAGTGCAAGAGGTTTGCCCTACGATAATTTGTAATTATTGAATTTACATTGATCGCAATAATTTGAATTTTTTCATGTATTGAATTTTGTACGGCCAATCTGTCCATGATTGTATTTCAGATTGAAATTTTGAAGAACAAAATTAATTTTTTTATTATGTTCTACTCTAACTTTTCCAGTTTATTTACAATATTGCTCAAAACAGATTCGATTTGACTCGACGATTGTTGGTTTTTCACAACCGACGCGTAGTTTACTGATGGCCTAGTGTAATTATTTATCATCGCAATTTTTTCAACCTCTCTTGTTTTTTTTACTTTTTTGCTTTAATTTTAAATGCATAGGGCATCCTTTATACGATGCTGGGTGTCCGTATGTATTACAGTTGATACAGAAGACAGCCTTCAGACAGCTGTTACACTGACTTCGCATTTTCCGGGTTCATGTATGTTAGCGCATTTCACACATCTATATGTCATTCTGCAGTTGACAGCTGAATGCCCAAAGCGTTGGCATCTTCTGCATTGTTCTATCTCCTCTTTTATTAGTTTTTCGAATTTAACCACTTGGTGATTCACTTACTTAATTCTTTTTCCCAGAATTATTTATATTCAATGCAGTTGCCTGCGTTTTATTAATTTTCTCGTCTGTCATTTTTGAAGTTTTCGAAATATTATTTTCGTTTTCTTTAAAATTGTGATGAAATCCTCATCTCCACCGTCTATCATCATTTCACCATCATTACCATCGCCAAAGCTAGTACTCCCTTCTTCAATATTTATGCTCCTAGCGCTCTTGCCACTAGCACTGGAGTTGCTAGGGCCCCAATCGCAAGCACTCGCATTATTACATTTTGAAATATCATCATTTATACCGCTAGCGGTCTTGCTGCTGGCGCTCATGTTGCTAGGGCCTCCCCTTTATCGCTCCCATAACCATGTTCCGAAATTTGAGATAATTCAAAACTCTTACCTTGAGACAATTTGTCAATTATTATTTTCATATTTTCAATCTCGATTTTCAACCTACGATTCTCGTTTTCTAGCGCCATTAACTGCTTCGGCCGCACCACCAGGTTCGGAGCCATTTTCTTCCTCACGTGTTTGAACGAGCTAATCTCCTTCATTCGTCACTTTTCCAAAAATCTTGTTTATTCTTTTCTTAGCTTATCCGAACGGGCTCAGCTTCCGGAATTCACTCTTTTAAATGCAATCTTCTATATTCCAAGTTTTTGCATGGATACAAACTTCTTGCACTAGAATAGATAAAAGGGTTTTTTAAAAAGATTAAAATTTACGAAAATATCAGAGCGAAAATTTTTTTTTATTTTCGACCGCTGCCAAACAGGTTTCAAGGCCTTCGCATTTTAAACCAATGATGAAATTGTGCAGTTTGTGTGGGAGGTGGTAGAATGAGTGAAAGGTTCGTATAGTGTCATCATTAGATTTGTGAAGTTTTATCGGCATCATATCATTTTTTATGCGCAAATGTGGAAGTGCTGCTCAGTCAGGCCATGGGTCATCGATCGGAATAGGTAGTAGTCGGAAGGGGCAATGTCTGGTGAATACGGCGGGTGGGGTAGAACGTCCTATTTCAGAGTTTCCATGTAGGTTTTCACAACGTGAGCAACATGTGGCGGAGAGTTTTCGTACACCAAAATCATTTCGGCGTGTCTCTCCTCGTATTGCGATCATTTCTCAATGCTCGACTCATGTTGAGCATGTTGTTGTTTTTTGTAGCGATCTCCCATGATATTTTCACCCCGTTGCAGCAGCTCATAATACACCACACTGAGGTGGTCCCACCAAATACACAGTATGATTTTCGAGTCATGAATGTTGGGCTTGGCCATCGATGTTGAAGAATGACCGCGATATCCCCACGATTTTTTGAATTATCGTAATGGATTCACTTCTCACCGTCAGTGACGATGCGATACACGAAACCCTTCCTTTTTTGCCATTGGAGCAGCTGTTCGCATGTGAAAAAACGCCGTTTGACGTTTCTTGGCTTCAACTCGCATGGCATCCATTTTCCTTGCTTTTGCATCATTCCCAAGGTTTTCAAACGATGTAAAATGGCAGGTTGAGTCACGCACATTGAATCTGCAAGTTCTTGTTGTGTTTGGCATCAATCTTCGTCCAGTAGTTCACCGTTCCTGAACGCTACAAGTATTCCACGTCGAAATCACCCATTTTGTAGAGTTGAAACCATTCGCGATACGTTCTTTCACTAATAACATCCTCACCACAAGTTTCAACAATCATTCGACGCACCTCAGCCGCAGTTTTTTAGAATTGAAGGCAAAAACCAAAACTTCCCTTAAATGATGCTTATTTGGCTCAAACTTCGACATATTCGCGCTCAAAAAAGTGTAAGACGCCGATAAAACTTCATATTTCTAATGATGAGAAGTTATTGACAGTTTACCATTTCAAATCCGCCATTGTTGATCAGCTTTTACTTCTGGCGCCATCTATTGGGAAGCGGCGGGTTTCAATATGTTTTATTAATGACTTACCTAACTATCTTTCGTCTAATTATATAATGCATGCTGACTTGTATGACGTCGAAATTTTTGATTTAGTCTCTTCTCCGTTGGACCATTCAAAGTGACTTGATTGGACTATATCGATGGTTTAACCTAGAGATACTCGATACACACTAACACTTCTGTCTTAATAGAGTTTGGACAATGCATGTACACCGATTGCACGCGAAATTTAATTTTTTTAGTCATTTTTATATTTTGATGTAGAAACGTTAAGAAAGATTCACTTTTGACGAAAATAAAATTTATTTTCGAAAAAAAAACTAATTCTGGGCAAAAAATGAGTTTAAACTCGACATTTTGCGCACACAGACATATGCAAGGGAAGTGTACTAAGAACCTTACTAAAAATGCGAAATGTCAAACTGACAATTCTCAGTTGACATTCGCGTGTGAATTTCTAGGGTATTTGCCAAATTCGGTCGGAGAAAAATTGGCTTTTATATTTTTCGATTCGCGATCGCCTAGTCAAGGAATTGCAGGAAATGGAGCAAATGTTGCCGGCCACTTGCAAGGTTTAAGAAGAAAAAGAAAGTCATCGATCTGGTTGATGTCAAGCTCGCTTCGGAGGTCGTCCTGGACAAGGCCTGCACGAATCCGCCACCACGGCACGTAAGTCTCTCCTCACGCATCGACTGACTGCAAGCCATTCAACTTTTCTTCATTTTCAGGTCTTGGCTAAACTCGCTGAAGTTCGTAACTCTATGCCACTACCTCTAATCAAACCGCACTGGTTTACGGCTACCACCCGATCGTTACTGTCTCTCCGCCTGCAACTACAAACTTCGTGCGGCATCACAAACGAAGAAAATGATCAAATCGGCAATCGAGTACCGCTCGACAATTAAGACCCAAATCAAATCACAGTCGAATCCGACAGTGAAACGACATCAAATGTCGACGCCGAAGCCTGTCTTTAAGTTCAGCTCGACAACGAAAACGGTGACCGCGAAAGCAAAACAAGTTCCGGGCGGTAGCGACGTAAAAATGGAAATCGACGATGATGGGGCACCGACCGGTGGCGGAACTCTGAAACGGGAACGGGAGGAGGACGATTTTGAAATTGTCGGATGATTTCATTTTATTTTTTACTTTTAGTCTGCCATTTTCTTATAAATAAATTTCACAAAACAAAAAAACACTGAACTCTTTATTTTTCAGTGCCATTATCGCCACGCAACCAAGTTCCATGATTTGCAAGTACTCTGAACCGCCTTCTTGCAATCGGAACATGCACTCCTGCAAAAAAAGAAGAATTTAAGCCACAAGAACAAATGAGACTTAGAGCAGAAAGCTGCTACTTACCCCTAATTTATCGCATATGACGCTCTTCTGATCATTGCCAAGATCGGCGCTGCGCAGGATGAAATCATTGAATTGTTATAGCATTTGCCCGATACCTTACGCTTCGAACGAAAGGTCCAGCACGAATTCCTCGAGCTTACTGTAGTTCCCTAAGCGGCAGACGGCCATAAATTCGTCCAAATATTTCTGCGGAATGATTCCCGAAATCTCGAACAGGTCTTCTTCGACAATCTGTGCACAGTCACTTTTTAAGCGGTCACACGATTGCACAGTGGTTATGGCGCGCCGCAAATCACCACCCGAAATCTCGACAATGCTCTTGTACAGATCGTCGTTGCCAATATTCACCTTCTCCTCTGCACAGATGAACCGTAACCGCTCGATGATTTTCTCCTCGCCGAGCGACTTGAATCGGAATTTCGTGCATCGCGACGTAAAAAGTTAGAAATTTATATTAAAAAGAAGGGAAATCCAATGAAACTGAATTTCTTACCGCGTTCTACCCAGCGGCAAGTCAACAGCTGTCATCTCGAATAAACGTCAAAACACTGTACACATATTTGCACAAACACATTCATATTTAGTACGGCCGATTTTCAACACTGTAATATTTGTGCTAAAAATCTGCTAAACGCTTGAAAATTTGTGCATTATCCAAACTCTATTAAGACAGGAGTGTTAAGGTACGTTTACATCTGACACTTATTGCCCGAATTTATGTCCGAGAGAAATCGTGACTAGTGTTAACGGAGATGAATTTATGTCCGACACTTATATTCTACTATCGGAGATAAGTGTCGACACTTCTGTCCAACGCTGATTATTTGTAAATTCAAGCTCTCTCGACACTTAGCGCAGAAGTTGACTGCTCGCCTACTTTTGCAATAAGTGTCGGGAAAACTGTAGGATGCAATGCAGTTCTTTTGTAACGTAAAGAAAAGAACTTAAAAATTAATAACCCGACTATCTCTTAAACTATGTAATTGAAACTTGAAACATAAATTAATCTATACTAGCGGAATATAATGCAAATATAATATTTGAGCATAATAGCAGTGGGAAGAAATGGGGAGCATTTCAAAATTGGTGCATTTTTGAAAATTTCAAACCGTTATATCTAAAAATCTAATGCAGGTATTAAGTTGAAATTTTGTGAGATTGTCGAGCTCTATGACTTATAAATTTGATAAAATTTTTATTTTGATGGTTATAAGGAGAGGGAGGTGATGGCCCAAAATATCGAAAATTTTGAGAAATTTTTGTAGGGCTCTGGTAAATTCAAGTTTTGTGCGGGAATGGCTATGAAAAAATAAACTGCCAAGAAGTCGGGCGCAACTTTTTTATTTACCACCATACAAAATTAAGCAATTTTGCAATTTGAAAATAAACGGATTTGTTCGAAAAGTATAAATGCTATTGATCGGAAATTTGTAATATATTACTTTAATTATGATTTCAATCTACTATATAAAAGTTTTTTGAGTCCTCCCTTTCCTTCCAGAACCTCCCATACAAACTGCATTTTTTTATGAAATACTATAAACAAATTTACTCAGTACGTATAAAATTGAACGAGTTGAAATTGTGCACAGTACCTATTAAATTTGTGAAACCTAAATTTTTTATAAAACATTTTGATGACACATGTGTCCGTATGTAAACGGGTCGGACATTTCTTCCGAATTTCAGCATTGCGAGAACTTTCGGACACTTATCCATGTTGTAGTGTACCTGTTAAACGGGTGCACTAGCGCACGTAAGAGTGCGTGTCACCTTTTACGGAGGTTCTGTTTTCTATCTCTTCACTCACCGGGATTCTTCCATGAAATTAAACACGGCGTTTTAATCACTTACAATTTATTACACGGTTAAGAATAATTACAATTTTAAGAATAGTTACACTGTTTATTTAATAGTTAAAATAGTTACAATTAAGGAATAGTTACACTGTTTATTTAGTGGTTAAAATCTATTGACGACGCGGCGGAAGATTCGGGGCTTGAGTCATTATACGACGCGGCGGAAGATTAGGGGATTTTTTAAACGATACAGGGTAAGAGAATTAATTTACGACGCGGCGAAACGGAGTTGTCCGTTCTGAAGTCGATACCAGTGTGTCGCGACCCGGCCATCATGCAAGATCGCAAGCATAAAACGATTAACTAAAAGAAATATGATCTGCAAGATAAACATATTTCTTTTATACGGACTCCAACCGATCGTGGGACATGCCATGAATTTATTGTGCATGGTAAGCACTTAGAACGCTTATCTTTAAGAGGTTTAGAATTGCGCTAGACGAAATATGAAATGTGCGCAACAGGATAAGTACTTGCATGTGCACATCGTGTTGGGTCTTGTGGGAAAGAAAATGTGTAAGCACTTTTAAAGGTTTGGTAATTTATGGGGTATCGTATCACAATGTAGAATATTCGGAATAAGATTTAGAATAATAAGATTGAGACGTACTTAGATTTGAAGATAAGGATATGATTGATGTGATATGATAGAGAATTGGATGATTGATTGAGGCATGGTAAGTGGGAGGAGGTGGCTTAATAACATCCACGACATAAGTGTCTGGTAATTTCTATCAGATGTAAACAGTCAAAGCGAATTTCTGTCGGACACTTGACAGTTATGTCCGGAGAGAAGTGTCAGATGTAAACGTACCTTTAGTGTGTATCGAGTATCTCTAGTTTAACCTAGAGTTACTTTATGATGAAAAAAGAACAAGGCACCTGAAAGAGATAGGTCAACCCGTCAGATTGGACGCTTTTTATTTTCATACATACATTGTATGTATGCGTGCAACGTGTACGTGTAACTTTTTAGTGGTTTTATTTCGCAAATATCTTTTATTTGCAGAACTTTTAAGTGATGAAAATTTAATTTGCTAGATTTCACGCACTAATGAACGGTTTACAATCACATTTGCTTATTTATCGCATGCTGGAAAGTGGTTGAGCGCTTTTTCTAATTTAACGGAAAAGCTGACCGAATTCTATTACCAGTGTTGTTCTTTCTTTTTCATAGAGTAACTCTAGTCATACCTATAGTTACTCCATGGGACACTAGAGGCGCTTTTCCATAGTTTGGCAGAGCTGAAGCCCTGTTTTTGGAGCGAAATTTAAAAACAGTGTCGATTTTTTTTCGGTACGTTATTAACATTAAGAATTGTGCGCAGTTTGTAATGCTTAACTAAAAAGTCACAAACAAAAATTTTTAAGCAATAAGTTATCTTAGGATGCATGAAATTTGCAAAAGAAATCATTAAACTCACCACTACACGAATGGTGAAATGGGGATGGTGAATTTGCAGGTGTCGGTTGTGATAGATCTGCCATACTCTACCCTGGATGGAGGTACTCTAGTCATACCTATAGTTACTCCATGGGACACTAGAGGCGCTTTTCCATAGTTTGGCATAGAGTCCCTCCATCAGAAGAAGGCTGCCTGGCTAGAGTCTGGCAGACGTCACAGTCGACACTTTTTGACTTTCGAAATCGAATTCGCGTAAGCTTTCGAAAATTGTAATTTGGTAGTATATGTGAGAATGTATGTAACCAGCTGGTAATAGTTAGCCATGGATGCACTGGCGGCGCTTTCGTCGAACTGTCACAATTGGCGCGCTTTTAACGGTTTAGGTTTAAATTGTTATTTTAATACAGTGAGTTTTCTTTGAAAAACTGTGTTAAAAATGTCGTGTAGTGCACTGAGATGTACAAGTAGTAGAAAGAAAGGGAATAGGCTCTTTAAATTTCCGCAGAAAGCTACTTTACGTGAGAAATGGGTAAGTCTATTAAACAGACCAAATTGGAGGCCGACCAAAAATTCATGCCTTTGCACTCGCCATTTCAATGTGAGTCAAATAACGATAAACAAAAACGGTCGTTTAAAATTAGTAAAGGGAGCTATTCCTACAATATTCGTCACGGACGCTGGGGATAGTGACGACGAAACTATTTTTGAAGACATCGAATATTTGGAAGAGAGCGATTTTTCAATTCTGAATGAGCCAGAAATAATTCAAACTGTAACGTCTAATAATACCTCTGAAGCTAAAGATTCAGAAATGTTATTTTTGAGGTCGGAATTGAAACTAAGTCAAATTAAAAATAAAAATCTCATGTTGGAGATTTCAAAATATAAAAATAAAATTAAAATGCAAGCTCAAGCAATAAGGCGAAATAAAAATGCAGAAGCAAGAAACATTTTTAACGCGGATCAAATAGCTCATTTGAACGGTAAACGTAATATGAAATGGTTGAAGGCTACAATTACATCATCATTACAAATCAAATTTGCTTGTGGTGGTAAAGGTTATGCACTTTTGCGGAAAAAAAAATATTCTCTCCCAGCGGAAAGAACGTTAAGGAAGAAACTTGAAACTCTTCACTTCGAACCAGGAATAGTTTTAGACGTTTTCAGGTTCTTAGAAATCAAAGTGGAGGGAATGAGAGAAGAAGAGAAGCATTGTGGGCTCTATCTAGATGAGATAAAGATAGAAAGGGGTGCGAATATGATGCTTCTCTCGATAAATTTATAAGGAAAATTACACTACCCGATGGGAGTGCGACTGCTGCTAATGCTTTACTTTTTATAATTGCGGGGCTAAGTAGTAGATGGAAACAGATAACAGATAGTGGCTTACAATTTTACTGGCAAGGTACTACTGGTGACCATTTAAATTCTGTCGTTGTGGATATTATGAACAGATGTGAGGCTATAAAGTTAAAAATCCACTGTGTTACTAATGATATGGGGCCAATAAATCTGCAAATGTAGAACAAATTCGGCATTAGGCATTATAAGTACGATATTACCTGCAGTATTCCCCATCCTGTAGGAAGTGATCGGCGGCTTTAGTTTTTTGCAGGTATCCCACATTTGCTGAAAAATTTTACCCAGTGTTTACTTAATAATAAATTGTTTACCATCAGTAACAACATGAAGCAAATGTATGAGCTTCCTACTAACACCATTAAAAGTGAGCACGATATGTACTTCCCACGGTGAAACTCTAGCACTCAGCTTAAGGGTTGCCGAGAAGTATAATAATGCAATCAGCTTCTTGAATGAATTTTTAGAAATTAGTAGTGATCTCGAGATTGGCGAAAAGGGTATTTGGAACATTAAGTGCATTAAGTACTACTTCCTTGATAGAGCTTTCGGATTTCTTGTTGAAAGAATGTAATTTTAAATTCGTTTTAACTTCTAGATTCTCCCAGGATTGTGTTGAAAACATCTTTAGCTGTGTGCGAGCCAAACAATGTAAACCTTCAGCCCTTCAATTTCAACAGAACTTAAGGTTACTCTGCGTTAGCCAATATTTTGATTATAATAGGAGTGCATCGTATGAACAGGATGACAGACATCATTTAGATGGATTTCTAGATTATCTTCAAAATAAAGTAATTACTCCCGTAGATAATGCCACTCTATTAGACCTTACTGAATTGAACAGAGAAGAATTGGAAGCTGTTCGGCTTGACTGCACTACACGAAATATATTATATAATATAGCTGGCTATATTTTATCGTCGATTAAACACTGCAATACTACTTGTGAGCATTTTTTTAGTGATTTAATAACAACTATTCCGGTATCCTCATCCTTGGCCACGTCTTTCATTCCTTTCAGTATTTTCGCCGAATCCTGATCAGATTCGGCTCGCGGACCACGACGCAATCGAATCTTCCGAGCAATTGGATCCTTGCTAGCATTCCCGGCCGGAACTGATGGCGGAACATTCGCTCCGGCCAATCGTAATTGCGTCTGAAGCGAAAAATCGATATTGTAGAATTCAATACCGGATCCTTTCTGAGCTTCGGTCGGTTTTGGCGGCATCACTAATTCCGGATTGTTACGCAAATCCAATTGATCCAAATTGGAAAGGAAATGAATCGCTTCGGGTAGTGTTATAAGGCGATTCGAGCTCAAGTTCAATTTTTTCAGAGCTCCACAACGACACAGACCCTCGGGAATCATCTCGAGATGATTGCTCGACGCCGAGAAAACCTCGAGACTGCAGAGCTTTCTAATTCCCGACGGGATTCCGTCGAAATCAAGCTGATTACCGTTCAAATACAATCGTCGTAAACTACTCAATTTACATATTGACGGTGGCAGAACTGTGATTTTATTTCGTGATAAATTCAGTGTTTCGATTTTCTGCCAAAACTCAACACTGGACGAAAGTTCGGCAATTTCATTATCACTCAAATTCAATCGCTTCAAATTATGCATGTTGTACAAACAGTCCGGTACTCGGGGCAATGAATTCTGCGATAAATCCAATTCGGATAAATTCGATAAGCTATCCAGCGAGGTTGGAAAATTCTGCAACGTTCGCTGAGTATTTCGCATATTCAGGCATTCTAAACTCTGCAGCGATGGTAACTGGTGCAATTGGATTATCGGCCAGAATCAGAGTTTGTAGATTGGCTAGACGTCGCGTTTGTGGCGGAAGCGTTTCGAGCTTATTATGCGAGAAATCCAGCAGCAAAAGATCGATCAGGTGAATGAAAAGTGGCGTGGGAATCGCTTCGATTTGATTATGGCTCACGTTTAATACTAAAAGATTTTTGGCGCGTTCCAATCCTTCCGGAATCTCTTTCAGCTTGTTATGCGACAAATCGAGTGTCGTAAGTTCGTCCAAGCGGAAAAGTTCCGGCGGTATCCCGGAATTCTTGATTTGATTGTGACTTAGATTTAGGGTTCGTAAACAGCCGAGCTCGGTCAGTTCGCCGCCGTACAGCTTTCTCGAGTTCGTTATGCTTTACCGATAGATGTTCAAGCTTATGGAGATTTCCCATCTCTTCGGGAATCTCTTTTAAATTTGTCCGGTCCAATTTTAGCCATTGGACGCGAGTCAAGAGACGCATTGATGTTGGAAATCTATTATCCTTGAATTATAGAGAAGAAATTTAATTTTACTTTTTGCATTGTTGCATGTTCGCTAAACTTACAAAACTTACAAAAAAAAGATGACATTTCTCAACTTCGAAAGTCACAAAAAACAGTTTCGAAAATGTCCGACTTGTATATGTATGCGTGGCACTTTCAGAGATTTTCTTTTGCAAACTTTGTAAATATTTCACAAAATTGTTCCTTCAAAATTTTTGTTTATGACTTTTTAGTCAAGTTTTATGAACTGCGCACAATTCTTGATGTTAATAACATACCGAAAAAAAATCGACACTTTTTTTAAATTTCACTCCAAAAACAGGGCTTCAGCTTTGCCAAACTATGGAAAAGCGCCTCTAGTGTCCCGTAGAGTAACTATAGTCATACCCGTTGGAGTCATTCAAAATGGCCGCTACGTCAATTGCTCTAGAATGATTAGTTCTTAGAAATTCTTACTTTCAAATATCGTGGTTATTTTCGCGACGGACCTGAATTTTTTTCTCGTCTTTCCTTTTGTTAAAAACACACGACGAAGACGGCGAAAATACAAGTAACTCGCGTATACAGAAAGTGAGAAACGGGTGCAGAAAGTGCACAAGGAAAACCGAAAGCACCCGGAAAAAAAAGTGCACGGGTATTTTCCGGAGCAGTAGATTTTGAATTGAGAAAAGCGACAACGGTACAGCAGTTCATTTTTGTGGGGTGCAGAAATTCCAAAGTGTTTTCCTTCGATTTTTCGGTTATTTAATTTTCGTTTGAATGCCTTCGGGAGTAAGGTGCGCGGTGCGATAGTACAGTGTATAGTATACTCTTACTAGTATACTCTGGTTCAACACGTCAAATAAATAATAAAACTGAAGTACGTAATTTTTTTTTACAAAAGTCGCTAACTTTTTGAACAAGGGGGTATATGCCTTTTTTTTAACCATCCATGTTTGCATTGCAAAATTAATATTTTGGCCTCGGTCACTATCGAAGGTCGTAGGTCAGAGCCTCCTCATTAAAATAGAATCAAATACAAATAGGAAAAAACTACCTTGCATTTATTTCTTAAAAACATATAACTAAGACATTTCACTCACAATTCAGCCTGTGAACCATATCCTAGAGATCCTCATCCTCCACGACGTTATTCGTATCGCTCAGCCACTGTTGAACTTCGCGTTTCGGGGGCAATCGGCAGCGCCACTCGTCCCGGATAAAATCGAAAACCTGATCGCCCAACAGGAGCAGCTCGACCGACACGGATTTCTCGTCGGGCTTCCATTCACGTTCGGGTCCACCAAACATTTCCATGCGCACGATCGAAGCCATCGACGGACTCAAGTACTTCTTGATGCCGTTGTAGAGCTGCGCTTTTGTCAAAGGCGCCGAAACGCCAGCGGACGGTTCGCTTTTATGCGAAGTCGTGATTGTTTCCACCTGATTGATAACTACTGCGGCCGCTTTCGCTTGTTGCTTAGCAATTTCCGCTTCTTTTTCGGCAATTTCCGCTTGCTTTTGGGCGATTTCGGCATCCTTCGAGGCAATCAACGATTCGCTTTCGGCCAACTGGCGCTTGAATTCCTCGATTTCCATCGCATGCTTCGCTTCCTTTTCGAGATAGAGCGATTTCTCGACAACCTCAGTATGAGCCTGGTCTATTATGATCTTACTAACGAACTGCTCCGCTTCGCCCACGTCATCCGATTCGCTCGCGATCGATTCGAATTCGATTTGTTCGGCAGAATCTTCATGGTATTCGATAATGACCTTCTGCTGTACGGGACTTTCGAAATTTCTCGCCCACGTCACGCTGTTCTGCGGTGCCGATACGTTCAGGATCCGTGGAGCTGCCGATTTCATTCGCTTTAACGGTGGCGGCTTCGAAACTGGTTCCGGCGCGATATCCTGGAGCAATTCATCTTCGTCGACGGTCTGAACCGTAAAAATTTCCGAACAGATTTCGGCTGCGTTAAACGTCACCGATTCGTGACTGGCGGGCGGAATGAGATGCTGCGGTTTCTCGCCTGTTATGATTTTCGGGGTGGGCGTCTCTGATTCCTCGTAGTCGAGAACGGAGCCGTTTGACAGGCGGACAAGCGTAGGCACGGCTTTCTGGACGAGTCGGTCCTTTTTGTAGTTCATGAAGCATTCGTCGCGGAAGTGATTTTCGCAAACGACCTTGTTTCGCAGTTTCGAAAATTTCAGGTGCAAGAAGGTTATATTGCCCGAGTATTTAGCCCACAGTTCGCAGCGCGGCATGTCCTTATGCGGAAAGTGAAAGAAGTGTGTGCCGGGAGAGTTTGCAGAATTCGTTGCGCACTGGCGAAAAGTACAGCGGCAGCCACCCATTTTGTTTGCAATTTTTAATTTAAAAAAACACCTCACGCAATTAAATCAGACTTTTTCCAAATAAACTCCGACCTTTTCAAGTTTGTTTGGAAATGTCAACTCTTACCGCGATGACAGCAGCCCAACACACAGATGAAAGGTCTCTGCCAAACCGTTTTGCTTTGCTGAAGCGTTGCAAGAGTGGACAAATACTAATTCGTACCACTGTTAAAAGGTCTATGCCAATTGCTACGATTGATTGAATTTCGCTGTTTCGTATTAAAATACCAAAATTGCAATGCCAAAAAATTAATTTTATGCGAAAAATTCATTAATTTGACAATTTCTAACGTATTCGCAATTATTCCCCAATGTTTATCGCACCAAATCGAAATTCGCGCCCTTTGAATCGGGCAATGCCATCGGTACTCATACGCACGCACCCACCAAAGCAGGCATCGCCAAACAGAAATGGCGGTATTTATCGGAGTCCGTGGTGTTGTTTGAGAATTTCGTTCAAATTGGACTGTGCAGAAGCCAGAAATAAGTGTTTTTGTGTCCGCGAATTGTGCGCTACTCCTTGTGAAAAACCGTTCGACCAGGAGACGTGTCGTACGGTCGGGTCGACTCTTTTCACCGCAAAGACTCTGCAAGCTGTCATTTTGCTCTTTTAAAACGTGTTTTCATCGCGTCGCGACCACCCGAGCCCGATGATGGATTTTAAAATGAAAAAGCACAGACCGCTGATGACCGATCCGCTTATAATTCCGCGTGTTAAGCAGGTAAGTTCCGCACGAGGATTGATCGTAGTCGGCGGCTTCCAAGCCGGAGTGAGGTTAGGTTGGCGGAGCGCCCGGCGCAGCGTCAAGACGTTCGGAATCGTTTGGTGTAACGGGTTTTTCGTTTTTCAGTATTTGGAGGACAATGTGCACCAGACGTACGTCGATGTGGCCGTAATGGCGCGGCAACTGCAGGATCGCTATCGCGAGTACAGCCGGCGTAAAACGGCCCCGTTCCGGATGCTCGTCGAGCAAGGTATCGCCTGCTTTTTGAGGAGCCGGCTTCTGTTTTCTAATCCGTTCGTCTTTTCTAGCCTACCGGACTGTCTTGCATAGCTACGGACTGGACAGTAATCCCTCGAGCGACGAGAACGACGGCAATTCCGATCTTGAAATGATGGAGGTGCGTCGCAGTGTTGCAGTCCTTTCGAAACTCATTAAACTCATCGTTGAATTTCTTTTCAGGACGAGAATACTCCCGCCAATCATCTTAACGACGCGCTCACTAATCTCTACTCGAAAAACTCGTCGGAGAAAAACATCTCCGATGCTGCCGCGCAGAATCCCAACAGTCACGACAATGAACTGATCGACATCAGTAGCGATGAGAGCGGCGACGAAGGAGTTAAATCACTCAAAGCAGTGGCCGCGACCGGTAAGAAGCCCGCCGACCTTGTTGGTCCGTTGAAAAATCTCCTCGTCACGAAGATCACAAAAATCAGCAACAACAATTCGAATTCGGACAGTTCGGACCCGGCGGCGGCAGCTAAGAAAGCGGTCGTTGCATCTTTCGGGCCGCCTATTGCGCAACTCTCGAAGAAACGAAAGCTGGAACAAGGTGATGCAACTGTGGCCGCTAGTAAAATTCCCGCATTAACTTCTGGCGGCGGCAGTGGCGACGGTGTCGGTGGTGGTTCCACTCATTTCCAGGCGCCCGCCAGTGGATCGGGTCGCTTAAAGCGTTACAAGAAGGAGATCAAGCCGCGACATGCTTACGTTACGTTTCGCGACGTGGGCGGCATGGATCGCATCTTGAAGGAGCTGTGCGAGCTTCTCTTTCACATGAAGCATCCCGAGGTTTATCACCAGATCGGAATTGATCCGCCGCGCGGTTTCCTGTTGCATGGACCGCCCGGTTGTGGAAAGACCTTGCTGGCACAAGCTATCGCTGGGGTGAGTATGTTTTTTTGTAATAATTGGACAGTCTGAGAGCCTTGGACGCTTTCTCGATTTTTTCCATTCTTGTTTAAATAAAATTTAAAAAAAAAAAAAAAAATCTCCAGCAACTCAACATCGCCTTCATTGAAGTGCCTGCAACCGAACTGATTGCTGGCGTATCCGGCGAATCGGAGGAGCGTATCCGTGAAGTATTCGAACAGGCAGCGGCATTCGCACCGTGCGTTCTCTTCATCGATGAAATCGATGCGATTTCGTCGAATCGAATGAACGCCCAAAAAGATATGGAACGGCGCATCGTTGCCCAGCTAATCAGCAGTCTCGATAATCTTCCGAAATTCGAGAACGGCGAACAAGTTCTGGTCGTCGGCGCTACAAATCGGCCTGAATCTCTGGATCCGGCATTGCGACGCGTTGGCCGCTTCGATCATGAAATCTCACTCGGTATTCCGGATCGCGATGAACGCGAGGAGATTCTCATCGTGATTTGCGATAGCATGTCAATGGATGTCCCGATGGATTTCTCAAAGGTGGCGGAACTGACGCCAGGATTTGTTGGCGCCGATCTTTTAGCGTTAGCTTCTCGCGCTGCTTCATTGGCAATCAAACGGTACGTTCGCCAGTCAGGGCTCTTGCGTTTTATTTAATGTCGCTCTCGTTTTCAATTTTAGTGCTTTCACGAACATCTATCGTAAACGACAGGACGCTACCGCGAAAAATATTCCCATTGTTGATTTGATCGATGATCCCGCCGCCGAAACGGAATCGGTAAAAACGAATGGTGAAAAAGAAGCGCAACCAACGGTCGCTGCTGAAACTGTAGCAATCGATGCCGAAACAGATGTGGTCAAGGAAATTCCGGCAGGTGAGGAAACAAAAGCGACGGAAAATCAAAAATCCGATTCGAACAGTTCGGAAAAAAAGGCAGAAAACGATTCAAGTTCGAAGGAAGCAATGGAAACGAAGGTGACCGCTATTGTTGAAAACGATAAGGCCGAGACCGAAACGAAAACCGATCAAGAAATTGAAGAAAAAGCTGAAACACCAAAAGAAACGCCGAATGCCGACAAGTCGGAAGAGAAAAAGAACGAAGAAGAAGTAAAGCCGGACGATATGGAAGTTGATTTACCGGCAACGGAAGATAAAACGGAAAAAATTGAAGAATTGAAAGAAACCGTAGCCGTTGTAGAATCCGAAGTAGAAGCAATCGATCTCGATGATTTACCGGACGTACCGGGCACGCCAACACCAGCTCCGCGACGCAAACCCGATTTAACACTTTTCGAAATGTTGAATTGGCTCGATCCGGACACGCCAGCGATTTTAGGTAACCAATTGGAAGATATGTGCGTGACTCTGGACGATTTCCGTGAAGCCGTCAAGCTGGTGAAACCGTCGGCTAAGCGAGAAGGCTTCATTACCGTTCCGGATGTTACGTGGGACGATATCGGTTCACTGCAGGATGTTCGCGAAGAATTGAAATTGGCCGTGCTCGCTCCCGTTAAATTCCCAGAGAAATTGAGCATTCTCGGTTTGAACGCACCGTCCGGTGTTTTACTATGCGGTCCGCCCGGTTGCGGTAAAACGCTCCTTGCTAAAGCTGTTGCTAACGAGGCTGGTATCAATTTTATTTCAGTTAAAGGCCCCGAACTGATGAATATGGTAAAAAGGAAAATTTCCGAGTAATTTTCAGGGTCCTGGTTAATAGATGATTTTTTTTTGCTTGTAGTACGTTGGTGAAAGTGAACGAGCAGTTCGACAGTGCTTTCAGCGTGCAAGAAACTCTCAGCCGTGTGTTATTTTCTTCGACGAATTCGATTCGTTGTGTCCCAAGCGCTCGGATTCGATGGATGTAAGTTTGCAGTTTTATTTTTTGTGTGATTACTGTTTTGAGCAAAAAAAAAATCGTTTATTGCAGGGTGGTTCCGGAACACGTGTGGTCAATCAACTTCTAACAGAAATGGACGGGATTGAGGATAGAAAGGGCGTTTTCCTGATGGCCGCAACGAATCGCCCCGATATCATTGATCCAGCTGTGTTGCGACCCGGTCGCTTAGATAAAGTTTTATTTATAGGTTTGCCAGAACAAAAGGATAGGGAAGAGATCTTATTGGCATTGACAAAAGTAGGGATGAATTTTTTTTTTTTGTTGTAAATCTACATTTCCTATTTTTTCCAAATTTTCGCTCCACAGAAAAGAACGAAGCCGGTACTTGCTGACGATGTCGAAGTGAGTCGAATCGCGGAAGAAACGAAAGGCTATACTGGAGCCGATTTGGCTGGTCTAATTCGACAGGCATCACTCATGGCATTGAAAGATTCAATTTCAATTGGCGATACAGCCAAAAATAGTGATTTGAAAGTTTACGAGAAGCATTTCCAAACTGCTTTAAAGATGACTAAGCCGTCAGTTAGTTTAGATGTAAGTCGTCGTGAGAGTAAAGCAATGAAAACACAATGCCAATTGAATTCCGTTTTTTTTCTTTCAGGATCAGAAAATTTATGAAAAGCTGAGATTAAAGTATGCATCGCCTCGAATGAATGATGTCACGTTTTAAACAAGAATTCGTTAACTAATAAACCGAAAATAATTGAAAATTTTATTTTTATTTTATAAATTACGTTAGATTTCTGCTACATATAACTTTTGTCCTGTTTGGAGTTTTATTTCATTTCTAATTCAAGCAATGGCAGTTTAGATGTGAAATAATCGATAAGTTGTAGATGATTCAATAAAAAAAACACATTCTTTTTTTTCTAAGTGTTGTCTTTTCAATTTTTTGCGTTATTCAACGGTTTTAGATTTTTTTTTTAAAGCATTAAGCGTTGAATTCGAACCATTAGAAATTGTTTTGCGGTAGCACGGAAAGCGTGATGACTAGCGATTTTGCATTGCCAGTCCAAACATGAAATATAGGGTTATTCTATAAGAGGTGTTATTTTGAATAGTCCGCTATTTCGGTAGATGTCACTTTTGAAGCTGTCATTTTTTGACATTTGACAAGTAGAAACTACGCCATTAATAAAAATGGAACGATACACGCTTCTACAACGCATTGAAATTATTAAAATTCACTATTCTTGACTGATGAGGCCCATTTCCACCTCGGTGGCTACGTCAACAAGCAAAACTGTCGCATCTGGGGCTCGGAAAACCTAAGAGTTATTGTTGAAAAGCCTCTCCATCCTCAACGTGTGACTGTTTGGTGCGGTTTATGGTCCGGCAGGGTCATTGGACCTTTTTTTCGAAAATGAGGCTGGAGCAACAGTTACGGTGAATGGATTGCGCTATCGAGAGATGATAAATAATTTCTTATGGCCGGAATTGGATGATATTGATCTGGACAACGTTTACTTTCAACAAGACGGCGCTACGTGCCACACAAGCACCGAAACCATTGATCTTTTACGGGAAAAGTTTCAAAATAACACCTCTTATTGGATAACCCTATATTTACTAGATTCCTGAAATTCATACCAATAAGACGCGTCAAATGTCATAGTGACAAAAACAATAAATATGAAGTAGAAATGTAAAATGATTTTTTTTGAAGACGAAAAATCTTTGAATTGAATTTGAAAAGAAAATTCTTGCGTAATGGAAGCAGGCCTCTAGATTTAAGAGGCAGAACAAGGCCCTCTAGAAATACCAGGCCGTAATACTGAAAATGATGACGTAGAATACCAGGTTTTTCTGAACTAAACCTAAGGTGTCCGAGCAAGTCGGAGCTAACCCAAGTACGAGATTTGTCAGTCTGACAATTCAATTTGACATGTCGTGGCAGTCTGTTTTATAGCTATCACAAAGAGTTTCTACTCAAAGAGCTATTAGGATTGTCGCAATCTCTTATGCTCATCTGTTGCGTTCGAACGATATTATCAATGGTTTTGATACCAGATTGCCGTTCCACGATCTGGTTTTGCTTAGATCCAATCATTTCTTCGAGTTGGGCGATCTATTGGCAGTTCTCAGCGCGCGATTTCTTCAGCCTGGCTGATTGTCGCTGGTTCAGGTACATTTTGAGTTTGAAATCGCACATTCACGTTCGAGTTTCGAGCATTCTTCCTTCCATTTGGCCATAGTTTTGACGCGATCCAGTTTTTGGACAGCGGTACTGAAACGCTTGATTTCAGAATCGAGAAAATCCGAGCTTTCCATTCCAGCTCGTTTTATGAAATCGTCGGACAGATCCCTTTTCAGACCGTCGAATTCGTTACTGTTATTGTTGCAGTGATAGAAGCCCGGCAACCATGAATTTCAGAGTGTACTCATCCTCCGACCGCACATTTATACACTACTGCGCTGAAAATAGAATAAAAAACTATTAATTTAAAGTAAAGTTATCTGTTTTTTCTTATAAGGCCCTCTAGAAATACCAGGCTGTAATGCTGAGCTGTTTTACAGCAGCTGCAGGAAATATAGCAGGTTTTCGATGACGTCCGTGATGACGTTGTGCTTTGACAGTTCTCTTGACTGAAATTTCGCGGAGAACTTCGGGCTAGTACCAAGGCCCTCTAGAAATACCAGGCCGTAATGCTGAAAACGATGACGTAGAATACCAGGTTTTTCTGAACTATACCTAAGGTGTCCGAGCAAGTCGGAGCTCACCCAAGTTTGAGATTTGTCAGTTTGGCAATTCGATTGACTCGATTGACAGTCTGAACCAGGCTGAGCCAACTTCATATAAGAACACTTGGTGACTTTTGGTTCACTAACACATTTGCGTGAACCAAAATGCGTGAGCGAGAGGTAATCACTTTTCTCTTTCTAACCATGTGACACCAGATGGCGCACCGCAATTTTGATGAGTTCTTGAAGATTTCACCAGCATCAAGAGATGGCGCTTTTGAATTTTCAGAAGATTATTGTCAATTCAGTTCGTAGAAATTCTTACTGTCAAATATTTTGGTTATTTTCGCGACGGACCAGAATTTTCCACACGCTCGATTCGTGGTGGTTTCTCGCCTTTCCTTTCGTGAAAGCAATTCCCGTAAACAAGAAGTGAAAAACGAGTGCAGTGATTTTCAGAAAGTGCAAAAGAACGAACATCAAGAGCCCCCGAAAAACGAAAATGCCTGAAAATTTTTCGCAGTTCGTTTTCGTGTGGTGCCGAAATTCCAGTGTTTTCTTCGTTCTTTGTTTTTTCGGTTGCTATTTATCTTTCGTTCGTTTTTCCGTCCGCCTTCGGGTCTTGTGTGAGGTGCGCGGTACGGTAGTACAGTACGGAAATTCGGCCTTTGGAGTCACACGCAAAAAAGTGAGTGGATTTATCTCCTTGTGCGTCATCTAGGCATGTTAAGCGCTCCGCTGAAGACGACAAGTCGTAAAGAACCGTGTGCGGATTAATTTGGAGTAGAACTTCTCGAATGTGAGTAGGAAAAAATTAAATTTTTGTGTTTGAAATGTGGTGCGGAAGTGAGCGATTGAAATCATTTTGCAGCACAAATTGTTGGGCCTGTAATACAATCATTTCTCGGGGATTAGGGCTACGGGCGATACCCCATTAAAAAAAACGAGTGTCGCAACTACCTCCCGGGTCACTCGGAAAAGTTGCACTTCTTTATTTTCGTGTAGAAGGCTTAATAATAGTTGAAAATGCTGTAAACAGTCGCATTGTTTACTTCATTGACAATTCTCTGACGTTTCTCAATGACATTTCTCCAGCGATTCTAGGTGAAATGTCATTAAGGTTTGGTAAAATAAGAAGAAGAAGTGTACGTGAATAAAACTCACTAACACAACCAAAGGAACCAAAATCTGGAATCAAGTGGCGCTAGTCTCGATTTCAAGGGAGATAGACTTCTACAGTATATACTCTTTTCTCTGGTCTGAACTTCTGTCCTAATAGAGTTTGGACAATGTTATAATACCAATAGTTAAGAGTGCGATTAGAAGCACAAGAAGGCAACATAAGAAATGCGAAAATCAGCCAAAATCGAGTTTGACCGATTTCAAATGTACGGACACGAGCACAAACTTGCGTTAAACTACAAGTTTTTGAATAGATTACTCATTAGAATCGAAAATAAATATGACTTTCATAAATAACCATTCATTTTGATTGTTTTTACTTCATAAAAGAAAAAAAATTGAGAAAATTCAAATTTCGGAAGAAATTTCCCGCGCAATCGCTGTACATGCATTGTCCAAACTCTATTAGGACAGAAGTGTTAGTGCTTATCGATCTATTAGTGCCGTCCTTTTGAAACCACATATTCGCGACATTAATGTCTTCCAATTGAGGTACGAAAAAGTTAATATCATGTCTCTGTACCGCTCACTGTTGACTGTAACGTTCTGACCATCATCATTTTTGAAGACATATGGACTAGAGTCACTGTATAACTGAGCTACTCGGTCCTAGAGTCACTGTATAACTGAGCTACTCGGTCCAGGAGTCTGGCAGATAGCTATTTTAGTACAAAAATCGAACGTGCTAAAAAATTTGGTACTAAAAATCGAACGTTCGAAAGATCAAAGTGTTGGTGAAAATAGGTGTAGACTGTGTAGTCATTCTGACATATCCCAGTTGGGAGTGGAATCATTACCGCGCCGATGATTCTTACCATGAAGCTATTACAGCTACTTCCTGTCGTAAAATATAGATTATTTTAACATTGCAATGTCATAGGCAAGCATTCGTTTTTTTCTACTTTCTGCATTACAAAGAATCGACATTGGAATCTAGGGAAACGAATGAATAATGTAATGATTGGAAAAAAATCGACAATATAGTCGTCGCAATAGAATCTACGATGGAATGGTTACAAAAGAATAAAAAGCAAATTAATCTTTGAGAAGGTATTCTAATATTGAGGGAGCGATTCATTTTGAATTAATATTGAAAAATGTGATGAAATTGGATCCTGCTTTTGATATGAATTCAGTATTTTAAATTCTGTTGCTATAATTTAACTAATTTTGTTGCTGGTAAAAATGCGACTTAAGATTTTTTTTCTCGCAATGAACAACTTGTAAAATTTTACGGGAATTTTAGAAAGCAAACGGGTTATGATAATAATAATGTTTTCTATTATTAATCTTTCGTTTTGTGCGCGGCACGTTTTGAAGATGATCATTTATTTTATGCAATCTCCTCACATTACCTTTCAATGCATATCAAATTCCCTAAATAAACTGCTACTTTATGTAATGCCTTCACATTACTTCAGAATGCATTGCAAATTTCTTAGGTCGATTTGAATATTTCTCAATTTGAATGATTTTCAATAAAAGGGAATGGATTGCAAAAATCCCTGTTGGGATGTTTTTCCGCCATGTGTCAACAAACAGAATCATAAACTAGACTAAAAACCTGTTTGGTAAAGATGTGTGGGTGCAGAAAATTGCAAAATAAAATTGAATTTTTGGCTGTTTCTAATGAAATGGCACAATGATATTAATTTTTCAGGGCACATAATCGAATTCTAATTGCATTTTGATAAATATCTAACCGAATATGTATATACACCAACAAATTCAAACTTTACGGTTTCAACTCTGATACGCATCTGCCAGACTCCTTTACCGAGTTGCTCAGTTATACAGTGACTCTAATATAGACCAATGATTGCACCGCCCATGAAGCGCACAAAACGGTGACTTTTTCTGAATATAATGGTGTTTCGATAATGGTTTGTGAATTATCAATTCTGCTTATTGACATAGCCATTTAGCCAAAAGTGTGCTTCATCGGTGAATACAATTTTCAAATGAAATTGTGATCAACAGTAATGCTTCCTTCGGCCCATTTGCAAACTTTGCTCCGGCGTAAGTCTATTTATTATAAATTGTCAAACTAAACTAACTCAAAAACTATTAGGAACTGTCAAATTGCCTCTGAAAAAAACACCCTTTATTTCTTGCAGTTTGTATGAGAGGTGGTGGAAGCAAAAGAGAGGGGGTTCGAATAATTCTTATACCGTAGATTGAAATCATAGCTAGGGTATAGCCTAGTAGGTAGTGTGTTGGTCTTGTAATGCGAAGGTCGTGAGTTCAAATCCCGGCCGGCGTGAAATATAATTCCGGCACATTGCCTGCTTGAGTATACCTTGGTCATCTCAATCTAAGAAAATGAAAAATTCGTAGAAAGAGGGTTGTGCGAAGGGCTAACAACCCTTCCACAATAAGTAATAAAAAAAAATGTTAAGGAGCCTGAATATCAGGAGGCCAAGGTCCGATTTGGGCTGTAGCGCCATTGTAGCAGTAGTAGTAGATTGAAATCATGATAAAATATCTTTCAACATGTCGGGCACAACTTTATTATTCTTGGGACAAGGATGCGTGAGATGTCAATATACAGGCTAGGGTGGACAGGGAATATTAATATCCACTGGTTGCACTAGTTTTTCGGGATTTCGTTTTCCACTGACAAATGTTAGTGCAACCTACCCCGGAGTACTGTGTTCGACTGAACGAAATATGTACATTTTGCGCGCTCTGAGTTGCCCGAATTAATGGACTTCCTAATCAAATTTCGAGTCCTATTATAAGGGAGTCTCTTTCAACTTTTGACCTTTTTAATGACTTTTTTTTAACTTGAATTAACAGCGTTGACACTAATTTCATTTCATAAAATTATCTTCCCATCTTTTAATTCTACCGCAAACAATTTATAGAATCATTGTTTTTTGCAATGGTCAATTTCGTAATTGATGAAGGAAATGTTCGAGGGTTGGAATCTGCTTAACTCTCGCTATGAAACATCCAAACACAAAGACCGGCTATACATGCACTGAGCGAATGTAAAGTGTTGCCAGGTAGTGACCAGCTTTATGTCATACCTAATTATCATCTTCTGCCTACTTTTTTCACCAGCGAGCTATCGCTTTTACATTCGCGATGATGTCGCTTTTCAGTTAGTTCCGCATTTGGGAACTTGCTCCAATTCAGAATTCAACTTCAACTGGATAAAAATTGATGTCCAAAGACAAATCGTTTATTTCTGCGATGTTTACAGAAGTCCGGCAATGAGTGTCATAGACCATGGAACTTGATAAGCTATTAACCGCTATTCAAGCTATACGTGTGTATATGCTGAGATCGTTGTCGCGTGCGATTACAATATTCATAACGCTGCCTGGCTTAACATTCTACGCATACGGACCTGTCGGGTCGTGAGGCTGAGCTCTTCACATCTATCAACGGTTTAGAACAGCTGGTAGACAACCCCACTCGTCCACCTGACATTGCAGGCCAGTCTTCAAGTTAGCTTGACCTTTTTTTTAACCACCCACCTGCTAAAGTGTGAGGTCTCGTTATTGGCTCCAGTTGGTACATATAACCATATTATTATTCGGGCACATTTTCCTATCACAGCACCAAATCCACCGAATACATAGACACCACGGTAGGCTCTATAAGAACGCCAATTGGGAGTCCGGAAATTATGCCATCATCCCGCAACTTGTGACCGAGACAATCATAAAGGCATCATCATCAATGGCAGCCCAAATCGGGCCCTGGCCTCCTGAAGTCGTCGCCTCCAATCGTCTCGATCCAAAGACCGCGTCCTCCAGCTGCTCATTTTTAATATGGCTTTGCTGTATTCATCAACCGAGTCTTCCCATTGCTTGCGTGGTTTGCTTACTGGCCGGTTACCACTCGCTTTGCCTTTCAGAGCACGTTTGGGGATTCTTCTGTCTTCCATTCGCTCTACATGAACAGCCCATTGCAGTTAACGTAGCTTGATGAACGTTGAAGCTTCTGGTTGATACAACTCATGGTTGTATTTTATTCGCCATTCCGTTCCTTCCTTCACAGGTCCCACAATTCTTCGGAGGACTTTTCTTTCGAATGCGTTAACTGCTTTTTCGGAATTCACGTTAATGACCACGTCTCGCTGCCATAACAGAGCACAGGTCGTATAATAGTTTTATAAATCCGCAGCTCATTGTTTCTGTGTACTTTCTTGGATTTCATTATTGGAAGTACCGAATAATACGTCTTATTTGCAAGTATTATCCGTCGTTTGATTTCGTCTGCTTCATTAGCTGGTTGTTGAATCGGTTTGTATTCTCACTTGGGATTCAGTGTTCGTCATTGTGAGTCTTGTTAGTCGGACTAGTTTTGGAAGAATTCCAAAGTCAAGCATGATTTGGTACAGTACGCTCCTGTCGATACTGTCGTATGCTTGTTTAAAATCTACGAAGATTTGGTGCACGTCTGTGTTATATTCCCAGCATTTCTCAAGCACCTGTTTCACCGAGAATATCTGGTCTGTTGTAGATCGTCCGGTTCTGAATCCATCTTGGTATTCGCCAATTATTTCATTAGTATAGGGCTTACGACGACGTTCAATTATTTTTGTCAATATTTTATAGGATGTACACAACAATGATATACCTCTGTAGTTCTCACAGCAGAGTTTGTCTCCTTTCTTATAAATTGGACATATAATGCTTTTTCGCCAATTGTCGGGTATGATTCCCTCTGCCCAAATTTAGCATATCATGTTGTGCAGTATTTCAGCGACACAGTTTCCACAGTTTTTCAGAAGTTCAACTGGTATTTCGTCAATTCCCGGCGCTTTGTTTCGTTTTTGGTCACATAGGGCTGCTTTGATTTCAGCAAGCGTAGGTGGTGTCGATGATGGTTCTTCTTCATCAGTTGAGGCATCAATTGAAATGTTGTCTGTCGTTATAGATGCTAATGGGGTGGGATTGAGAAGATGTTCAAAGTAGGAAGCCCATCTCCTTTTGATTTCTTGTGCGTCGCTGATAATGTTGCCCTCTGCGTCTTTGCAGGGACGGGTTTTGGGTTTATATCCTTTTTTTAATTCTTTTACTATTGCGTATGCGTCCTGCGTTTTATTTTGTCTCATATCGTCGTCTATTTTTTGTATCTTGTCATTATGGTACTTCCTTTGTTTTCGTCTGCAGGTCTTTTTCGCATATCGCCTAAGCTCGTCATATCTTTCTTTTTTGGCTCGTGTTGGTCGTTCAGTAAAAATTTTGTAAGCCTCGTTCTTTCTATCTATTGCGTCGCGACATTCTTGATCGAACCAATCATTATTTTTTCGCCGTGCTTGATATCCTAATACCTCTTCTGCGGAGGATTTGATGCCGTCTCGTATTTTCATCCACGCATTCTCCACTGACATATTTTGGATATTCTCATATATTGGTGTCAGGTGTTTATTACATGCTAACATGTAAACCTGCGCCACCGTTTCGTCGTTAAGCTTGTCGACATTGAATTTGCGAGCTCTACTCGTTTTCGAATATCCACGACAAGCTATTCTGCATCGATACTTAGCTCTGACTAGATAGTGATCAGAGTCACAATTCGCACCGCGGAGGGTTCGTACATCAAGTATGCTGGAAGCAGCCCTCTTCTCAATTAGAACGTGGTCTATTTGGTTGACGGTGTGACCATCTGGTGATGCCCACGTTCGTTTGTGAATATCGCGATGTGGGAAAAGGCATGACGCTTCTTATTCCACGCAATCTCAAAAGGATCAGACCTGCAAATAATTCATGGTTCAACAATGAGTGCCTCGATGCAATTAGAGCCAAAAAGCAGTCTTTTCTTACCTTTCACAGCAATCCGACGGTAGAAAGCAGAGACTCATTAAAAGTGGCAAAAAACTCCTACAATAAAATTTAAAAGCGAACATAATCGAAAACGTCGACTCGGAGAATCTCAAAAACTTAAGATCTTTCTGGTCATTTGTGAAATCGGTCAATAACGATTTCATCACATCTTGACCACCTCATCTTTTCGATGGTGACCGAACTGTTGTGTTGAAAAAGCAAACTTCGCTAGAATCTCGAAGCTGCCGCAGTCGAATGAGAGTCCTCTGTACTAACCTAACTCTGGCTTCTCGCTGTCACCATATTTTTTGGAACTAGGGTTATTTCCAGGATCTTGCTGGAGCTCAATATTCACAAGTTTGCTGGGCCAGATTGCAGCTCCCCATTGTCGTTAAAAACTGCTCTTCTTCTCTAGCTAAACTTCTTCGTAATCTCTAAGTGCTTTCCTCACATTTGGAAGGTCGTGAATGTTCAGCCAATTCCAAAGAAAGGAATCAAAACGAACCCCGCTAATATCCGACCCAAAGCCATTATCTCAAATGTAATGGAAACTACTGTCAAGGTTGTCTGGTTTCTTGTGGATAAAAATCTCATGCATGATCACCAACATGGATTTCGCTCGGGAGATCTCCTGGTCTATCTTACCGAGCGTGGGAATTCCAACATCCAAAAATTTGGTGAAGATCAAGTTCTTGCTCATGAAATTGCTAAGACAGAATATGGCACAAATGTCTTTTAGCCAAACTAAAGGCCTTTGATTTTAACATTTCGTTTCTTCAATGGGTTGAGAATTCCCTCTCCGAGCGCTCTATTCGAGTCGTACTAGATGGACTTACTTGTACACCCTTTTCCATTGATTCCGGCGTCGCTCAGGGCTCAGTTTTATCTCCCACTCTATTTTGTCGTCTACTCTCAATCCTATGAACTGTTTCTCAGATGACAGCACTCTCATCTACCAATTTTACTCTTCTGCGAAGGCTCGTCCGACATGTCGTAAAGAGTAGAGTCAAACTTTGAACTCTGACTACTACTAGAACTTGGTTTCACCGTTCTAGTAACTCCCTAACCGCGTTCGGACCAGGTGATCTTACCACCCACTTCCATAGACTCCATCTGATAGTTTTTGGGCTAGTTCGCGGCATGGTTTTTACAGAAAGAATGTTTGCAATTATTTTCACCTCAACATGTTCATCAATTAGGCTAATAACGAAGCGGTTGCCGACGTGTGATCGATGAGCACATTGAGGAAAGCACAACTGTCATCTTTATTTTACTTTGTTGTTATTATTTATTTTTCCATTTAGATATTTTCCAACTGCAATTGACTATTTTTATGTCTTCTAGATATTTAAAAAATAAAACACCACATGTTACATTGCATATTTTGTAAATATAATTCTGTCTGTCTTAAAATGCTACAACATTTTTTTTTTAAATTTATTTATGTTTTCTCAAAAAATAATAATTTGTAGTTGCACTTAGTATGGCCGTGCATTAGAAAAGTTAAAAAGGACGAAAACTTGAATCTATAAAAAAATCTAGAAAGATAGAAAACTATGTTTAAACTAAGCGATTCATTTTTCTATTATTCAATGGGATGAAGATTTATAAATTAATTTTTCATAATAAAAAATAATAATAATGGGGATCTTTTTTTGACAAAAATTAACAGAAAATAGTATACATAAAAAAAAAGTTTCGAAAAACACAAAGATAAAAATTTGATCGAAATTAAAAAATTATTATTATTCTAAAAAAAACGACTAATTTTACTCATCTGATGGCTCTACTTAAATGTTAAAATTAAAATTTATGAATTGTTGATTTCTCTTTAAGAATCTAATGGGGTATGTAGTAATAATAATAATAATAATAATAATTTTAAGAGATTAAGGTACGCGCAATACATAAAGACACTTAAAAACTAGCATTTGAAAATTCTTCCATTTTTTGTGAAGGTATTTCGGAAGGTATATTTGTGTCTGTTGTGTGTGTTAGGTGGAGAAAAATTTTCAAAATTTTTTTTTGCTTTATTCCATGAAAAAAGAATTAAAGTTCATTCGGAAATGTTTTTTCTCTATTATAGATGGACGGTTATTGAGTCGCCAATATACGGATCGTGATCGTCGATATTTAGTTCGGGATGAAGCTGCTCTTGGGACTGTTGCTTTTTGTGATCTCCTCCTGTCGTGGAATGGTTCTTATTCAATTTATTGTTAGTTGCTGTTGCTGGCCATGTTGGTTCGTTCGTATCGCCATCCGGGGTTATAGAAATGTCGGACATAATGCCACTTTCTGTGAAATGAGAATAGGAATATAGGCATGATATCCTAGCTATAATGATCTTATTGAGATGTTCATACCCATCGAAAGTTGACTGACAAGGGTGGTAGATCGCTGATGTTTCTTACCGCTCGCTGTCAACGGCAGGGTACTCGTTTCGTTGATCAATTCCAGTCCGCCGGTTCGGCAATGACTTCCAACACTGGACGATGTACCAGTGCTCAACGACGAACTGCTCGTTCCTGATGACATCGAACTTTCCGAAATGATCGAGTGAGGTCGACGATTCGATTTGTTTTCGATAATGCTGCCAGTGAATGAGTTTCGGAGTTTTGGAGCTAAAATTCAATGGTATTGATTTTAGAAACAATTCGATAATATTTATTTGAAAAATTACTTTGACCGAGCTGTGAGAAGGTTATGGATCGATCGCTTATTTGATTATTGCTCGGCCGAATGTCGAGGCACGGTTTATTTCCAATACCCATAGAAGACATCTCCGCCAGACGAATTTCTATTTCAGAGAAAATTTTAAATTGAATCCAAACACAAAAGACAACTACTCCATACCTCGATTTCTTTTCGCCTGCTTCCATAAAAGTTTCGAAACCTCTTCAGTCCAAATATTCTTGATATCTTGTGACATACATTGCAAGGTCCACGTGTCTTCGGGCTTTCGTTTTCGGAACCAAATTTCGAATTTGGTTGTCGAGTCGCCAACATGTGCAGTCAGACCAATGTCCGATGTTTTGATACTGTTTTTGTAAATGTAGATGTCGAGATTCTAAAACGGGCCGAAAATTAATTCAATTCGAATTAACTTCGTCGTATCCTTACCTTATGATCGGGAAACCGTCGAGCCTTACTGAACAATACGAGATCTTCGAATAAGAACACTTGCCGTAAGGCTTTCTTACCACCGCGTCCTTGCCAAACAAGGAATTCGCTTTGTCGTAGAAGTCGTCCTTGTTCCTTTACATTTACATCACAGTCCCGTAGCGAGTCCATGGCCAGTAAATCGTTTCCATGCCTCAGCTGGAATTTTACCATTTCTTCGGCACGCTGCAATTCTTCAACGTCGGCTTGAATATCTTGTAAAGCGGGACCCTAAAAACGGACGACTTTGAATATCGCGACTATGAAGACGGCCACGCTGAAAAGCGATACTTACTTGAACATTGCTGCATGCCTTCACCAACTGTTGCAATAGGAGCGCATACTTTCCCATCCGTTGAACCGGCTTCAGTAGATACGACGCCAAGTCCATTTTGTCGTTCAATTCCAGCTGCTTTGACTAAAATGAAAAACCATTTTTTTTTAAATCCATCCATCATCCCTTATCAACCCTCTCTTTTACCTTGAAGAAAGCCGTTCCATATTCACTCATAAGCGTATCACTTTTTGGTTTGTTTTTATTGTATAAAGCGTAAAGGTAAAATTTTGACTCGTTCTCTAGAAAAGCTGCGCCAACTTTTAACGGATTATTTTCGCAGCGTTCCAACTCGACGAGGAAATGGGGCTGGTGAAATTCGAATATTTTCTCGATATTACCGAAAATAACGTTTCGCTGACCGCGTAATGCCTGTGGAATGTCCTCGCGTAATAATTCCTCGATGTAATTGTCGATAACGTAATAAAGCGAACGAACATAGTCGCGTTCCGTTCCAATCATTTCGCGCATGATTAATAAAAGCGTTCTGAAATGGAAATGCAAAGAATGTTTTATAAATATTGAAAAGATTTCTCACTTAAAAATGGCAAACGGACACTCACTGGATCATGGGCTTAACATATCATTCGAAATCATTAAACACTAACTAATAGGAGAAACGGATACATTGCCTCGGATACGAACAGGCTTGGCTTCTGGAGCGTTCGAACATTGAATGACGACAAAAGAAGTAGGGTAACTCGGTCCATATACTACCAATCAAATGGAACATAAGATCCAAAACTTGGGCTTGTACGAAATCAGATGTATTGGATCAGGAGAAGAACGAATCCCGAGCGAAAAAACCATTCTGCACGTTGGCCCTGAATGTGACGCTGAAAAGATCATTACATTGAGAACGAGAAAAAGTCCCATTGGCTTAGAACCAATCAAGAAAGCATTATCGTCATCAGAATCAGGACCAAGTTCAGAAACGTTACAATTCTGCAGTGGTATGCATCAGCTAATGCCGCAACACCTGACGACCATTAAACGCCATGGGTTTTCCTTGGAGGCATTACTCAGAACCAAATTGACCGTTTGGAATTAGTGAGTTCAAATCCCGATCGGCGCAATATATAGTTCCAGCACATTGCCTGCTTGGATATACCTTGATTATCTCAATCTACGAAAATGAAAAATTCGTAGAAAGAGGGTGTGCGAAGGGCTAACAAACGTTCCACAATAAGTAATGAAAAATGTTAAGGAACCTGAATGTCAGGAGGCCAAGCTCTGATTTAGACTGTAGTGCCATTGTAGAAGAAGAAGAGTTTACTGTTAAGCTTCCAACTTCCCGTACAGTGAAATATAGGCAGTCATTCATTCCCCAAACTTCAAAGCTTTGGAATGCATTCCGAGAAACCATATTCCCATTGTCATACGACATTCAACGTTTCAAACTCAACGTCCACCGGCATTTTAGGCTTCCACCTTCTTTAATCCCGTTTGAACTTTAGATCATTTTTTTCTCCTTTTACCGACATGACTGTGTAAATTGCATTAAAGGATGATCCAATGTTGTGTCCGGCGATGTAAAGAAAAAAGGGGGAGGCAACCAGAAAAACGTTTCTAGGATTTGTGAAAAGTCGTGAGAAACCCTGAATGTGAACAGATTGGCAATCTAAACAAAGCCAAATTGATAATCATCTTAAAGCCCGATGTTAAACAAACAACAGATTACCTTGTGGTTCACTATGTTACGAAACAAACTGAACCTCGTGAAAGATGTGAACTGAAATCTCAGATGTAGACATATTACCAACAGAATCCTTTAAAGTAGACTTGGAACTGACGGCTGAAATGCACCTCCAGATTTTAATTGAGGAGTGGTATTAAGCAAGATGTTCGGCTGTATGGAAGGCTATAATTTTTGATAAAATTCCGAGGAAGGGCGACCTTTGGGTTTGTGGCAATTTGCGTGGTATATGTCTACTTCTCACTAAGGTTGACAATAATGTAAGAAAGCACTCTCGAAATCTATAACACTGGACTCCGTAAATGATCCGCTTGTACTGATTATACAAATACACCACAGATAATATTGAGCAGTCTGCCGAAATGGGTTTACCATTACATCTAATGTTTGAAAGCTTTCGGCAGCGTTAAGCGAGACTATATATGGAATGCTTTGCGTTGGAGAATATTCCAGATAAGATTATTGCCGCCTCTTGGATTAGGTTAGGTTAGGTTTGTGGAGGCGTTGGACACCAATGTACGTAGGTCCATTAATAGCATCCATATTTGAACCATGTGGACCTACATATCATTTAGCCAGCCAGCTCTACTGGTGAAAATAATGAGCTTTCTCGGTTCAAGGGACCGGACATCCTTCAGCTAGGCGAAGAAGTACTCTCCGAGAGCACAGAAACAGTTCTCTTCCACAAGGCGCGATCATAATCAGCGATCTTTAGTTGTCGCCAGAACTTGTTATCGCTCTGATTTCCTTCCAACTCCTTGTTTCCATAAGCTACGTGATTGGCAAAACAAACGCCTTTGGTCCTTGAGAATTTTGAACTGGAGAATTTTTACTCTATCTACTTAAAAGTGCCATTGATGCACTGTCACTGTATTTCAATTCCGATTTCAAGGGTTAAAACGTGCCGAAGCTATATCGCTGCTCGTGGTCCATATTGCGGTCGATACATCTTGGTCATCGATGTATCGACCGCGACCTGGAAACGAAGGATTTCAGTGGGACCGCACATACATAAGATGCTCGTGGCTTTTTATCGTTGGCGCTTACATCGACATCTGAAGTGCGATCGATGTCGAAACAAAATAATTTGATTTGCCTTCGATGTAGAAAACAAAGCATCCTGCAAAGTATGTCAGTTGCATCATATCGTGGCAGTAAAGTAACATCGCGTTTTCACTCCACTGAAATTACGTAATTTCGAGCAGTTAATTTGTAAATGAGGTGATAGGGTTCGCATTATGCCTACATATGCAATTACGTTTCACACTTGTCGCTACGGAAACAAATTTCAGAAACATCATAGAACCATATTTTGTTTTGTTAAACGTGGACAGCCCGACGCTAAGTCTCTATGCCACGGTTGTTTTTTCCCCAACACGAATTGTATTAAACGACAATCGATAAGGCGTCAGGCAATAGAACAGAATCCAACATACTATTATAGATCTGGCAACCACGCAATTTGATCTTTCCCGAATATGCCAGAATTGTGTAGAACAGTCCCCCAATATGTAAAAAGCCATAATCAAAGATCTAGAACCTTCCAGTATAGTTGAGACACACATCCGACGAATACACCACGGAAGGTTCGAGAATTGGGGAAAATGGTATAAAAGTACGAAGCTTTCAGACGAGAGTCAGTTTTTCAGCGACATTCATGGAAGACGCGAACCAGTACAAGCGATAGTCAAAGTACGAGGCGGTAGTGCCATATAGCGCGAATTAAGTTACAGTGCGAATAAATAAATTATCACTTATTTTTAAACGAATTGTGTTTTACTTGAAATCCCGGCGAACCCTTAGCTCGCAACAATACCACAAGAGACATACGTTCTAGTCCCTAGTTAGTACCGGTTTATACTGACTTGCAGGTTCAGTAATCATAACGGTAAGTGCAAGACCTATTTAAATCTTTTTCCAATCTTCGGATCTTGGCGCCAGGTTGATACGCAATTTCACGTTAAGCACAAGGTAAAACCAAGATATCCGTATACTGCATGTATCGTTGCACAGCATAACAGAATATGCTCTGTCCACGATAGCCACTATGTGTGCCTTGAAGGGACTACAACTATGGCTGTGTTGAATCGCCCGCATCACATCGTATCAGTTCATCCACACGTCAAATTCAAATTCTACCTTACGCCAATTTCAAGTTTACCTCCGATTTCCATCTTCTTGGGTCTTAGGTACTTTGCGAACGTTTGCCTCACCTTCGGTCAAAACTTTCCTCTGGACGAACCTACCATCCTCCAACCTTCCTACAACATGTTTTCCTTCGATTTCGATCCCTTTGTGTCTCAGGTACTTTGCGAACGTTTTCCTCGCCTTCGGTCACTACTTCCTTGTGGACAAACACTTCTTCCGCCAAATCCTGCATAAAACCCGTTAACATCAAATTTCGTTTTCTTCATCTAGCTACTACCTAATATTTCGCACACTTCAGTTCGCTACTTTCATCCAAGAACCACAAATGAGCATCTACCATCCGTCTAGGTGCCCTCAATCCGACACCATCCGCCTCCGACTTTTGCTTCCTCGCTACTAATATTCGGTTAGGATCCACCTCTCATGCATCTCCCTTATACATTTCGGACACTTTGGTGGGAGTTAGCTCCGCGGATCGCTACTACCTACCTACCTTCTGCTACTAACACATTGGATCTTAGGTACTTTACGAATGTTTCCTTCACCTCCGGTTACTACTTTCTTCTGGACAAACCCACCATCCTGCCGCCTTCCTATAAAATGTTTTCCTCCGATTTCGATCCTTTTGTGTCTTAGGTACTTTGCGAACGTTTCCCTCGGCTCCGCTTACTACATTCTTCTAGACAAACACATCTTCCGCCAAATCCTTTATCTACTACGATCCTGAATAAGACACTTTAAAATCCAATTTCGCTCCCTTCACATAGCTACTAACTAATATTTCGCACACGTCAGTTCATTACTTTCTTCCAAGAACCACAAATGAACATCTACCATCCGTCTACATGTCCTGAATCCAACACCATCCGCCTCCGACTATTGTTCCCTCGCTACTAATATTCGCTTAGGATCCACCTCTCATGCATCCCCATTCTGGATTTCGGTCACTTTGGTGGGAGGTAACACCGCACCTCCCCTTCTGCTACTAACACGAAACCCTCAGATGTACCGTGCTTTCGCAGCTTGATAGACCTGTATGCTCAAAACCAACCCTAATCACTCCCCAGCTTGCGACTAATCAAGCCTTGTATACTAACCAACTGATACGATATGATAATGGTCTCCAATACAACCCAAGTAGTACCAGATCTAAAGCCTATGTTAGGGCCTTCGTTTGTCGCCGCAAGCGCCCCCACATCAGTCTTACTCCCTGCATGACTTTGCTAATCGATCTGCTCGGGTCTGTGGAGTCGCAACTCTCCAAAGGCAATTTACTGGATTCGCCGAAGCTTTCTAAACAAGTAACTACCCCCTATGAGGGTAAAAATCATAGAAAGAGGATTGTGCTAAGTTCTAACCACTCTTTTTTATCTTTTCTTTTCTAACCACTTTCCCAAAACCATAAATGCAGGAGCCCAAGGCCCGATTTGGGTATTTTAATAAAAAATTTATTAACTTCACACAGTGCAATGACCCATTGATATCGTCGACTAATTGTATTATTCAAATTTAAATTCTTTTATCGACGAAAATCGATTGTCGAAATGTTAAACACTTTTAAAGAATTCAAATTATCACAAAATGTGTAATGCATAATCTAGACTCCGAAAAACAAAGCACAGAAAGGAACATAACAGGACTACAATTTGGCGTAAGTCCCAATCATGCGATACTCCAGATGAAAGAGACATTTTTTTTTTTGATTTTAAGCAATTTTATGTGGGGAGTGGTAAAAGGGGTGACGACATTGAATTTAATTTTTCACACCATGCTAGAGATGTTATCAAAATATTTCGTACAAAATTTAAGCTTCAAAAACTTAATAAGTACTGAGAAAATTATTGTATTGGATTTAGTGCAATTGTACAGTTTGTATGGGAGATGGTAGAAGGAGTTGTTAATGAAGGAGTTATTAATGAAGGAGTTGTTAATGACTTTTTTCTTTCAATTGACATTTTTTAAAGTGCAGATCATACTTTTAAAAAATTTTACTTTTTGTAAAGTTGTGAAATTGTGTCGTATTGTATAGGAGGGGGTAGAAAGAGTGCAGCTAACACCTAATTTTTCTTTTGGTCTTAGTAATAATTATAAATATATATTTAGTGAATAAATTCAGCTCGATAAGTTGTATATCTACTGAGTAAATTGGGTTATAGTATTTCAATAAAAAGTGCAATTTGTATGGGAGGTGGTAGAAGGAGTGCTGCGATTAAAATAATTTTGGATTGATATCATCATAAAAAGAAAATAATCTAAATTTCAGATCTATAGCTTTTATACTTTACGAGAAAATCAGTTTATTGTTGAATTCCGAAATTGTGGTGTTTTGTATGGGAAGGGGTAGAGCGATTTTTCACGAACTTGTCCATACATTTTTATCAAGAACGACGAGTACAAAATTTGAACTTTTTAGCTCAAAGCGGTCTCGATCTAGAGAGGACACGGACGGACGAACGGACACTCGGTTTTGGGATTTTTCGGTGATAATATGAAATTCTGTATCATTCATTTTTTTCTCCGAGCCTTATTTTTCAGGATAACAAACTTGTAATACTCTCAGATTTGATCTAGAATATGAAAATTTGTTCACTCACTTTTGAATTTTCGGATCCAGGCCGCTAAGCTCTTCCATTTGTGATAATTCCAAATTTGACGCATGACACTGAAGATGAGCATTCGGTTCCATTGGCGATTGAACTTCCATAAATTGTTTTGAATTTCTCTCAAAACAGTCCTCTTCGAGCTCGTCACTGTTATGACTGCGAAGAAAAAAACCGATTAATTTTCAACAAAATTCCAAAAAAAAAAAAAAATATTTGAAACACTTCACACCTTTTATCACACAAATTTCCGTGATCATCGAAACTTTGGCAAGAACATGCTCGCGTCAATTTATTATTGCCTTCGCAACGATCGCATCCACCCAATCCTGAATCGGCAATTTTCGAATGCTCCTCTTCGTCCTCTTCGCGATCATCGTTCTTATCGCAACTGAAGTCCTGCGGTAACTCTTCCCGCCAGCAATGGCATAATTGCTCATTGGACGATTTGAATTTTTCGGGAGTGCTTGTCACCCCCATAAGACGATTCTGTTTCGATTGTGCGCTATTAGACTTTCGGTTATTGTGGCATTTTTCTAAGAGACCAGGTACACCGATCTTCTCCGTCAGCTTTTGCATTTCCATAAGGATGTCTTCCTCGCGTATATGAAGTCCGATCAGATGATGCAAGCGTGCGGCTCCTTCGATACGTTCGCGAGCCTTTTCCAGCCGTTCGCTGAATTTCTGGAGGGTTTCTTTGAGTTGGGTTGCGGTCTCCTTGAGTGGATCCAAGGTGATCGCACCATCGTGTAGATCACGACCCTTTGCCAAGTGTTTCTGTAAATTGGAAATAAGCGATTATTGAGTCTGAAATATTGTTAATTGTATTTTTTTTTTCTTTAATTACCAATGAAATAAAGTAGTATTTGTCGAACTCTTGCTCATGATCTTTCATTGTATCTTCACACTCGAGCTGAACGTTTGCGAATCGCTGCAAAGCTTCTTCGCCGTCGTTCTGTATCCAAGCGGTGACCTAATTTCAAACATTTTTCTCGGTTAAACAATTTTTTTATGAAACACCTTATGTTTTTTTTTTTACAATTTTCTTATTTTCTTTTCGGTATACATGAGATCGAGATGGAGATCTTAACTACTCGATAATTAACGATTGGCTAATTAAAATTTATACGTATGTATCGAGAAGATCAGTGATCGTATCATTAGCGGTTTGTGCGGAAAGCGTGCGTGATTATAGGGAGGCTTTTCAGATGCGATCATAGAGCCTGGCGATCGTCATGTCTTAAAAGCGTTTAGTGCTAAGAAACCCATCAAATATAGCGATCCAATAAATTCCGCACCAGAGAGTTTTCATTTCGTTTTCTTTACGATCACTTGATGGCCACTAATGCTCGGAGTGGATCAGCTCTATAGTCGTGGTACTTGAATGAAGTTGCGTGGCTTGGATTCCTATCGGACGTAAAACATGGTTAAACTGCACTTATTTGGGCTAAAGGTATGCTGTTCTGGAAGTCAACGACCGTCTTCTTCGGATCCAATATGGAAGATAGATCACTTCATAGAGAGAAATGTGTTAATATGGAAAATTTCTTTCGAATAAAACTTGGATTTATGTTAAACACGAGATAATGAAATTGTTGCAAAGGAGCTGTCTGTCCGTTCGACTGATACGAGTGAAAAAACTGAACTGATTTTTGTGCATTGAATGTTAATTGGAATTCTAATGGTTTCATTTTTTTTCGCTGCGATAGACATACGTGGAATACGACAGAATTCTAGGGAATTTCGAGAGAAATTTATCTTAATTATGTGGGACAATTCCATAGCAATTTCCGTTTTGTTTTAATTAGTTCTTCATAAAGACCGTACAAATAGGTGTTTTGAATTCCACGAGACTTAAACATTTTCAGAACAATTGCTCCGTAAGACTTTCGGTAAACATCCTAGCCCGTTGAAATTAAGGCTTTGTGTAGTTGATTTGATTGTTTATGTCTGTAAATTTTGTATGTGAGTTATCTAGCGTTCTTACTAAGTTGAAGATACTTTGATAGGGGCTTGATATTTTCTTAAAATTCATCGTTCTGTAAGATAGCAAACGGACTTGGTTCTATTTAATTAACATTTTACTAGTTAATAGTTTAAGTAAACAAATTGTTTCGGTTCAAAGGTAGACTGAATTGTTTTGATGAAATTTGTTTGGCATCATTTTGCCGGTTCAAAATATTTTTGAGAACGCGTGATATTATGCAATTTATGTGTTTTGGCGGTATTAATCTATCTATCGTTAGGATGGGTGTTTTGGTTTCACCGGCCATTTGCTTTTGTTTACATCTAGATAAGAGAAAAAAGTAATCGTTTTAAATCTTATCTTACCATGAATCAGGTAGATTATTTGGCATATAGTTTGTTTGAACGTTTTCGGAAGTGAGTGATAAATGTTTCCTCGCATTATTAAATGAAAGCAGGACAATTTATATTAAAAATTGTTAAATCTGTATGTTTTGGCTAATTATAGTGTACGAGAAAAGACAATAGTTTATTTTATTGAATAAGACTGCAAACAGTTTGATTTTAGTTCTTAGTGAAAATCCCTTTCTTCAACTTCTTACAAATCCTAGTGATGATCAAAAGAACAAGACAGGAATGGGTCCGGAGACTACAACTCCACAAGGGAAGGGAGCATATAAAAGCTCACTCCTTGAAATCGGAATAAAGAAAATCAAAATGCAGGCAAAACTACAACATACGAAAGTGGCATCAGCCGCATATTTACTGAATCCCACCGTGACGTTTGTTTTACCTAAGAGTCCTATTTATTTATTATTACAAAATCAGGTAAGAAAAATAAATATAGGTGAGATTATGTGTGATTCTACCAATAAAAAGCGTTCTGTGATGGTAAGACAGATGTTTCCCAACAAACAAATTAATTCGTCAAGGAATCGTTAATGAATTATATTAACGAGCAATTTGATTATTAACGAGCGTCGTTAACGATACATTAAAGATTCATCAAGTGGACTAAATAGACATTAGTTAATGAATTACTTTTAACGATTCTTTAATGAATTGTAAGATGCTTCAAAAAACGAGTATCGTTATAAATGAATCATTAATGTATCATTAGTGATTTTTATTTAAATTCATCGTTTAAGATTCATAAAAGATATTATTTATGAAAAATTAACAATTTATAACCAAGCTGGAATTTTGAAGCCAAGTAAGAGAATATCGCAGATGCTTTTTCTATTTTTTTTCTCACTCGACTACGATCCTCTGCAAACTAAATCTCACTAAATAATTGTTGGCACTATCAATGCGTATCATCAATGGCGCGACAGCCCAAATCGGGCCCTGGCCTCCTGAAGTCGTCGCCTCCAATCGTCTCGATCCAAAGACCGCGTCCTCCAGCTGCTAATTTTTAGAATGGCTTTGCTGTCTTCATCAACCGAGTCTTCCCATCGCTTGCGTGGTTTGCCTACTGGCCGGTTACCACTCGCTTTGCCTTTAAGAGCACGTTTGGGGATTCTTTTGTCTTCCATTCGCTCTACATGGCCAGCCCACTGCAGTTTACGTAACTTGATGAACGTTGAAGCTTCTGGCTCGTCGTAGAGTTGATACAACTCATGGTTGTATCTTATTCGCCATTCCGTTCCTTCCTTCACAGGTCCCAAAATTCTTCGGAGGACCTTTCTTTCGAATGCGTTAACTGCTTTTTCGGAAGTTCGCGTTAATGTCCACGTCTCGCTGCCATAACAGAGCACAGGTCGTATAATAGTTTTATAAATCCGCAGCTTATTGTTCCTGTGCACTTTCTTGGATTTAATTATTGGAAGTACCGAATAATACGTCTTATTTGCTAGTATTATCCGTCGTTTGATTTCGTCTGTTTCATTACCGTCCTTTGCTAGATTAGCCCCAAGATATATGAAGTTGTCCACACACTCCAAATTATATTCCGCAATTGTTATGTTTTGTCTGATTGGCGTTCTCCTTCTTGTTTGCGTCATAACTTTTGTTTTGCTTTCATTAATGCGCAACCCGACTTCTTTTGCGGCGGAGTCAAGATTGACAAATACCTCCTTAGCACTAGGGAAGGATCTTGCTAGAATGTTAATGTCGTCAGCGTATGCTACTAGTTGGGTGGACTTGAATAGTAGTGTCCCGTTGGTGTCGACTGGGATTTTTCGGACGACATACTCTAGTGCCAAGTTGAAAAGCATAGGAGCTAGACCATCTCCCTGCTTTAAACCACATTCCGTTCGAAAGCTGGTTGTGGAATCGGTTTGTATTCTCACTTGGGATTCAGTGTTCGTCATTGTGAGTCTTGTTAGTCGGACTAGTTTTGGAGGAATTCCAAAGTCAAGCATGATTTGGTACAGTACGCTCCTGTCGATACTGTCGTATGCTTGTTTAAAATCTACGAATATTTGGTGCACGTCTGTGTTATATTCCCAGCATTTCTCAAGCACCTGTTTCACCGAGAATATCTGGTCTGTTGTAGATCGTCCGGTTCTGAATCCGCCTTGGTATTCGCCAATTATTTGATTAGTATAGGGCTTAAGACGACGTTCAATTATTTTTGTCAGTATTTTATAGGACGTACACAACAATGATATACCTCTGTAGTTCTCACAGCAGAGTTTATCTCCTTTCTTGTAAATTGGACATATAATGCTTTTTCGCCAGTCGTCGGGTATGATTTCCTCTGTCCAAATTTTGCATATCATGCTGTGCAGTATTTTAGCGACACAGTTTCCACCGTTTTTCAGAAGTTCAACTGGTAATTCGTCAATTCCCGGCGCTTTGTTTCGTTTTTGGTCACATAGGGCTGCTTTGATTTCAGGAAGCGTGGGTGGTGTCGATGATGGTTCATCTTCGTCAGTTGAGGCTTCAATTGAAATGTTGTCTGTCGTTATCGGTGCTACTGGGATGGGATTCAAAAGATGTTCGAAGTATGAAGCCCATCTCCTTTTGATTTCTTCTGTGTCGCTGATGATATTGCCCTCTGCGTCTTTGCAGAGACTGGTTTTTGGTTTATATCCCTTTTTCAAGTCTTTTACTATGGCGTATGCGTCCCGCGTATTATTTTTTCTCATGTCGTCGTCCATTTTTTGTATCTTGTCATTATGGTACTTCCTTTGTTTTCGTCTGCAGGTCTTTTTCGCATATCGCCTAAGCTCGTCATATCTTTCTTTTTTGGCTCGTGTTGGCCGTTCAGTAAAAATTTTGTAAGCTTCGTTCTTTCTATCTATTGCGTCGCGACATTCTTGGCCGAACCAATCATTACTTTTTCGCCGTGCTTGATATCCTAATACCTCTTCCGCGGAGGATTTGATGCCGTCTCGTATTTTCAGCCACGCATTCTCCACTGGCATATTTTGGATATTTTCATATATTGGTGTCAGGTGTTTATTACATGCTAGCATGTAAGCCTGCGCCACCGTTTCGTCGTTAAGCTTGTCGACATTGAATTTACGAGCTCTACTCGTTTTCGAATACCCACGACAAGCTATTTTGCATCGATACTTAGCTCTGACTAGATAGTGATCAGAGTCACAATTCGCACCGCGGAGAGTTCGTACATCAAGTATGCTGGAAGCAGCCCTTTTCTCAATAAGAACGTGGTCTATTTGGTTGAAGGTGTGACCATCTGGTGATGCCCACGTTCGTTTGTGAATATCGCGTATATTGAGATGAAAACTGCTTGTATATAACAATATTGAGGTCATGTTATCCTTCTTGTTTATACTTATGATTGGTTTGCCTAAGATCATCACACAGTTTATTTATCTTGTGTCATTTCACGCTCGTTATTTGCGAGGGCTCGTTTTATTGTTTGCTCGGTTGGAACACGCCTCTTGATTAATCAAGGACTTTAAAACCGATCAAATTTCCTATTAAAACTCCGTATAGGGACATAATACATAAGCAGTTCTTTTGGACAAGTCGCGGTCCTGAGCATCACCAGGACTTGTTTATTGCTCAGGCCTCCTGCTGAACTGCTTACATTCATGTTCTACATGGTCGACGAATTCCCTGAGGATTATAATCCAGATCTTCTTTGGCGATGTTTCGTTCTGGTTTTCTAAAAGTGTTACCGATCCACTGTCACTTCCGCCTTTGAATCCCAATGCTTATTACAGCCTGTTCTGACCAAAATATCCCTAAAATGCGTCGGAGGGTTTGGTTCACGAAAATTTGCAATTTCTTGGTAAGTCGAAAGGTCAATAACCATGCAGTACAACAGCAACTAGCAGCTTTGTGCGAAGGGATATCTCTCTTAACCTTAAGAAAGGATACCAAACGCCTGACTTTTTTGAGAAACCGAACACAATTTAGGGGGAAATTGAAAAAAAAAATTGAAGTTGGGTCAATTTAATTTGGGTGCAGAAAAACGAAAGTGATGGTGTACACTGCTTTTGAAGCACTGGAGGTTGTATTCGTTGGGAAACACTTTGGCTGGTAATGTGTTCCAAAGTCTTGATGTTCGGGAAATGAAAGACTGCTTATATTTCATTGTACGAGAAGGCAAAGTTTTAACGGTGTACTCGTGTGCGCATTCCGCTTGACGAGTATCTTAGGGAAAATTATAGAGTGGAGGAACGAGTGCGCTTAGTTCGGCTCTGCATTTACCATGGAAGTAGCGATAGTAAGTGCTGAGTACTCCGACATTTCTGTGATGCTCGAGAGAATCGATAGAAGACGTAATGGTCTCGTCTCCAATCAGTCGGAACGCAGATTTTTTAATACGGTCGAGCAACGTGACGTCTGATTTGGGTGCCTCAGCTCAAATATGCAAATGTACTCCAAACATGGTGTAATGTATGCCTTATAGATGGCTGCGAGGTCGTTCGGCGTGAAATACTTCTTGCACTTTCGGAGAACACCTATACGTTTAGAGGCTTCAAGGGTAACATCAAAGATATGCTGGGCCCAATCTAGGTGGTCATAAATTTTAACGCCTAGAAGTGTGAAGTTATCTGAGGTGCAAAGTTTTGCACCACCAAAGGTCACATTTTGAGATAACACTGGAACATCACGTTTGAGGGATAAATGAAAGGCATGTGTTTTGGAGGCGTTGAACTGTACGCTATTCTTCCTGCCCCATTCCAGGATTAAGCTGAGATCAGAGTTCAGCGAACGGAATAACTCCATGTGAATGGAAGCAATAGAATGCTTTCGTGATGCCGCAGCTGAGTTAAATTCATAGGTGTTATCTAAAGTATTATCATCCATAAAACTGTGGATTGGATTGAGAGTGGACGACAGAAGGTCGTTGATGAAAACTAAGAAAAGAGTTGGATATAAAACAGAGCCTTGAGGGATGCCTGAATCCATAGAGAACGAAGAAGAAGTAACACCACTATTACTATTCGTATAGAAGCGTTCAGAAAGAAAAATCGCAATCCATTGAACAAGGGTAGCATTGAGACCTATGGCCCTAACCTTAACTATGAGAGATTCATGCCAAACTCTGCCAAAAGCTTTTGCAATGTCAAGTGCAAGAACTTGACCTTCGACGTGTTTATGTATGCAAGAGCTCCAACGTTCTGTCAAATAGACCAAAAGATCTCCAGTCGACCTTCCGGAGCGAAACCCATATTGACGATCATAGATTAGATGGTTATCCTCGAGATATTCAACGATTTTGCGATTGACAGAAGTTTCCATTACTTTCGAGAGCACTGAAGTAATGGCTATCGGGCGGTAGTTGGTAGGATTCGCTTTGGTTTCTTTCTTGGGAATTGGCTGAACATTCGTAACTTTCCACTTACGTGGAAAGCACCCAGAAGAGTAGGAAAGATAGAAAATATTGCGAGGAGGTTTAGCTGAAGAAGAAGCGCACTTTTTAAGGGTAATATAGCTACGATCTTATCTGCTCTCTGCTCCACAAAGCATTCCATAAGTAATTTCGCTTGACGCTGTTCAATGCCTTCATGAAGTACACAAACAAAAGATGTAGTGGCGAGCCCATTTCGACGGACTGCTTCAATATTATTCTCAGGGTATTTGTATGGTCTGTACAAGACGACCCTTTACGGAATCGAGCCTGATAGGGAATGCTCTCTACGACATCACTAATCCTATTCAGAATTACTTTAGCGAAGTTTTCAATACGGCAGTAAGTACAGTATTACATCGCCTTTCTTCGAGATTTTCTCAATGATTTTCATTCAGCCTTTTATCTTCCTTCATTTTACACCTCAGTAAAGAATGGGAGGATTATATCGGCTGTTATTTCCGGATCCACTTTGAGAAGTTCAGTTGGTAGGTCGTCAATACCAGGGGCGTTTTTCCTGCCATTGACCGAATGGAGAAAACTGTTTCTTCCTTCACTGCGGGACCATCCCTAATAGAGGATTGTTGCGGTTGAAAGTTTGAGAATTGTTCTGTTTCTGGAATACCTTCCTCTGACAAGGTGTTTAAAATATCAGAAAAGTATTTCTTCCATGGTCGTATTCACTCATATTAAGGAGAGTTCCGTTGAAAACGTTGGCGCTGCGATTCCTTTTCGCCAATTGTTTTATAATTTTAAATACCGAACTCATATCCCTAATATATAGGCTAACATGCAGATTCTGCCTTATTGGCCAAATCTTCTCTTGTCACGTCTAGCAGCCTTCTTAAGCAGTATATGAGCATCGCGGTAGTTTCCTCTCAAGTCTGGAATTCTTTGGTTGGCATCAGGTTGAGAGGTGATTGCCAATTTGTTTTTTCCCCGAACTCTACGGTTTCTGGTTCCCTCCCATTTAGCACTTGTGCACTCACATCATATACGCCCAATACGGATGACTTTTCGCGTAGAATGATGGTAAACTCGCGGTTTTTGTTGGGGTCTCCTAGCTTATCCACATTAAGTCTGCGCTTCATTTGAAGAATTCGTGGCCGTCGGATAGCTGCTGTGTACAATATCAAGCAGGCAACCATCGAGTGGTGGTCGTTCTTCACGTCAGCTCCACGCTTCGCTTGCACATAGAGTAGACATATTCTCCATTGGCGACTTATGGCTAAATTATCGATATGATTCTGATTAACACCATCAGGAAACCCAAGATATTTTATGGTGACACTTGTGTGGAATAAGTGTCTCACCGATGACCACTTCTCGAGTACTACAAAGCTCCACAAATAATTCGCTGTTTTTGGGTCTCTTAATCCAAGGTCGCGACGCGTCGACCCAAGGGTTCCATACTTCCCTGTGACGTGCCCTAGTCCAGTGTTGACAGTGCCAACCTGGGCGTTATCTCTCTGATAATAGTATCACCTCTTGCAATACGCTCGAAGGTGGCACTAATATAACTCCTCTTTGTCACAAGGTTTCGCGGCATTAGTTGGTGCGTAGCACTACAGAATTGTGACGTTTCTGATACTTGTACTGAGTCTGACGACGATAATTGTATCCGAGATAGGTTCCCAGCTAATGAGACTATTTCTCGCTTTCGGTGTAAGGACGATCGCTACGCCATTTTTAGCTTCCTACTCAGGACCAAATTACAAAATGGTGTATCAGCTTGGGGTTCGTTCTTTTCATAATCCTGTCCACCTAGCTCCGCTCAAGAATAAGATTTGGATGTTAAAGTGTCCATTTTGTGGTCGATCACTGATTGGCGGTGTATGGACCGAGTGACCCCAGCCCTTCCTACGCCATTTAATGTTCGACTGTTCCAGAAGGCAATCATAGTCCGTTTTCGAATGCCAAAATTCGTTGTTATAGAATTCGTCCGTATACGAGGCGCTGTATCCGTTCCTCATATCAGTTAGATTTTAAGATCACGGGTAATAAGCCCATGATCCAGTGAGTGTTTATTTGCGACGTTTAGGGCAAGGCAAGCAGGACTGGTTGTCGATTTATTCTACTGCCCCCATCTCAAAGACGCCAAATGCGGCAAAAAAATTTCACTACCAACTCTGAGCAATTAAAAATTCCTCGGACCTATTTAATGATGTCTAGTATCATTGAAGTTACTTCTTCAAAGTTCGGTATTCCAAATGCAAAAATTGAAAATAAATGCCATAAAAGCCAATTATATATGCAAAAGGGTTCGAACACAAGCATACCGATTGTCTTTAATGGGCAGGATATTGAAGAGGAGCACGATTTTTGATAAAAAGAGGGAGAACTGTTAATGTACTATGGTCTTGTAGGATGTATTAATAGGAAATTGATTAATTAAACCATCATTTGAATTGCAGGCCACAGATGTTTCCAGGAAAATGAACAAGAGAATCGTGAGCAGGAAAGGATACGAATCGATCAAAAGAATCACTGAATAAACAGTAATCAACCAACAAGTGTATCTTCAGAGAACTCTCAGTGAAGAATATCTTCAAAATTTGCATCGCGGAAGAGTCCACCAGATTGTGAAACCCTTGTGAAGGAATGAATCCTTCATTTTGAGCAACGATTCATGAACCCAAGTAAATCTCGGACCTTCCTAAGCATTATTTATAGCACGGAACTTTATGGAGACTTCTAGACGTGAAGGTAAATTGTTAAACGGTATCAGTAGCGTGACTTTATAGCTAGGGGAAGTAATTATTTTTTTAAATATATTGGTTTATAAGCTTAAGCGATATATTATAAATATGACTAAAACCTCTCTCTTGCAACATTATTAATGTTGAGAGCACCCAGGAATCACGAACGTGAGATAAAAAAACAATTTACATTCACCCCTACTACCACACAGGAGCTTAAAGTGCCTGAATTAATAAATTAACGGACAATCCATATTATTCAATCCCTTCAATAGATGGTATTTTATTTTCAAGGGTGGTAACCGACTGAAATTCGAAGAAATATTTTAGTGACGTCTTGCTTTAGCAGACCCTTCAACTTTTTTTTTTTATTAAACTAGCAGACCCCGCGACTTCGTCCGCGCTAAAATCGCATTAATAAGCTATTTTTGAGAATGCTGTTAGTAATACAATATCTGGGGAAATATAATCTGCTCACTTTAAACTTTAAAGATTTGATATATTATTATTGAATGCTAAGGATTTACTTCAATTTAAAGAGAATTACCGCTGTTGACATAATTACACTGACATCGATTTGAACAGATCTCAGTTTGTTTCCTGTCATTGGAACAACAAAAATCACTTTTATTTTAAATAGATGTTGACATTAACAACAACGTTTGTTATGACTTCAAACAGAATGTTTTCAAATAATTTTTATAATCTAGATGAAATCTGGGAGTATATTGTGTTTGCCTTGCCGTCTGTTACGCTAAGAAATAATGCTCACACAGAGTCGTTAAGGGTACAGAATTATTTGTTTCCGATCAAAAACCTCGAATCCGAGTGACCGTCTCTCTGTCCGTTCACGAACTTGGCATCACTTCTGAACAAAATCAGTGAGCACAAAATTTGGACTTTCTAGTTCAACGCGCTGTGGAATTATAGAGCGCACGGACGGACAAACGAACAGACGGTTTCGAGATTTTCGAGCAAAAATATTGACTTCTGTGTCATTCAGTTTTTTCTTCGAATGTTATTTCTTAGCGTTACAAACTTGAAAGAAAACATATAATACAGTCAGATTCATTCCATCCCGCTCCCCAATAAAACCCAAAAAACTCGAATTTTGCGAATTTTCTTGAGAAATATTTACACTATGGATCTGTAAATCATCATATTACAAATATATCATTTGCATAACAATGCTGGTCTATAAACGAAAATTGTATCGATATCCCATCACTTCTTATGCTCCCCCCTTCGAATACCACCACTACGCCACGGAAGCCTCATACATATCCATATACATATTTTTGTATATATGTAAGTATACGTATGACCATGCGGCCGTGTGCTCCGATTTGCGATTTTCCGGAATTTTTTTTTTTTTTTGTGTGTTGAGATAGCAAAGATTATTCCGAAGAAAAAAAATTCATGCAAATCGGGTGAATAGTAGAACAACAAACGAAAAAATTTCTCCATACAAAATGTACTGAAAACGAAATTTTCCAAATTTTCCAATTTTCGTGGAAAATTTGCAATTTTTGGCTCCGCTAGTATCTAAGTTGGGCTTTAACGAACACAACAAAAAAAATTTGAGCCAAATCGGACGAACGGTTGCTGAGTGATGCGTGTACATACGTAGACCACTTATTTTTATACTCTAGATGAAATCTGAGAGTATTATAAGTTTGCTCTAAAGTTTGTAACGCCAAGAAATAAGGCTCGGAGAAAAAAATGATGAATACAGAAATTAATATTATCACTCAAAAATCTCAAAACCGGATGTCCGTCCGTCCGTCCGTCCGTCCGTCCGTCCGTCCGTCTGTGCGCGCTCTAGCTTGAGAACGCGTTGAGCTAGATAGTTCAAATTTTGTACACGTCGTTTTTGACAAAAAAGTAAGGTCAAGTTCGTGAACGGGCCAAATCGCTCCACCCCTTCTACCCCCTCCCATACAAAATGACACAATTGCGCAATTTCACAATAAACGGATTTGCACGAAAAGTATAAAAGCTATTGGCCTGAAATTTTGAATATGTTACTTTTATGATAATATCAATCCACCGTACGAAAATTATGCGTATCCTCCCCCTCCTTCTACCACCTCCCATACAAACTGTACTTGTCATGAATTACTCTAAGCCAATTTACTCATTGCGTATACAATTTAGAGAGCTAAAATTGTGCACCAAATATTTATTTGAAATTGTTAGTAAGCCCAAAAAAATTTAGACTATTAGCTTCACCCCTTCTACCCCCTACCATACAAAATGACACAATTTCGTAATTTGACAATAAACGGATTTACTCGAAAAGTATAAAAGCTATTAGTCTGAATTTTCGGATATGTTATTTTCATAGTAATTTTAATCTACAGTAGAAAAATTATTTGCTTCCTCCCTCTCCTTCCACCCCCTCCCATACAAACTACACTTTTTCATGAAATGCTCTAAGACGATTTTCTCAGAACATATAACATTTATTGAGCTCATATTTTGTAATAAATACTTAATTAGTATTAGCACTAAGATCAGAAAAAAATATTTGATTAGCTTCACTGCTTTTACCCCCTCCCATACAATATGACACAGTTTCACAACTTCACAAAAAATCGATTTTCTTGAAAAGTATAAATGGCACTAGTCTGAAATTTCAGGGATGTCAATTTTACAATATTCCTAGTTATTTCTGAAAAAAATCACTCTAATCGCCCCACTCTTTCTACCACCTCCCATACAAACTGCACATTTTCACTAAATCTAACTCACTAATTTTTTCAGTTCCCATTCAATTTTTGGAGTAAGCATTTTGTACAAAACATTTTTATAGCTACTTTAGCATAATGGGGAAAAATTAGTTCAATGCTGTCATCCCTTCTAATACTTCCCATGCGAAATTTCTTGGGATCACAAAAAATTCTATTTCATCTAGAGTATCGTAAGATTGCGCTTTACGCGCAATCGTAGCCCTGTTATGTTTATATATAAGATGTATAAGAAGATAAGAAATAGTTCGCATGATTACTTACGAATCACTACACATAAAAAAGAAATGCCGGAGGAACGCAAACCAAAACACACGGCCACATGATCATACATTAACATATGCATCCATATGCTATCTTTATACATAAAAAAAAAAGAAATTCGTGCTTAAAAAATTCCCGTCTGGAGTGGGAATCGAACCTATGATCTATTGACTGAAAAGCAAGCACGCTGCCCACTACGCCACGGATGTCTCAAATATCGGATGAATAGTTGTGAATAACAAACGAAAAAATGTCTCCATACAAAATGTACTGAAAACGAAATTTTCCAAATTTTCCAATTTTCGTGGAAAATTTGCAATTTTTGGCTCCGCTAGTATCTAAGTTGGGCTTTAACGAACACAACAAAAAAAATTTGAGCCAAATCGGACGAACGGTTGCTGAGTGATGCGTGTACATACGTAGACCACTTATTTTTATATATAAGATATAAGCTTTAAAAATTTTGAATAATTAATTAATTCAAGCCTTAGTTCAAGATTTTAGTTTTTATTTTCTTAATAAAAAAAAAGTAAAGACGCCCAAAAAAAAGATGGCGCCCGATCTGCCGCAATTTAAACCGATTCATTTCTACTCAAAGCACGACAAATATGGGCAATATAATATAATATAATATCTTCATATTTTTCTTCCAAATCATTTTTCGGCTAGTACAGAAATTTCAATACTGGCGATACTTTGATCGGGAGCCAGAGCTTGCGACTGAAAGCACTAGCTGCAAGCAATTGCGTTAATGCATCTCTCCTTCCTATAGACGTCGAACTTGCGCTCGCCGCGAACGAAAATTTTACTCGTATTGGCCGGCGGCCTCGCTCTCGAAAGGTGGAAGCATTTTAATGCGACGCATCTCCCCTTCCTATTGAAGTCGAACTTGCGCTCGTCGCGCGAGAAAATTTTGCTTGTATTGACCGGCGGTCTTTTATATGCGTTTTTAAAATCGAATCTTTTTTCCTGTGGAAGGCTTTCCACTTTCGTTGGTCAGAAAAAACGTGAGAAAAAAACCTGTCCTGAGCACGTAAATGCTGTAAACAGTGGTAGACGAAAATTATGCGCGCTTTAGATTTTTTAATAAATTTTCATATTCGTGCTGATTTCAGTTTAGCTTTTCTAAATTGAATAAAGGGCAAAAGTAAGGGAAGTATTGCTTCCATTGCATCAATGAACGCTAGGCCACTGCACGGTATACAATCAAGGAAAACTCAGAAAAAGTAAGAATTATTGAGGACCTATATAGGTATTTGCAGTTGCTAAAAGGCCAATGCGAAATGGGGATGGAGAGCTAAATGAGTACGAGCACCAATCATGGAGGTGCTAAAAATCGAATCGGTAAGATCCAACCCTGTGGATATCGGTGTTGTAAAAATGCTACTAAGATAACTGGTAAATATTAAGTGCACTTCTTCTTTAAATTTGCTAGTCATGAATAAAATAGTGTCGGATGTTATCGAGTAGATTTTTCGCTCCATTTGTGGTTGTAAATGAATTTCCCAATTAACCATCATCAATTTTTTGCCGCATTGCGGAGGAAAATTTTTCCGAATTGTCTACGCTAAGGCGAAGGCCCTCTTATTCCGAAAATCCCAGTATTCTTGGTTGCAATATCTTTTTACAAAAGTGGCCTCTATATCAGCATTTACTATCGCTACTTCCATAGTAAATGCAGTTTGGAACTATGCGCACTTATTCCTCCACTTTACACTTTTCCACGTCATACTCGACAAGCGGAACATGCGCACCAGTACACAGTGAAACTTTTATCTACCCGTACAGTGAAATTTAGGCGGTCATTCATTTCCCGAACATCAGGACTCTGGAACGCATTGCCGGCTAGCGTTTTTCCGAACGGGTATAACCTCCAGTCCTTCAAGAATAATGTTCACCGTCATTTCCTTCTCTATCCATCCGAATTTCCATAATTACTTCAAATTTTAATCCACTTCCTCTACCGACTTAACTGTGCAATCCATTAAAGGGTGAATCCCTAAGTTATACTCGGTGCCTTAAAAAAAAAAAAATATTGGAAGGAATCTTTATACCTGAAAATATTTCTGATTGTAAAATGTGATCATAGATTGACCAGAAAGCATAACAATTTGGGGTGTTTGTGCATTGGATGCATTATCTATTAATCATCCTCGTAGTAATTTTATCTTTATATTTTGTTGTTTGCCCAGCCCCTCTTATTGAGGTAAGATGTTGTGTACAAATTTGTAAAGTAAAAATGAAGCCCAATGTACCCGATTTTCCAAATGAAGGATGTACTGCAACTATGATCGTTAACATTACTTGTATTTTGTATTTAGTGCCTGAAATTTACGAATTTTTAAATAAATAACTGAAAAATTGCCGGAGGAAGATGCCAAAAACCAAAAGAATGGCGCGTTACATATATTTTTTTTCCGAAATTTTCTTCTTTTTTAAAGAAGATGAGTAGGGAGTAGATCCCATACAAGAGCCCTTAGGCTACTGCTCAACATCATCACTCCTCTCCCATAATCCTTTCGCTCGTTTCTTACAGCAGGATTGGTGCTTCTTCCAGTAACTTTTGTCCCAATGCTTCTGAGTAGCCGGCAGGAGTTGCTGCGGAGAAGCCCCAATTTGTAACGAAAGTGCGGCAATCGGACTTCCGTTACAAACATTTTTTACGATACAAAATTGTTCTCTCAGAAGAATTACAAAAAAAAACAACTTTTTTTTCTCTGGGTAAAAAATTCTGACGAATGTTAAGGAGGAACTTCGATCTCAAAGCTCGAGCATAGTTTGGTTTCAACAACTTTTGGATACCACCGCCCCTTGGCGCCTTTAAACTCAAGCGACTCCTGCAACGCGAAGTCGCCGGGGGTGCCATGTACGCCACGTATATAGGCTAGTATTAAATTCTTAATACCTCTTTATCGGAAGGAATCTTCATATCTGAGAATATTTCTAGTTCTACAATGGCACTACAGCTCAAATCGGGCCTTGGCCTCCTAACCTTCCGGTTCCTTAACATTTTAATTGTGAAAGGTTTGCTAGCCCTTCGCACAAACCTATCTATGAATTTTTATTTTCGTAAATTGAGGTAACTAAGGTGTACCCAAGCAGGCAGAGTGCTAGAATTATGCGTCGACCGGGATTTGCACTCACAACATTTGCACCAACACGCTACTCACTAAGCTACACCCTAGCATCCTGAGAATATTTGTGAGTGTTAAATCAAGGTAATTGTAGATTGACTAGAAAGCATAACAACTTGGGAAGTTTGTGTATTGAATACTTTATGTATTAATCAACATTGTAGCAATTTTATTTTTATATTTTGTTGTTTGTTGTAACGCATATAGGCTTGTATTAAATCTTTAACAATGTTTTGAAATAATCCACGAACTTTCACTTTAAAATATCCTATTAAACTTATGTGACTTTAACTAATCTCAAACTCTAAACAGATTTCTTAAATACATAATTTGATATGTACAAAATTTAATGAAGAATCTAATTCAAAGGCTAATAACATCGATAAATTTAGATGTGATAATGATTTGTTTATTTCCTAGTTAAGATTTCACTTTTTTAATTTTTCTTTCTCTTTGCTTTAATTCATATCTCAACAATATTAAATATAATTGAAATTTGATTCGAAATGTTATGCTCTAGTAATAATTGAAATTCCAGCACATATCAGATATGAAATATCTACATGAAAATAAATTTAATTTTTCTCATATTATGCGGAAATTAAACACTAAGTGATTTCAATTCTATCAAAACTCATTAAATGCAAATTCCAAATGTGTATCCGAATTCCTGATTTTGCTTTAAATAGCATTTATCTCTGAAATAATTATCGTATTTTTGTGAGTTCTGAAATATTGAAATAATTGTACACATTTTTTCCATGACTAAATAATCGGAAAGGGAGATACGATACGTAATGCAATTTAATCAATTTGTACAACCTCTTTTACGTTTTATGATTAATTCAGACATACCACAACTCAAGATGTCAAATTAATTAATACGCAACTAAAGTGACTAATTAATACTAGTTTTCTCTCAAATTTCTATAGCTATGTTAAAACCTTTAAGCCAATTTTAAAGTCTTGAAGTTTTATCAATAAATATTGTAGTTCTGTACCGTTTTCTCCCAGTGCACTTTGCGTTACTGTCCTTCAACTTTCGTAAGGCATATAACTACTAATATCTATTATCCAGGATGGGCAGAACACCTGTGGAAAATCCACATAACTTTTTCGCCGTGTTCTTTTTGCATACCTATATCGTATATATCTGTACGTGTATGAACTCATAATAAATCGCATTATCGCTTCAGATATATCAAGTACATACAGAGGTGTGAGAAGAACTGTAAGAAAGGTAGCCGAGCAAGTTTCATATCTGATGGAAATTCAAGTAGAACGCCGCCGTACTTAATTGTAATCAAAACAGCAAGACATCACCTTTAAACGAGAGCCCACGGGCATAGGTAGACTCTGCGGTCCGATTAGATCTTGAAATTAGCTGTCAATATGCATAAGATTAACAGGTTATTTGAATTTTTGTTGGGGCAATTTCGAGGAGGTTTTTCTATCTAGTCTAGTCCCGAGATCTACAACTAGACCCTATATATAAGTTACCGCTCGCGTAAACCAGAACGTATCTAATGCTAATGCTGCGGGAATGCATCACGGTTTAAACTAATTACAAGTCATGATAAAACCCGAAGGAGTTGCATTTTGATCTATAGTCGCTCCGGTATATGTTGACGTCTTTATCTCTTGCAATTACAAGAAATCAGTGGCCAATAAAAAAGGTTTTCAAGACGTTTAACTCCGATTTGCTGGGCATCAGCGATCTGGTTTTAGACTCTCATAGAGCCGAAGCCCACCAGGATCGCTATCAATCTTTTCGAACATACATGTACACTAGCGTGAATAAGGCTTCTTTTAAAAGGTAGTTTTATGAGTTGAGTTTTGAAGCGATGATATGCGCACCGGCTAAACTAGTCAGCGTCATACGGATAAACTTTTCCATTTAATGTCGCTCCTGACAGTTTGCTAGATGGACCATTATAATAGGAGAGCGATCCGTTCGTTTTCATGACCACAATTTATACGGAGTCGCATTTTAAGATTCTTTAAATCTTCATTTCATAATCGTATTATGCCGGTTAAGATTGCCGTTAAGACTAAAGTGATTTAGGTATCTTCACACAAAATATAACACTGCCGAATACGAGGTAAGAATAAGTCTCTGTCTTAATATAGTTGAGCTGCGAAGATCATGCCAACGTTGTTGAAGATCATCAATCATTTACGATGATAAGCTATCAAAACTATAATTCAATTTGTTTGTTTGTTTTGGATGGCAGTAAATTACCACGATAAAATCGTTCGCTTCTTTGATGATCCGAAGATGAAATACTTTAGAAGTGGAAGCAGCATAATATGACTATGTTCATTGTTCTTTATTAACAATTTTATAATTTTCTTTAACAAGGGAGTAACAACACTATTGCTTCTCATGGTGTACTATCGATGCACCTATAATTAAAGACCTCCAATAACTTAAACATTACAATTGATGACTTTGAAACCTCAAATGTTAGTAGTAGTGACGTTAAATGTACTACCGAAAACTCAGCACATCGGGTATTCCAGTCATCTTAGAGGATAACTTTTCCCACTTGATACATCCGCATTATAGAATGAAAAGCTGTCCACTAGGCTACAAATATTTCCAGAACTACTCAGCCGATCTTGTTCAAACTTTGCAGGGCTATAAAATGAGAATTACGGAATGTGGGAAATTTTATATTTTTTCTTAGGTACTTCAGACTACCAAAACGTGCAGGGATTTTTGAAAAACCCATCAGTCAGTAGTCAATAGTTTCACGTTATAAAAAAAAAAACAAGTTGATATCTCTCATAGTTCCTGAGAAAAAGGTACATAAAGTAAAATAAACTGCCAACAAGTCGGGCGAAACTTTGTTATTTTTGGGACAAAATGCGCATGCGTGGAAAGTCAATATGCAGATTAGAGTGGTTAGGGAAGACTAAGTGAAAGGAGCTTCTTGGCCAGAGCAGTTATCAATTTAACACTTTGCGGAAACGTTCAAAAACTCCATATTTCATTCGTTTATTTATGCAAGTTTGAGTTTTCATGAAGAAAGGGGTGAGGGGTGATAGTAAGGGTGGGTGGATGTTAATAGTTTCTTAATTGATTGCTTGAACCAAGTCCAATATTCTCTGTATAGAATGTCAGTTTCATAGACGAAGTTGCATAGAATTTTCATTGGATTCGGTGTATTTTAAATTCACGAAACCAAACATTTGTACGGGAGGGGGTAGATAGAGGAGGTAGGGGAATCGTAACATTTGTGACTCAATATTATTTCCTTTCTCTTGTAAGGTGCTTGTACAAAATTTCAAGTTCGTAGCTTTTAGTTTGTTGGTTATTAGTTGATGTAATGAAATTGGTCGGAATCATAGTTTTGTATGGGAGGGGGTAGAAGGGCAAGCGCGATTTCAAAACTTTTAACGTAATTTCATTTCAACTATTTTTGTAAGTTTTTGTTCATTCAAAAATTTTCAGTTTATGTGTTTTTTTCATTGCACATGAAACACCTTGTGCACGTTGGACCCCCACTTCGGTGCATAACAATTTTGGAACAAATTACTATTTTTTTTCTGTGTACATCAAATAGATGCGTCGACGTGCAAAATTTAAACTTTGTATCTTTTACCAGAGCCATAAAAATATCACTCAACGTTTTCAACTTTTTTGCTTTCCACCTACCTCCCCTTACACCCCCCAACTTAAATTTTTTACCAAAATTAAAGACTATATAATTCTACAATCTGACAAATTTTTGATTTGATATCTGTACTCAGTTTTGAGATATACCGATTTGTAATTTTGGAAAGTGCGCCATTTTTGAAATGCTCCCCATTTCCCCCCACTACTATTATTTCCACATGTTATATTTTTTTCATATTTTGCTAGTAAAGCTTAATATACGTTTCAAGTTTCAATTACATAGCTTAAGAGACAGTCGAGATATTCATTTTTAAGTGTTTTTCTTTGCACAACCCCCTCTGACCCTTCCCCTTACAATAATTAGCTTTTATCTAAACTGATTCTAGTAGATCTATATGCCATCTTAATGGTCTCAAAATATCAATTTTTATGGTAAGTAATTTCGAAGATATAATCATTTGAAAAAAAAATTCGGACTACAATTTGTTTTTAGCCCCCCCCCCTTTTCGGACGCCAATGGATACAGAAATGAAATTATTTTTAAAAGTTGTCCCACAAACTCCTCTATATGTATGTTGCTTTTTACCTTTTCAGCTACAACCATGGTTGCGATATTTGAATACGTATTTTTCGGTTTAAGCGCTCCTCCCGCCTCCCTCTGAACCCGTACACCCCCCAAAATGGGTATCCACCTGAGATCCGCAACTATCTACAATCCCCCCCAAAATGAACTTTCTATCTTGAAGGTTTTGTGAGTTAATGTGTGCTGAGCGTACACGTTGGCGTACGGCGGACGGCGTACAGACAGACGGATTTTTTTTTCTACATTTTTAGTCTATTTTAGTCATGAAACGCGATAAAACAAAATTTCAGGGTAGCAAATTTTTTGTTTTTCAGAATCGATTACAATACTTTATTATTAAAATAATAAAGTAAAAATATAACTTGTCAGGAGAAACAAAAAAGTAACTTGGAATTTTGATGATTTTGCGTGCTTTTTTTTGGGTGTAGTGTTCTTCTTTCGTGTGTTTTTTTGTTGGTTACTAATCGTAGAGCTTCACGCATAACACAGTTCTGTGCAGAAATGAATGAAAATTGATAAAAAATACATAAGAAAAATCGATTTTTTTATTATTTCAGATCAACTACCTCTTTAATTTACTTTACCAGATATTCCCGTTTTCCACAAACGATATGATTCAATTCCGAAAACCAAAAACCCTGTAACAACTTCTGGATAGGGGCGTATTTTGGTATCAAAAAAAAGGCATGCACTTGCGTGCTAAATAAAATTTCTTCATATACTTAATCTATCTATATAAATATAATTGTAGTGTCTGTCTGTTATTTGCTTATAAATGGCTATAACTTAGTTTTTTGCTTTTTTTGGACAATAACTAAGGAGAATAAGACGTTTTTAAAAATTTTCTCTGTCTGTCTGTTTATCTGTCTGTCTTTCCGGCTTTCACGTAAAAACGGCTCAACCGATTGTAATGAAACTTTCACAGATTAGGTCTGCCTCTGGGAGTAATCTTATTTTTCTCCCCTCACGCCTTCTACCACCTCCCATACAAAGTGACACATTTTCAAAAACTTATAATAATCAAATTTTCATGGAAACTATAAAAGCTATTAATTTGAAATTCAAAATATATTATTTTCATTCTAAATGCATTCTTCAAGTATATAAATAATTTGAATCCCCCTACTCCTTCCACCACCTCCCATACAAACTAAACTTTTTCATGAAATATTATACTCCAATTCTCTCAGTAAGTATAACTTTCATCAAGCTAAGATTTTGTATTAAACCCTGATTAAGCATTGTTATTAATATCAGTAAAAAACTAACCAATTAGCTTTACCCCTTCTACCTCCTCCCATACAATCGAAAAAAATTGCGGAAATTCGATTTTCTTGAAAAGTGTTAATGTTACTGTTCTGAAATTTAAAATATATCAATTGAATGATAATTGTAGTTGCTCCTCAAAAAGTAACTAAAAACCCTTCACTCCTTCCACCACCTCCTACACAAACTGCACTTTTTCATGAAATATTCTAAACCAATTTTCTCAGTACGTATAACTTTGAACGAGCTAAAATTTTACACTATTTATTAAATTAGCATTTTTATTATTATCGGGAAAAATTAACCGATTAGCTCCACTTCTTCTACCTCCTCCCATACAATGTGGCACAATTCCACGACATTGCGAAAATTCGATTTTCTTGAAAATTGTGAATGTTACTGTTCTGAAATTTAAAACACATCAATTACATGGTGATTATAGTGGTTTCTAGAAAAATTACCGAAAACGCCCTACTCCTTCTACCACCTCCCATACAAACTGCACTTTTTCATGAAATACTCTAAACCAATTTTCTCAGTACGTATAACTTTGATCGAGCTAAACTTATGTGTTAAATCCCTAATTAGCATTATTATTATTACCGGTAAAAATTAACCGATCAGCTCCACTCCCTCTACCCCCTCCCTTACAATATGACACAATTTCACGACTTTGAGAAAACTCGATTTTCTTGAAAAGAGTGAATCTAACTGATCTAAAATTTAAAAGATATCAATTGCATGATGATTATAGTTGTTTCTAGAAAAATTACCAGAAACCCACCACTCCTTCTACCACCTCCCATACAAATTGCACAATTTCACTAAATCCAATGCACTAAGTTTCTCAAGTTACCTATTCAGTTTTCCAAGCATAAATTTGGTGCAAAATATTTTTTAGCTACTCTAGCATGGTGTGAAAAAAATTAATTTAGTACTGTCATCCCTTCTATCACTCCCCACACAAAAATTCTTAAGATTACAAAAATTTCGATTTCATCGGTAGTATCATATAATTGGGCTTTACGCACAATTGAAGTCCTGTTATGTTTTTAAGCTTAATGTCATTTTATTTGGACTTTTTTCAATTAACACAAGCTACAACTATTCACATGTCCTTAACACGTATACATATGATCTCGAATCACGGGTTTGATTTGATCACGAGTCTGTCCCATACATATGCGAGTATCATGGTTTCATTCTTAATAATTTATGGTTCTGATTCCAACAAAATACAAAGCGTTGTGTTCAAGGAACCATCAAACTAAGCAGATTATTTACCCGACATAATGTACTACTACATTCTCAAAAACTGTTATTATTGCGATTCCTAAGCGGACAAAGTCGCGGGCGATCGCTAGTGATACATATAATGTCGTTTTGTGAGGCAAAAATCTGATAAAAGAAATTTATATGACTCATTAGGCGTTGATAATATTTTGTAAGTTTTTTAACAAAATTATCATGAAAGCCCGGTTGAGAAAGGAGGAGGGTGCATGAAGTTAACCTGAATGGTCAGTACAGATGTTAAAAAAAAGTAACTTTTCGTTACACGAGTACTCGTTACCGATCGAAATTCAAAGTAACGAGTATCGACGCAGATTTCAATTCGTTACAGAAGTAACGAAATTACCTCCCGAAAAAATAATTGAACTATCAAAACGTTTCGTTACTGTTTCGTTAGTTGAGTATTCGTTCCAAATACAAAAAAAGCACCTATACCGAAAGTAATGTTTAGTTGTTTTTTTCGTTACATCACAGGAGGGAAGTAGGAACAGGTGTAGGTTGTATATGACGCACAATGAGGATATATAACATGGAGAGCATGCTTTGTCTTGTGAGAAAATGGAACTGAAAGTATTTCCCTCCATTAGTGGCGATATGCTCGAAATTTTTCGGAACAATCGTTTCGCTATCCTTGTCTGTCCGTTGCTAAAGTGATTAGCTTAGACACGAACCAAAAACAATATAAATTGAAAAACTCACGATTTCTGAAATAAAACACCAAACTCCATTGCACTGAATATAACTTTATTGCTGACTGAATATTAGCAACCAAGAAAGAATACAAGTTATGGCAATTTTTTTTGAAAAGGTTTGAAGCCAAGAGACAATTTGCGAAAATATACGAATCAAAAAATAATCCCACATGAGACAGCCTTTCAGGCTCTCCATATTTTATATCCCCCTTGATAACACCATACTGACATTCAAGGACAGAATTAGTTGCATTGGGCTTAAGTACGTCAGACAAGGATAGCTTAACGATTGTTTCGAAAAATTTCGAGCATGTGATCAGTAAGAGAGAGCAATACTTTCAATCCCATTTTCTTACAAATCAAAGCATGATCATAGTCTCTCCTTATTATATATCCTCCTTGCTGCTATTCCAAACCAAAAACGAGAAGGAGTACTCTTAATCTACCTTTAAGCAAAGTCTACTAAGAAAATGATGTGTTTTTTCATGTCATTTCTTTCAACTCAAAAACCTAGTTCGCACTAGGCTAGTGATTTAGTCGAGTGGCGAGTAATTTAGTTACTAAACGATTAGAAAATCGTTCGCACTACAGTCGTATACAGTACATTACATTTCGACTAAATCGTCAGATTCTTACTTGTTTAGTGGATGATTCACGATGCAGTAATGGTAGAGCGGGGCGCTACTCGCTCGAAAAATAGAATTCAATGGAGTAGGTAGAGTGAGGTGAAATTGACAGTTTTTGCAAAATTGGTTATAATTATAATAAAATTAATTATGACAAAAATTGGTTCTTTTAACTTTGCTAGTTGCAATGCAAACCGAAAAAATGCATTTTTGAAAATTGGGCATTTGTATGGGAGGGGGTAGAAGGAGTAAAGGGATCAGATCAATATTTTTTGACGTCGGTGATATTAATATCGTTATATTATGACTTCATTTTCAAGTCAATAGTTGAAATTAAACGGAGAAAAATCAATTTCTTTAAAATACAAAATTTCATGAAATTTGTATGGGAGGCTGTAGAAAGGGGTAGGGGGATATGGCCCGTTCACGAGCTTAAAGTTACTTTTTTGCCAAAAATGACATGAAAAAAAAAATTTTTTTTCAGCGCGATAGGTCAAAGGTTTTGAGAATTATATTGTAGACAGACGGACAGACGGTCACTCGGAATCGAGGTTTTTGAGCGACAACAAATATTTCTGTATCCTTGGCGACTCTGTGCGATCGTTATTTCTTAGCCTTACAAACGGTAAGGCAAACATAATATACTCTCAGATTCATCTAGAGTATAACTAGCAGCTGGAAAACGCGATCGTCGTATTGAGACGATTGGAGGCGACGATTTCAGGAGGCAAGGGATCGATTTGGGCTATCGCGCCATTAATGATGATCACAGATTTTGGATTCAAAGCTTTCATTAATCGCACTGAAAGCCAAAACTCGTTAAACGAGCTTACATGAAATTGTTATAAAACGCAGTAAGATAAGTGTTATCTTTTTAGCCTCTCATATTATGGATCGTGAAAACTTCCGAGATGCGGTTTTTGGCGGCTTTTCACCACTGGAAGTTGTGGGAGCCCGAAAAAAGCAAGTTTCGCTTGTATTCGTCTGTGTGTCTCGAAATTAATTCGAGTGAACCTCAGCAGAAAGGGGTGTGAGTAGATGCAAAAGATCGAACAGATTGCTGAACATATCAGTATTGTTTTTGGACATGATCTGCAAATTCGTGATCTAGAAAAATGAATGATTTCGTTTTCAGGTTTTAGTAAACTCAACTTAATTCTCTCATTTTATTTTACATCAACACAATATGTGGATTAAAGCATCGTCATGCAATGGGAACAAACAAACACTCATGTTTTCTTTTTGTTCTCCTCCATATTGCTGATCCCTATACCAAACATTCTTTTCTCAATTTATTAGTATGAAAGAAAATTAAAAAATTCGTACCCTTCACAAGCACTGAAACTGATTCAATAACGTCAATGTCAAATGATCAATAAACCTTCCAAGCCAATAAATTTATAATCAAATAATGTGTTTAAATTACTCTCCATCACCATCGATAACCATATTTGAAATAAGTACATACCAACTAAATTTAAGGCACAACAACAAATCGAATCAATAAATTGACAAAGCACTTCAATAAACTCAACCGAATAACCGACTGGCGGAAGTCGAAACCCATAAAAATCGAAAACCGCTTAACAAACGTTGAAAATAAAGACGTACCCTTTAATTGTTGAGCTTTACACATCGACGAATATGCCATAGCCCCGAAGAAATAAGGTGCACGATTGGAGACCTTCAACCCAATTTTCCATCATGTAACAATCTTAAGTTTGTCGTTTCTGTCGTAATCAATTACACGAAAAATTGATCGCGTCGAATCACTCCGTAATTATTTTCATCGAAATCAATAAACAACTTCAAAACCGATAAATATCATCTTTCCGTCAATGCTCACGATCAATTTCTGATCTGCATTTCTTTCGCGATCTTTTTTTCCGCATTTCACGCGATCATTTTCGTCCCATTCGAATTTGTAAGCCGATCGATCGTTAATACGAAATACCGGTAAGTCGATCGATTTCGTATCTAGATAGTTGGTTAGGTGAATCTCATGAAATAATTATTAGAGAAGTTATCGGTTTCGAGTCATGCAATTAGCAAAATGTTAAAACAATTATTGCAATACGGATTGAGATTGAGATCGGTACAGACACAGAGACGGACTGAAAAACCCCGTAACAAATTGCATCCAATTAAGCAGTCAAAGATGTTGAGATTTCAGTGTTGTTTTTCCTTTTCTGTTATTGACTTCTGGTTTTTTGATTGATTTCTTTTTTTCTTGGGTAATATGGGAAAACTTATAACGCCCCGTTCTCTATTATTGTTCGGTATAACGTTTGTATAGTGATTTTCGTTTAGCTCAATGAACAAACGTAAATAAGTAATACTTCCGCGATGGATTTCGAAAAATTGTAATTGTCACCTAAGAAGACTTTTTAATTGATCTGACCGTGTCATATACTAATAGATGCCTGAAAGTTTTGAGATCGAAGCTTTCAGTAATAACCATAGCCCATACCTTGTTCCATTTTCGAATCATCCGTAGATATCGTAACCTCATCCCTCTGTCTGTTGGGTAGAGTTTCTTCATAATGTTTCGTAAAGTGCATCTGTGATAGCATTGTATCACTACTATCGTTTGGGTAAGAAGATTCCCTTTTCATATGCTCCAAGATGGTGAAATTTTTTTTAAATTGATACCAAGCTATCCGCCAAAAAATTTAATTCTCACAGCCGTGATGCCTCCCTTCTCCAGAATTACAACACTCAGCGGAAGAAAATGGCATTCAATCCTGCTGAGGGCGTTGTTCGCAATGACCCATTATGCCTATGCAGGCCAATCTCTGAATGTGACTCTTGTGACTTGTGATTGAATATATCGGGAGTATATATGTAAAACTGCTGTTTCACGATAGATGGCGCCAGCAGTATACTCTGGTAAAAAATGGCGCATCAGAAACGTCGCATCGCTCGGTTAGGCATCTGTTAACAACTTCTCATCACTAGATTTGTGAACTTTAATCGGTGTCAAACTTTGTGTTCGAATATGTCGAAGTTTGAGCCTAATAAGCGTCATCTGCGGGAAGATTTGCTTTCAGACTTCAACTCAAAAAAAAAAATCTGCAGCTGAGGAGGGTCGATGAATTGTAGAAACTTATGGTGAGGCTGTTGTTAGCGAAAGAAAGTATTGCGTAATTCGGCATCGAAGACAAGGAGCGTCCCGGTTCGATGAAAAAAAAAGTTTGAAGACGCAGAATTGGAGGCTTTACTGGACGAAAATTCATGCCAAATGCAAAAAGAACTTACAAATTCATTGTGCGTGACTCAACCAACCGTTTCATATCTTCAATATTGATGCAAAAGCATGGAAATTGTTTGCCTGCCATACGAGTTGAAGCCAAGAAACGTCGAACGGCGTTTTTTCACAACGGCTTAAGGAAAGGTTTTTTGCAGGGTATCGTGACTGGCGATGAAAAGTGGAGGCACTACTATAGCCCGATATGTAGAAAATCGTGCAGATACTGCGACCATGCTTCAACATCGACGGTCAAGCCCAGTATCCATATTTAGTGGGACCAGCATGGCGTGTTGTGTTATGAACAATTGCAACCAGGTGAAGCCATTACATGAGCACGCTATCAAAAACAACTACTGCATTCGATCCGAGCATTGAAGGAGAAACGGCCGCAATACGAGTGGAGACACGACAATGTGATTTTACTACAGGGCAACGCTCGGCCACATGTTGCTCACGTTGCAAAAACCTACCTGGAAACACTGAAATGGAACGACCTACTCCAACCGACATATTTGCCGCTTCAGACTACCACCTATTCCGATCGATGATGCATGGCCTCGTTGAACAGCATTTCCAATCTTACGAAGAAGCCAAAAATTGGCTCAATTCATGGATCGGATCCAAAGAAGAGCAGTTTTTCGACGCGGAATCCGTATGCTACCAGAAAGATGGGAAAAAGTAGTGGCTAGCGATGGACAACAAAAGTTCGAATTTTTGGGATTTATATTCCCAATACTTTAGTTTGGTACTTTCTCACCATACCAGAACACCGTAGGTAACGATTGGTAGTATGATACTGACATACACCTTACCATATATAATTTCAGTCCCATTTTTCGCAAATTTTTTTTTTTTTTAATATTTTGTGCTTTCTTAATTCATTCTTCGACATCCGTCGCCATCTGAGTTTACTGTCCAAGATGATTTCCAGATATGTTACCCTATCTGAAAGGCTTACAGCATCTCCCCCAATGGATGACAGATTGAAGCTTTCTATGTAAAAGGATAAAAGGATGATCACATACTTCATCTGACCAAGGGCGTCCGCAAATATTTCAAATTTTTGCGCATTCGAAGAGACACGAGATCTTTCTTAACCTCCCCAAAAGGGAAAGAATACCAAAGGTTTGCCAAGCTTTACTTATATGAACCTCAATTTCCTTTTCAGCCCCGCCGTCCTGCTGAAAATGATTCCGAGGTAACACAAATTTTGTTTCTCTGCCACATCTTCCGTTTAGGTTTGCTTTTGCTCAAAATTGTTTGAAGATTTAGGTTTTGGGTGTATGAGTGTTGTTTCGTAGAACCACAATGCACTGAGGCCATTTAGTTAGGCTCATTGTACCCGCTATATTCATTATGAGATGGTTCCTACTCCTCCTGTGCTAGTCACTTGGTTCAATTTGCGAACCGAAGTAGGCTCGAATGTTTGACGTCGCTGCGGTCGTCAAGAATCTAGAGCCTAAGCAAAGCAGACTGTTGGAGATTTTGGGACAGTGACAAAGATAATGTCCGATAGATTCTTCGTCTTTGTCGCAATCTCTGCAAAGGCTCGCGATTCGCAACCTGAATGCGTGCAGATTTAGTATGCAATGACCTGTGGTCAGGCCAACAATAGTTCGGACGCTATAGCGACTACGTTGTAACAGCTGAGTTGTAATATTTATACTCTAGATGAAATCTGAGAGTATTATAAGTTTGCTCTAAAGTTTGTAACGCTAAGAAATAAGGCTCGGAGAAAAAACTGAATGATACAAAAGTTCAAATAATCATGTAAAAATCTCAAAACCTGATGTCCGTCCGTCGGTCTGTCTGTATGGAATTTGAATAGAGAACGCGTTGAGTTAGATAGTTCAAATTTTGTACACGTTATTTATGACAAAAAAGTAAGAGCAAGTTCGTGAACGGGCCAAATCGCTCTACCCGTTCTACCCCCTTTCATACAAAATGACAAAATTGCACAATAAACGGATTTGCTAAAAAAGTATAAAAACTATTGGTCTGAAATATGGAATATATTACTTTTCTGAAGATTTCAATATACCATATAAAAATTATTTGCATCCTCCCTCTCCTCCCACTCCTCCCTCTCCTTCCGCCCCCTTCCATACAAACTGCACTTTTTCATGAAATGCTCTAAACCAATTTACTCAGTATGTATAAAATTTGTCGAGCTCAAATTGTGCACTAAAAAATTTGATAAAGGTCTCAGCAGAGACCGAAACGTCACGAATAATAAAGCGTAACAGTGTAGAATCCGGAAATCTTTTCTTTCATTTCATTATTCAGAATTATTAGTAAGACCAAGAAAAATTAGACGATTAGCTTTACTCCTTCTACCCCTAATGCTACTGATCGACAATTTAAAACATATCAAAAGCATGATGTTTATAGTTAGTCTGAAAAACTCTATAAGAACTCGCACCTCCCACAATTTCACAAAATCCAATACAATAATATATAAATAATATTCTCAGTACCTATTAAATTGTTGAATCCTAAATTTTGTATTAAACATTTTGATAGCAACTTTAGCCGTAATGAGAAAAAATTAATTCAATGTCGTCACCCCCTACCACTTCCCCTTAAAAATTACTTCAAATCAAAAAATTTTATAGTATCGCACAATTGGGCCTTATGCTCAATCGTATTCCCGTTACGTTTTTTATTTCGGTTCTTCCCAAAAGGATTTGGCCGTTCTGCAGCTGTCCGTCACCCCGCCAAGAAAGAATCCAAAATAATTTGTTTGAAGCTAGTCTTCAGCATTGTTCGTGCTACATCGACTGACTTCCTAGTCGAGTTGATGTTTGCAGATCCTTGCCGTGCAAGCGTGTCTGCTGCGTCGTTTCCTAACAGGTCGCTATGACCCGGTATCCAAATTAGAAATACTTCGGTTATAGCTGCTAGGCGATTGAAATTGTGTCTACAAATTGGCACTAGTTTGGACGTGGTCCTGTAGGACTGCCAAAAGTGCAGCCCTGCTGTTCGAGAAATGTAACAATTTCTAAGACTGTTTTGCATATCTAAAATAATTTTTGTGCACTCATTGATATCTAATACTTCCGCTTGGAAGACAGTCGCGTGTTCTGTTATGGAGACGATGACCTGTACAGATGCTGAGTATCGTGTTTATTGCTTATTCGTTTCGTCCATGAAACTTAATGTAAAACTTCCGTTTCTCAACCTGCGGTTGGCTCATGCAATCATACTCGCAGTCTTTTGCAAGCGAAGGGAGCTACGATAGTTTTTTTTGCTTGTTCTTGAGTGTTTCTTTTTTTCTTACAGAATGACCTGTGTTATAGGCAATTTTGGCCTTTATGTGCAAATACAGTCATGGAGGGAAGGAGTGGGATTAGGAAGGTAGGGGAAGAGGAGCGAGAACGACCGTAACAAGTGGGGAAGCTCAACTGGCTGCTACTGACAAATATTTGCAGATGTTATGGGGGACTGAATGATAGAAAGCGAACAGAATCTACTACAAAGGAGATTGTTCGGACGGAATCTTTAATCTCATGCCCACATGCATGCCCTTACCCCGTAATACTAGAGCTGCTTCGCGCGCTCATAAGTATTCTCTCAACCCCATCTTCGGTCGCACTGTCAAATTTCGTGATTCGTTTTTAAACCGGACTGTTCGAATATGGCTGCCCATCTCGGTGTTCCCGCATGACTACAACATTCAGCCGATTGGGATGCCAGAATTAATAAGCTGAATAGGATTAACAAGGTCAAAATAACAAATTCAACTGATTCGTTTGCCTATTTTGTTACTGGAGCTCCTCCAAACTCGGATGCATCGTGGCTATGCAAAACGCTTGCGGACCAATTTGCGATAAAAGGCTGTAAGTGTGAAAAGTTACCGTCCCGCAGAGTTAGTGGAATTACACCGAAACACACGAGTTTTAAACTTTATATGCCTATGCAATATGACTGGCTTTTCTTCACCACGAAATCTGATGTCTTCAAATGGAACAACATACAAATCCGACACTGGAAGTCAAATTTAAAATATAATAAGTATACCACTAATAATCCAAATATTAGTTATAAGAGTAGAACCAATAACAAAACTAAAAATAGTAATACAAATAGTAATAAAAATAACAATAATAATTATAGGAACAATATGAGTACGAATAAGAAGAAAAAAATTTCCCATAAAACTAACACTAACACCATTACTACAGCCACAACTAATCGTGTTAACACCAGTTTATTACATTCCATTAACCTTCCTACTTCAAATACACTACCTAATTCGAATCTAGTCTCAGTTCCTACTTCGAATTCTGTCATAGTTCCGGGTCCTTACAAAAATTTCGTGCGAGGCGACACAATCAATCCCTACCCTTCGTCAGCAGTAACATGTGTTGAAGATAAAAATGAAAAGTTATCTTGTACAAATCTTGATACTGCAGTCGTTGGTCACAATAATCCACCTTTCCTTGACCCACTTGTTCCCCCAGTCGTAAAGCTATCAAAGAATTCGGCAAGTTCCGAGGAGAACAGATATTTACTATCACGGTTGAGAGAACATAGAATATTTGACAATGTGCGGCTGTATCTTGCTTATATGCACAATAAATCTGACTCGACCTGTATAAATGGCAAAACAAAAACCAGTCTGATTCTGTCCATTCAACAGGAAGGACTTCCAACGGATCTAGAAGCTTTACGACGGCTCTATACACGCTTTCACGAGCAGTTCAATCTTTCTCCAGACCAAGTCTATAAGGATCTTGCCACATACGGTTCCCATGTCTCCTCGAAGCATATATCTGATATGCAAAAAAGTCGTGAAAATCATAATCGGTTTTTTCGTGCCTAATTCTAAAAATAATATACGAATTTTCTACCACAACGGAGGTGGCATTAGAGGGAAGGTAAATAATCTCTTCATTGATGCAAAATCATGTCACTTTAATGTTATTATTATTACGGAAACTGGCCTAAATGACTCCTTCAAAAATGAAGAAATACTGGACAATAGCTGGACCGTATACAAAAATGATAGGAATTACAGCGCAACGGGTCTATCAAAAGGAGGGGGTGTACTAATTGCAGTTCACAAATCTTTATCGAGTGAGATTGTAAACACAACACCAACAACATTTTTTGAACATAAATTTATCAGAATCAAACTGATAAATAAATATATTTACATAGGTGTTGTATATATCCAGCCTAACTCTGAAGACCAAAAATACCACGACATTCTTGAAATTTTTCATAGTGTCAATTGCTCCTTAACAGAGAATGACAATATCTTCCTTCTCGGCGATTTTAATCGCCCAAATATTTCTTTTCAGACTAATCATTCCGATAACACTATTATACCGGGGAATCTTCTGTCTGATATTGACACCACTATTATCGACACACTATATAATAACGACTTACATCAGGTAGTGCATTTTCCCAATAAAAATGGGAGATGGCTTGATATGACCTTTACAGACGCATATGATGAAGTGATTGTTAGCCCTGCCTCTGACGCGGAGAATCTTTTCTCTAATACACAACATCACTCTGCTATCATAGTAGAACTACCATGCAACAACATTAATTTTGTTCACTCTTACAATAATAATATTGTATTTGACTTCCGTAATGCTGATTTCAATTGCATTAATAACGAACTGTCTTCGATAGACTGGACATCCCTTTTCTCATGTAATGATCTTGACAATGCCATAACAACGTTTTACGATGTGATCTTTAAAATTGTCGATAATTATGTCCCTATAATAAAACAAAAAGACAAAGTTTCAGAGCCCTGGTTAGATAAAAACCTCAGATCACTGCGGAATAGAAGAAATAAGCTATTTAAAAAACTTAAGAAAACAGGCGCGATTTCTCCTAATCTTCAAAAAAGTTATGACACGCTGGCCTCAGAGTTCTCTTCTAAGTCCCGGGTTGCGTATGAGTGTTATGTTAAAAAAATTGGTGAAGATATCATAACAGAACCAAAAAGATTTTTCGAATTTGTTAATACAAAACGAAAAAGTTCGGGTTATTCCATGACCATGTGTAATGGGATCACGCAATCTTCCTGCCGGCGTAATATCTGCGATATGTTTGCTGACCGTTTTCAAGAGGTTTTTAGTGCCCAGTCAGATTCAACCCACAGTGAACCCAACATTTCGGTTCCTACACTTATTGATAATATCTCATTTTCTATTGAGGAGGTGCTCGCTGCTCTCAAGACTATTGATACCAAAAAAGGTCCAGGTCCTGATATTATTCCTCCCCTATTTTTATCAAAGTGTGCCCATCAACTTTCAAGACCTTTACATTTTCTCTTCAACAAGTCACTGTCATTGGGAACTTTCCCCTCGGCTTGGAAATCATCGCACCTCACACCTATCCACAAAAATGGAGACAAACGAAAAATTGAGAACTACAGAGGTATAGCAATTCTATCAGCAATACCGAAATTATTCGAAAAAATTGTCTGCGATAAATTAACCAATATGATCAACCCTGTTCTTAATGACCAACAGCACGGCTTTAGAAAAGGTCGCTCGACTACAACGAATCTCATGATTCTTGTATCTGATACGCTCTGCGAACTTGAAAACGGGCATCAAGTCGATACAATATACACCGACTTTAGCAAAGCGTTTGATCGAGTTGATCACAATGTCCTCATTTTAAAGTTAAAAAAAATTGGTGTGACAGGATCCTTACTTGACTGGCTTAAATCCTATCTTAACAATAGAACTCAATTTGTTAAGTTTCAAGGTCTTATTTCCAAGGAAATATTAGTGTCCTCTGGGGTACCCCAAGGAAGTCACTTGGGACCTCTCTTATTTAATGTGTTCATCTCAGATCTATCAGAAGTATTGGAAAATGTTTCACATCTGATGTACGCTGATGATCTAAAAATATATCATGCCATAACCTCGCCCGCAGATGCCGCATTCCTACAATCCAAGCTTATTGCGCTAGATCATTGGTGCATTCAGAACAAATTAGAGCTTAATGTCAGTAAATGCCACGTTATAAGTTTCTCACGTAAATCATCCACATATCGCCATGACTATGTCTTAAGTGGAACTCAACTACACCGTGTTGATCAAATTGAGGACATCGGCTTAGTACTGGACAACAAACTGTGCTTCGAATCTCATTATAATCGAATAATTTCGAAAGCCAATAGACTTCTTGGGTTCATTAAGAGAAGAGCCAAAGAGTTTAAGAATGTATGGGTTACAAAATCTTTATTCTGTTCTCTTGTCCGCCCTATTCTGGAATATGTATGTCCCATTTGGGACCCTTTTTTCCAGTTATACAGCAACAGAATAGAGTCAATCCAGAAGCAATTCCTTCTTTTTGCTCTCAGGGACTTGTACGACCCTAGAGACTTTGAAAACCTTCCACCCTACACAGTTAGGCTGCAATTATTAAATCTCTTACCGCTTGGTTCTAGAAGAACCATGCTCACATCCTGTTTTACCTTAGATGTTTTGAATGGCGATATTAAGGTTGACAATATCTCCAATAAATTCAGACTCAATGACAATGTCAGGCTGACGAGACATTCAAAACTACTTAAGGAATATGCACATCGTACTGATTACGGACAAAATGAACCAATTAACAGATGCTGTAGAGTATTCAACAAATTCAGCGCCCACTATACACCTCCAATAAATAAGCTGACATATAAACTGAGACTACGCTCCGTTTTATAAGGTCCCCACATCCCACTTAACCCTTCCACCAGTGTCTATCATACATCATATATGTATGTATATCAAATTATGTTTAATTAATTAAGGTAAATTTAAATATATTAGGATATATTAAAATAAATTAAATTAAGCAATCTATTTGTAAACTAAACTATCTTGTTATGATTAATAAATAAATAAATAAAAAAAAATAAAAATTCAAGGGAAATGTTCATAGCCACTTCCGACTCTATCCCCTAAATTCCCAAAAACCAATATCCTTTCCCCCTCACCGGAGCTGTGCTTCAGTACAAAAGGGCAACCCCTCTAGTTCCGGTGTCACTTAAAAAAAAAAATCTACTGAGTATCTTCTAGGCCTTCTTGAAGTGGAACTGTTTCACTTTTACACCGTTTGTCCATTTTATTTCGAATAATTTTTCATCGCCAGTAGCAACTGAAAACTTCGTGCTTAAAAAAATCCCATCTGGAGTGGGAATCGTTCCCACGACCTATTGACTGAAAAGCATACACGCTGCCCACTACGCCACGGAAGCCTCTTGTCCTTCAGGATAATTTACTATCAAGAATAAGACCTAAATGTTTAACTTGGTTCAAGAGGACCATAGTGATACCCCGAGTGTTTGGTGGATTGAAAATATATGGTCTTCTTCTTCTGAAGGAGAGTACCCGATTTATTTTTTGAGGGTTGATATTAAGTTCTTTATCTAGTGCCCAGCTGTCTAACAGTTGTAAAGTGGATTGCATAAGGTCCCCTAGAACTTGTTCAAACTTACCAGTTAGCACGATGACAAAATCGTCTACATATGCTTTTGTGGGATAGACATGCCGATTTAGAATGGAAAGGGGTTCATTCACTGCTATAATTGACAGAAGAGGCGAGATTATGCCACCCTGTGGCGTTTCTTTGTGGACAGAACATTTCTTGCCTCGTACTACGCTACGTTATGGCTGCTACGTCATGGCTGCTCAAGGCCTCAAGTATGGCATCAATGTTGACGTGGTTAAAAGTGCCTTCCACGTCTAGAAAAGCACCGAGCGGCTACCGTCATATGCAAGGCGGTGCCAGTGGACCTACCTTTCGAGAGGTTCAGATGTTATGGGAGGTTCTGTCAGGTTTAGGTATGAAAATTTCAATAGCTGAATTATTATTTCGTCCGTATTCTGGATCATCGCGGGATAGACTTCGTCCAGTCCTGGTGAGATTTGTAAAGTTCGAAGGATCTGAACGCAATTCCAATGTTTTCTGGCATCACGACTGCATCTACTAGATCCGATTTGGCTAGAATACGATCGACATATGAACTTTGTGGCGGGGGCTCAAAGCATCCGGGACAATGCGTCTGCATTAAAAGATCAAGTGACTGGCCGCTAGAACCCGTCCATGAACCATCGCCTTTAACCACTAATTCAGGCATGTATGGGTCTTTGGATAGGGTCCTCTTTATTCTAGCGGTATCGTTGACGTTATCGATTTCTTCACAGAATCTCTTGCATGAATTTCGTTTGACGGCTTAGCTGTGTTTTATACGGTGTAAGTGCTGCTTGGTATTTGTCCCAGTCTGTGTCACATTTGTTGGAATTAGCTTATAGTTTCCTTCCTCGTTTTTCAGAATATTAAGATCGTTATTCCACGAGACAGCGTTATTACTATCTTTGGCAGACTTCTGAGGGCAGGAACTCTTGTATGAGGTTGGTAGTATATTTGTTAGCATACTCTTCTATCTAATGAATCTGGTGTTTTTATTGGGTGAAATTGTTTTACGCACATTTATTTTCAGTCCTGCCACCTTCCATTTGGAGTGCAAGGAGCGAACATTTGAAGTCCGAGCGGTTATGCACAAGCCAAAAAACGTTATCAACATAACCAAAATTTCTGAAGATCTTTTATGCTATGATTATAGCATAAAAGCTCTTCAAAAATTTTCATAATGGCAATTAAAGAACTAACCTTTTCATACCTTCGCAAGCACCATGTACCGGATTATCGAACCATTTATTAACACGCTTTCAACACAAATAGCATAAATGTTTTACATCATTCATATTTTACGTAGGTACTTCGTTATCTAACAAAAATTTCTTCCCTCATACCGACACGAATCTTACATTATTTCATTATTGCGAATAAATCGTATGAAATTCGTTAGCATATCTCATCGAAATAGAATCAATTTATCAGTCAGAAATTTCACCATTTAGCTATCCAAACTGACCGAATACGAAGAAAGTCTATCAAATCTTTCCTATTTCGCACTTAATTAATACCAAACTGACCAATTCGTTGGTAAACTCGGAGAATCGAGCGGCACTTGAATAGTTGGTGTTTTAAAAGGTGCCGATATTGCACTTACAGTGAGCCTTTGTTTCGATCTGAACAGTTGATAGTGATACCCAATAATATCGCGGTATCCAATAAGTGGCCGCTCAGACCCATTTATCTTCAGGTTATGCGTTATATGGCCACTTCTTGTGAATGATCTTCTTCTTGTGGCAGCATATCGTGCACAAACACTTTTCCTTGTCGGAATCTTCTGTTGCTCATTAAGAAATGACCAAGACGAAATTACTCCATAAGTTTCTTTTCATACACATAGTCGGTGTGTATCTAGCGTTTTAAACTTTTATAAAAGAAGATCGCGTTTGGAAACGATAATGCCTATTGCTGCCTTTAAAATATCGATGTCCGGCACTTTGGTGTTGTTTACCGTGGGAGAGATCAAATCTAAAAGTATAAAATTTCAATGTGCGATCCGATGAGTTCCTCTATACTCCTACAATATCACCTGAACCGGCCACGGATCCATAGTAGATGTTTGACCGTTTGAAAAGAAGAAATCGAAAAATATAAGAAATACTTTTACCATTTCGTACACGGAGAATACGCGCAGTGTTTTGTGTCGTGAACCCGAACATTCTAAAGGTATCGTTCAAGAACAATTATGAAAATGCGAAAGTAATTGATTATGTCTGCATGACGGTTCTCCGCCATGAGGTTCGGACTGCTCGGCTAGGTAGGCACCACCACGTTTCTTATTATTGAAATACCTTGCGTTTTACGGAGGCCTCTATTTGCTCGAGGTTGAATAACTTTCTGTAATTTCTCTTGGCATCTTTAGTGCCCACTTGAAGAGGATATTCTCATGGGTTTCACGGTTTTATGCAAACAATTCCGCGATCTGTGAGCGGTCTAGGCTTAGGGTCGTCCAGACACTTTACTTACATATAGTAAAGGCATATCGTGCCAATACTACATTAGCGGAAAACAGCATACATATAGAAAACACAGATCTTTTTAATAATAAAGTTTTTCTTCTCGCCATCCCAGGAGACCATAAAATTTATTTCTGAGCTGGCCGAAGCCATGCAAATCGATTACGCGAAATGTCTAGATCCTGTGGCTATCGGTCAGTTTGATTGCTTAGCGATATTTCTGATTGACTTTACACCATCTTTATGTGTTGCTAATAAAACGACTTTAATAAAATTCGCGTTATGTTGTTTGAATTTCGCTTGAGCATGCCCGCAAGTCTGAAAATGTGCGAGTTATTATGATTTATGCTTGGCAAGGATCATTCTAACCAAACAACTTTATTTTCAATTTAGCTGTTTACGATTCGCACGATGAAAAAGCAGAAAATTCTTGTCTACATAGTTGAAATATCCTTGAGACTTGCGATATTACCAATAAGCAATAAAATTTAAATTCTTATTCGAATCGTTAGCTTCTTTTACGGCCAATGTACCAATGTTGGTAAAGATTGCTTTGTTTGATTATCATAATTCACAATATTTTATTACATATTACAGTATTTTCTATTTCGGATACATGTTCTCTTTCGGAAACCACACAGATAATTAAAAATAATGAAAATTTTAGGTGGCAATCATTTAAAGAGATTATTTGCATGCTTTTGGAGAATTTAAATAAAATAAAAATGATTAAAATGTTATTAATTTTAATTAGGCAATGAATTCAATCTGTTTATGTAATTTATAAAAATAAGGTGTTATGATTTTCGCGTTCCTTGTTCGTGTTGCCGTAGAGGTTTACTGTAGAATGTAAATAAAAAATTTTTAGGCCATTTTAAGAGAAAAATGATCTAAGAAAAAAGTTTGCACATGAAACTTGAATGAATTTGACGTTGATTAATACACGCACATTTTAACGTTACCTTTAGTTTTAGCATACATTTTATAATGACTTTTGAAATGTTGTACGGCGTGTACTCGTAAGAAAAGTGTTACACGGAATGTTTGAATTATGATTGACGTAAGGCCCAAGCATGCGATACTTTAGACTAAATGAGAAGGGAAAGAATCTAATTCTCTAGAAAATATGTAGCCTCAACTTCTTCAGAATACGGATTAGACTGCAATTTGTATCGAACGTGAAAGATAGTTAATTTTAAAATGATGGCTGAAATACAACCTCAAAATCGTGCTTTGTTTCATATTCATAGTTTTTAAGAAAAGTAGGTCGAACAGGTAAGGGGAATTCGATAGATTTTCAGTTTTTCAAATTCTGATCTATAGATTCAATATACTAAATTCTAAAAATTTCCCGACTCGTATGGGAGGTGTTAGAAGGAGCATGTCCTATTCGTAGTTTTGAAATATGTAGCTGCACTTAACGAGGCGTGTACACGAAATCGCATATTTAAGTGAAAATGTCGCGTTTTATAAACAAACAATTTCACCGAAGCCGTTGGTTACCTTCTCTTATTGTTTCGAATATCCTTAAATCAAAATTTCGATGAGGGAACTGATTTAGTGGCAATGCCATTGATTGGTTTTGAAGTTATAAACACTTTCGTGCAAGAAGTTTTTAAGAAAAATAAAAGAATGTAAATTTTATAAGCAAAAATTTTGGTAAATTTTGTGAGGAAGTGTTAATTTCTTTCCCATAACCAGAAAATATCCTTTCCACGGAGGGAGCTGGTTAGAAAGTTTTCCAAATTTCAAAGTTTTCATTAAGATTGTTAATAATAAAAATTACGCAACCAATTAGATTTTATGATCAAGGTACATCAAATTTTTATAGATAATTTTTTTCAGGTCAGCTTCTGGCCATTCAGCTAATCGGATGGAGCTAATTTATCACTACTTCACAACACTTATTTTGAGCTATTCGCATAATTTTTTGATTCGAAATTACCTCATCTTCGACGAAAACGCCTTTTCGGCCCCATTATATGAAATTTTTCATGCCAAATTTTATATTCTTCTTCAATGGCGCTACAGCCCAAATCGGGCCTTGGCCTTCTGACCTTCAGGTTCCTTAACATTTTCATTATTTATTGCGGAAGAGTTGTTAGCTCTTCGCACAACCCTCTATCTACGAATTTTTCATTTTCGTAGATTGAACTAGATAGATTGAATATTCAAGCAGGTAGTGTGTTGGAATTATGCGTCGACCAGGATTTGAACTCACGACCTTCGCATTGTAAACCAAACACACTACCTACTAGATTACACCCTAGCTAAATATATACATATACAGGGTGTTTGGTACTCCGTGCATAACCTTGTAAGGGGTTATTCCTGGATATATTTTGAGCAAAAAATTGTTCTACGGAGATGGTCAATTTTCAATATCCACGGAGATACAGGGTGATCAAGAAAAGTCCTTCGGACCTGTACCCTCACTCACTCAAAACGCTATATCTTGAAAACTAATAATTGCATTTCAAAATGTTATAGCTTGTTTTTTAGGAAATCAAATTACCTTTCATTTGGTGTAATAGTCCGTATTGTACCTGTACCCAATCCTGAGGTATTTGCTTCAGACCACAAATTTTTGATACTTTGACCCTCAAAATTCTGTGATCAATGTAGTTTTTCTCAAAAAAACGCATTATAAAAATGTCATTTTAATGTTATTTTTTTATGTGCCATAATATTGCCTACAAACGATGTATACGCTTGCATTGCATAAATTTCATAGTTTAGAAAAAAATATCATTCCAATAGTATAGCACTTTTATCAAAAAACAAGAATATGTTGATCAACACTCTCCGCTTGAACTAAAAGAACTTAAGAATGGTTTTTATGGTTTATTTCAAATTTCCTTAATTACAATAAATGTTCAAAATGGCCACCTTCATTTTGAATGCACGCTAAAGCTCGTTTTGCCAGTGTTCTCCTTGTGTTCATATTCCTCAACTACTGCCTTACTTCTGTTGCTGCCGCATCGATTCTGGTGTTTAGATCCTGCAACGTTACTACTTCCGTTGCGTAGACAAGGTCCTTCATTCGTCCCCATACAAAGAAATCCATAATAGTTAAATCAGGAGATCTTGCAGGCCAGTGTATCGGTCCATTTCTACCGATCCAGCGATTGCTATATAGGTAATTGGAAATTAACCAATCTGTGATTTGTCGGCCGTAATGAGCTGGAGCACCATCGTGTTGGTAAAACATGGAAGCCAATCGTTGCAGTGGCATATCATCCAATAACTCTTGTAGATCATTTGTCAAAAACTGCAAGTAATTGGAACTATTTAGGGTAGGCGGAAGCCTAATAGGACCAATAAAATCGTTGCCAATCACACCTGCCCATAAATTGACACTGAATCTGTGCTGAAATTATGCCTCTCTTCTTGTATGTGGATTGCTCTCAGCCCATGTGTGTAAGTTGTGGAAGTTTGTGATACCGTCCCTGGTGAATTGGGACTCATCAGTCCAAAGAATGTTGTTCATAAAATTCTCGTCACTTAGTTGTCGTTCAAGGAGCCAATTGCAAAACTCCATCCTTTTGGGCAAATCAATGGGTACCAGCTCCTGCACTGGTGTGTGGTGGTAGGGATGTAACCGCTCTGCTTTTAGGACACTCCAAACTTTCCACGTAGAGACGTTTAACTGCAATGCCAAGCGTCGGACAGCGTCGTTGTGTTGAAACTCATTTTAATTTAATTCATTTCCTCGATAATTTAAATACTACTTACAGGACATTCATCGATAATTTAAATAGTAATTAAAGGACACAAAGAATATTTCAGTTTAACAACATTTCAGGTAGTTTCTTTAGAACGAGGGTTGGTTTATGGCATATTTTATTTTTAAGCCATATGTATTTTCGCTTATTACCTGGAAAACGGGAAAACCTAAGTCATAAGTATGTATGCATCTTTTGTATGCAATGATATGGCACATAAAACAACAACATTAAAATGACATTTTTATAATGCGTTTTTTTGAGAAACACTACATTGATCACAGAATTTTGAGGGTCAAAGTATCAAAAATTTGTGGTCTGAAGCAAATACCTCAGGATTGGGTAAAGGTAAAATACGGACTATTACACCAAATGAAAGGTAATTTGATTCCCTAAAAAACAAGCTATAACACTTTGAAATGCAATTATTAGTTTTCAAGATATCGCGTTTTGAGTGAGTGAGGGTACAGGTCCGAAACACTTTTCTTGGTCACCCTGTATCTCCGCGGATATTGAAAATTGACCATCTCCGTAGAACAATTTTTTGCTCAAAATATATCCAGGAATAACCCCTTACAAGGTTATGCACGGAGTACCAAACACCCTGTATATAATTTTATATTAGTAGTTTTTATTCTTTTTAAAAACTTTAATGCAATATCTTTTTAAAAACATAACAGGGCTACGATTGCGCGTAAAGCGCAATCTTACGATACTCTAGATGAGAATTTTTAGTGATCCCAAGAAATTTTGTATGGGGAGTGTTGGAAGGGATGATAGCATTGAACTAATTTTTTCCCCATCATGCTAAAGTAGCTATAAAAATGTTTTATACAAAATGCTTACTCCAAAAAGTGAACGGGAACTGAGAAAATGAGTGAGTTAGATTTAGTGAAAATGTGCAGTTTGTATGGGAGGTGGTAGAAAGAGTGGGGGGATTCTAGTGATTTTTTCAAAAATAACTAAGAATATTATAAAATTGATATCCCTTAAATTTCAGACTAGTGCCATTCATACATTTTAAGAAAATCGTTTTTTTGTAAAGTTGTGAAACTGTGTCATATTGTATGGGAGGGGGTAGAAGCAGTGAAGCTAATCAAAAATTTTTTTCTGATCTTAGTGAAAATGCTAATAATGTATTTCTTACAAAATATGAGCTTGATAAATGTTATATGTTCTGAGAAAATCGACTTAGAGCATTTCATGAAAAAGTGTAGTTTGTATGGGAGGGGGTAGAAGGGGAGGGACGACGCAAATAATTACGGTAGATTGAAATCATTATGTGTGTAATATATCCCAAAATTCAGGCTAATAGCTTTTATAGTTTTCGAGTAAACCCATTTATTATTAAATTGCGAAATTGTGTCATTTTGTACGGGAGGGGGTAGAAGGGGTGAAGCTAATCGTCTAATTTTTTTGATCTTACTAACAATTTGAAACAAATATTTGGTGCACAATTTCAGCCTGCTAAATTTTATACGCACTGAGAAAATTGGCTTAGAGTAATTCAAGTCAAGTACAGTTTGTATGGGAGGTGGTAGAAGGAGGGGGAGCACACGCATAATTTTTATACGGTAGATTTATATTATCATAAAAGTAATCTATTCCAAATTTCAGGCCAATAGCTTTTATACTTTTCGAGCAAACCCGTTTATTGTGAAATTGCGCAATTGTGTCATTTTGTATGGGAGGGGGTAGAAGGGGTGGAGCGATTTGGCCCGTTCACGAACTTGACCTTACTTTTTTGTTAAAAACGACGTATACAAAATTTGAACTTTCTAGCTCAACGCGTTCTCAAGCTAGAGAGGACACGGACGGACGGACAGACGGACGGACGGACGGACGGACGGACATCCGGTTTTGAGATTTTTGAGTGACTATATGAACTTCTGTATCATTCATTTTTTTCTCTGAGCCTTATTTCTTGGCGTTACAAACTTTGTGGCAAACTTATAATACTCTCAGATTTCATCTAGAGTATAATGACTAATTTTCTAGTTCATAGCAAAGCAAGAGGCTTTATTAAGACATTAAAGACATAAAAGAAATTTGTATGGGCGTATAAGAAGTGAAGTGAAGTTAAATGTTTATAAAAAAGATTCTGGAAAAATATCATAATTATTTTAAAGGCATCGTGGCTATCTTTGAATACTGTTTACGGTCAGTAAAGGAAGAGAGAAAAATAAATTAATAAATTAAAAATTTTATATACGAAATAGGACAGACAGGATGACAGAAGCCGGCGTATATTGCTCTTGAGCGTATTAAGATCGTTATCAGATGGAAAAAACTAAAAACTACTGCAGGTAGTGCATTCCACATTCTGCCCGACCGAGTTAGAAGCACCTGCCTATATATTTCACTGCTCGTGATTTTTGTAGTACGACTCGCGGGACTTCATGCAATGATCATGAGAAGATTTGTAATAAATGCTGAATACTCCAATATTTCTATGGTGTTCAAAGGAGTCAATAGACGCTGTAATGGTATGGCAGCACATGAGTTCATTTTGTTTTCTTGCTTCAAATATCTCTGAAAAACAAATCTTGCAATTTAACTCACTCTAAATGCCGAATCCCATTCATGTTTTAGAGCTATGATAGAAGATTTACTTATTAAATAAAGACTAGCAACCAGCAGTTTTTAAGTGAATGAATAAGTATTAATAAATCGTTGTGCACTACTGTGGTATACCCATTCAACCAGCTGCTGTAAACAAACTGATTAACAGACCGTGCTGATTTTTGGGGATAATAATTAAGGACAGTCCTACCTGCTTACCAAAAAAATTTTGAAATATCATTTCCCAGATTAATTTTAATTACCAATTCCCGGTATTTTATGGTCACAATGTATATAAAAAAATGGAGTACTTAAAAGAAATAATGCGTTTCGTCTATGCTCTTTTTCAAGCTTTTTTCAGGCAAATTCGGTCTTTGTGTGCAATGCACAAACACGGTAATGGAGTGATGGAAAATGATTGGTATGGTAGAGGAAGGGGAATGAGATTAGATTAGCGAAGCTGGTACATTGCAATTCCACTGGCTGCTACTGAAAAATGTTTGCAGATGTGAGAGAGATAGCGATTCTGTACTTGTCGGATGTCGTGATTTGATTATGGGAGGAGTTTTGTAATTATCCTTTCACTTTTTTTTCGTCATGCTGCCGTATTTCAGCAGAAATCCGGAACTGAAACAGGTAGACACATGGAACCCAGAATGGGCAAACCTTGACGAAAATACCTTTCCAGTGGTATCTAATTTATTTATTTTGGATCATTGATTTGGGCTGTAGTGCGTTTACAAAAAATGCCTATTCTTTTAAATATGTAGATTATTTTTGTTGTAGCAAAATAGCTCGTAAATGCATCTTCTATTTCTGCTATAGCACAAATCGAGCCTTGGCCTCCTGACCATCGGGGTCTTTTGTGCGGTCTCATACTGCAACTTTGTAATCGACTAAGCTCAGTGGTCAGCACGGCCGTTTTGCAGCTCGACATCCCTGGGTTTGAATCCAACTACCTACACGGTATTCCCTTAGCGTCTAAGACAGGGCCTGCTTACACAAGCCTTACTGATGAGTCTGTCGAAAGCAGGCCTGGGACGAAACGCTGCTCACTCGCTACACCTTCGTATTTTCATTAGTTATTGTGGAAGTGTTGTTAGCCCTTCGCACTACCCCCTTTCTACGATTTTTCCTCCCGGCCTACGCATTCTAGAGCAATACGTTACCCACTAAGCTACATTCTAACACTTAGGTGCATAGTTTGGAGAAATATCGTTTTAAAAACGGTATAGGATAAAGACGTGTAGCCTACTGAATAGCGTTTTGGTGTAGAATGCGAAGATCACGAGTTCAAATACCGACGAATGATTGCAGTACACTTCTTACGTGGCTATATCTGGGTCACCTAAATTTGTGTTCCACAATAACAAACATATGTTAAGGAACCTGAAGGCTCGGAGGTTAATGCCCAATTTTGGATGTAGCGCAATAGAAGAAGAAGAATGTGGCAATTTCGACGCCTGTACTCTCTCTATGGAAGTCTAGAGAGGTGGGACCCAGAAGTGTTGAATTCGATTTTGTTCATGTTATCCGAAGAAAATAGGACACCCGGTGTTGGTTTGAGGTAGAGACTGACCAGGAAGTTCTCTCAGTTGCGAAATTAAACTATCAACTAAGTAGTGATATATTACAGAACTAAATAAAACATACAAGGAGCATAACATATCGCAATCTCCCATTATATATTTTGCGCAATCTCCAATTATATATTTTGCGCAATTTGACAAATAGTTAAAGCTCTAAAAAGCGAAAATAAAAGAAAAGAAGCTGAAGTTCATTAGGTTAGCCGGAAGTGAGCATTTTCTCGCACTTGAACTGTTTGTACAAAGCACAACAATTTGAAGCCTGATTGCACATATATATGCGAAGGAAAAGATTCTTCAAACCGAACGAACCTTGGGATTACCGTCGTTTGGCCAACACCATCAGCAGCATAAGAATTAGACGAAAGAACTGTACTTTGTTTTCTTTTGTTTATAAGGATGATCTTTATCATTGTTTATTGAAATTATACGTCAGCCTGCATTTGAATGCACGATTATCGCATTGAAGACCAGTACGCTGCTCAAAAGTCCAACGAAGTTAAAGACTTTCTGCTCGCCTACGTATTTGACTAATAATGATTTCTTTTTTGGGAAAAAATGTTGGGGCTCATTTTTGACCTTATCACTTTACTGCTCCATTCCGAAAAAATTCTGCATCCTAGACAGAACTTACATGAAGAATTAACAAGAATACCTGCCATGGAAACATAACTTCACGGTTCTCTGCGAACACGGACTGACAATTAATAACGCCACTGGTAGTACCAGTCTATTCCAAATGGAAGTTTGACAATCATACTGGTGGACGCAAGACCTATCTAGCCCGAAATGAAAATATGAAATCTTCGACAGGGGCACGTTCGAAGAAATGATCACAACTCGTGGCGAAACAGCAAAGATCCTCGCGGAACAACTCATCCACACTATCATCACAGCATGCGATGCAGCCACGCCCAATAGGACAACTAGTGAAAGAGGTGTATCATGTTACTGGTGGAACGAAAAAATAAAGACACTCAGTTCAAAGTGCTTACATGCCTGGCGCAGCGTCTTCAAGGGAAACAACAGATTTTCAGGACCGATTTGGAACATTCAAAGTGACGAGACGGGACCCAAACAAGGCGATTAAACAGAGTAAGGCAATTTGTTTGGCGATGTTCGCTCTGGTTTCCTCAAAGTGTGACTGATCCACTGCCACTTCCGCCTTTGAATCTCAATGCCTATTTTAGTCTGTCCAGTCCTACTCCAAAGTTACCGTTGGAGATCACTTCTGGCCAGAAAATCCCTAAAATGCGTAAAAGGCATTGGTTCACCAAAGTTTGAAGTTTTTTGGTAAGTCTAAGTAGTATAACACGGATTTGACGCATGCGTCAAATATTCGCAGCTTCGTGCGAACGGAGATCTCTCTTAACCTTCAGAAAGGGGAAAATATACCGAATGCCTTACGAGCTTTATTTATACGACCCTCGATACAACCTTATGGCTCCGCCGTCCATGCTGACAATGCTTCCGAGATAACAAAAATTGGTTTTACGCACATCTATTTTCAGTCCTCCCTCATTGTATTTAGAATGCAACGAGCAAACATTTGACTCTATGTCCGAATGATTATGTGCAAGCAAACGCACGTCATTAGCATAATCAAGATGGTTTCAGATATTAAAATAGTCCCCACCTTCCAGTGGAATTTTCAAGATGTCATTTATTACCACCAGAAATAGGGCACCCGGTTGGAAGAACGCAACTCCGCGCCGAATACCTAAGAACTCTATTCGCATTTGGGTGGTATCTTCCATGGGCTTCCCGACAACCGTCGTATCAGGAAACCTCCGCTCAGTTTTCGTAACTTGAAAGTTACTTTCAGTTTTAGTTACAAGACTTGAATGGTAGCAATCCGCTTCGGGAACGTGGATTCGGTACTCTCAAAAGGTTGAACCGGAATTGACCTTGGTCATTCACCCGGTATATGATAACAAATGTTATCCAGTTCTTGCGTTTAGGAGATAATAACACCTACACTGCCTATCTGGTAATTTAGAAACTTAACTAATTCCCTACGCCCACTTTTCATGGTCCAATTCGGTTTTTCTCCTTTTAATTGCTTCACATGCGAAGACGCCCCCTAGATAATGGTTCGTGTTCTTGGTAGAAAAGTGCCCCGAAAAAGCCACATTTCCTGCACCGAATTTTTCGACAGTGCAACTTCATTCATCAGAATATTGCTAATTGTATCCAAAAATTGCAATTTTCAATCTGCCTGAGGAGCCAGGAAATTTGAGTGTATGCCGATTTGAGTCTAAATTTGTGTTTAGTTAGCAGGCTAGAAATAGTAAATTTGTAAGTTTTGAACTTAATTAAGAGCCTGTACACACCGGCTGGAATCGTATTACTATCGATGCAAATGCTCTGAAAGCAAGTCCTAAGTTAGCTGATTGTCAACAAAGAAAGGTCACTACTTTCGATGAAAGTAATTACTTTGCGTATATTGTAAGGCATAAGGTATTGGCTGCACTGATTTCTGTACCATCAACAAAATTCATTCATCGCTTCGTAATTCACTCGAAATGCACAGTTTTTTAAATCATTAATAAAATTAGCTGGGCGTGAACTACTTAAATTTCGAGATGACGTTAAGTAAATTCAGATACTTTCGAATGCCACTATTCTTTTAATCTACTCGTAATGTTAAAGTAGAAATATTTGAAATTAATATTTGTCTGTACCAATGAAGAATACAAGGAACTGAAAATTATCGAGAGAAATGAAGTAAAAACGAAATACATACGTTCTGAAATGGTTATGTAGTAGTTAAGCAGTAGCGTTGATAAAAAGTGTGTTAAGTGTTTGGTTACTTCAACCCACGGAAATGTCAAATTCGTAGATAGAGGGTTGTGCGAAGGGCTAAGAACTCTTCTACAATAAGTAATGAAAATGTGAAGGAAAATGAAGTTTATGATGCCAAGACCCGTTTTAGGCTGTAGTGCCTTTGTAGAAAGAGAAGAAGATTCAAGTCACACCTTTATATTTTTTGATAAGTATCACAGCTGATTTTGACATTGGCCTACTATTGGGAGTACAAATTAAAAACCACCGTTTTTTTTCATAATTCGAGCCATTATTATGCAAAAATGGTTAAATATTTATTATTCGAAGAAATGCCAATCGCTGCCACAGTATTTTACCATCTTTCTGGCAGTACACGGATTCCGAGTCAAAAAAACTGCTTTTCTTTTGAGCCGATACACGAATTGACGCAATTTTTGGCTTCTTCGTAAGAATGGAAGTGCTGCTCAGCCAAGCCATGCGTCATTGATCGGAATAGGTGGTAGTCGGAAGGAGCGGGAGGGGTAGGATGTCCCATTTCAGTTTTTTCAGGTAGGTTTTCACAGTCTAAGCAACATGTGGCTGAGCTTTGTCGTGCAGCAAAATCACTTTGTCGTATCTCGCTTGGTACAGTGGCCGTTTTTCCTTCAATACTCGGCTCAAACGCATCAATTGTAGTTGATAGTGGTCGCCCGTGACGATTTCACTTGGTTTCAGCAGCACATGATATACCACAACAATTTTATCTCTTCCAGTGCCATGCCGGTCCTCGACGTCAAAATTACCGCTCTTGAAACCATTGACGATATGTTCTTTCACTACAAGCAGCCGTAAGTGCCTTAAATCAAATAAAAATCCATAAGCCTCAGCCGCAGTTTTCTTTAAATGGAAGCAGAAAATCAAAGATTCCCGCAAATGACGAGAATTTGTCTCAAAAACTGACATTTTCGAAATGATGCAAGTACAAATTCAGCACTTACCGCTGCAGCCATCTATTGGAAAATGGCAGGTTTCAATTTGTACTCCCGATATTATACTAATGCAGTCAAACCGACACGGTAAGAAAGCATAAAAATGGGGTATTTAAGCATACTGAGCGGGTTTTTCTCTGAGAAAAAATGCTTCGTTTTTGATCGTGTTCATATAGGATTTCAGCGTATCCAGTTTTCATCATCACACTGACGAATTACGAATCACCGATAGAACGTCATAAGCTCATTTTTTATATAACGAAAGTAACTACTTTCGACGAAAGTAACTACTTTGTGTATATTGCCACGCATAAAGTATAAACCGTTTTTTGATTCACTCTGAATAGCTGTCCATACACGTTCAAGTTAGGTCTTCGAACATCCTGTTATGATGAATATTTGAAATGTATTCGTAAACAATACTTCGATCAAGTCAAAGTAGGTACGTGGGTTCTACGAACCTAGTAGGTTCCAATGATTAGATCAATATATAAGATACGAGGATAAACATATTAGTTTTATTTTTCAAATATCCTGACATTCTGATATTTTCGATCTGAGCTACAAACTACTAATGATCTTTTGTATGATAGAAGAGACGTGGAATAAAAAAAGATTTGTGGTTATAAAGTCCACCTTCGCGACAGATATGTAAACCCGTACCATTTTTTCTTTCCGGATATCTGATTTGCATTTCTATGAGACTGCTTCGAGCCGAGAATTTAAGAGAAAATTACTTGTGTCACTTATCCCCTATTGCCAGCTATTGCTTCACATATTCGTAACACAACCTACGCGATTTTCAATATGTATGGCATTAGATAAATTAAGATACTTCAGAAAGCCGGGATATGAAATGGGTATACTGGATGTCAAAAGGGAGGCAACCAGAAACACATTACTGTTAGTAATTATTAGTGCTGAAGAGTCTGTGGGATATGTGCAAAACGGTGAGAAACCCTGATGGCGCAAGACACATGAGACAATGTTGGCGATAGGAAAAAGCTAAATTGGCAATCATCTATGAACGCGATGAGACGGAATCACCGCGATGTTGATGTACAGCTTAACAAGACTGTTAGATTTGAAAGGCAATTGAAGATCTAGCCAACAAGGCAGATTTACCATGGGGACAGAGACGCGCTATTCAAAATTATGAAACAGTTGACAAATAGGAATTTCACCACTTGGTGAAAGATGCCAACAGAACTCTTTTTAATATGAGTGAACACCAGTTGCGGCGATGGACGGATTACTTCTCTGATATTTTAAGAATCTTGTCACAGGAAGATATTCTAGAAAGAGAACGATGGCCAAATATTCGACCAATATAAGCATCTATTTGGGACGATCCCCCAGATAAGGAAGAAATAGTTTCCGTCATTCGGTCAATGACGGAAAAGAAACCCCTAGGTATAGACGGACTACCAATCGAATTCCTCAAAGCGAACCTGGAAATAATAGCCGATAAACTCCTACTATTCTTTACTAAGATGTGGAATCATGGAAGATATCCGGGTGAATGTATGAAAGGCGTCATTATGAAATTTTCGAAGAGCGACCTTCCAGATTGCGGCAATTCGCGTGGTATACTTCTACTTTTTGCCGTATTGAAAATCATTGCAAAGGTAATTCCCAATATGATTAATGCTGTTCTAAAAGGCATTCGCGAATTTTATCACAATGGATTTCGTAAAGAATCGTTTTATATAGACCATACTAATAGCCTACGAAAAATATTGGAGCAGTCAACTGAAATGGCTTCGCCACTACATTTCATGTTTGTGGACTTTGAGAAGGCTTTCGACAGCATTAAGCAAGATTACATCTGGAACGCTTTGCGCAGAGGAGGTACCCTAGACAAGATCAGAACTATGATTAAAGACAATTGCAGTGGATCCTTCACAGGAACCAGACGAAGACATGGAACAAGCTCTGGATTAGAATCCTCAAAAAGGACGTCAGGTTAGCCGACCAAGTAGCACATGGAAGCGAGCAGTTGAGCAGGAGGTCAGAGGAATTAACATGTAATGGCGACAACTAAAGGCGTGATGGAAGAAAACTATTACTGTCTTATGCCCCCAAAGAGTGTCTTAACATCATTCATTCATTGAATCAATAATTTGCTTTGAAAAAATATTTTCAAGGTTTATAACAGTTGCATTTGCAGTATATGATGTATCCAATTTTAAGTGCTTTTTTCGATTGCCACAAAAAATTGTCTTCAGATTATACAAATCTTGTCACATTAACAAATTTAGTTGTAGACTTTCCATTAACTGTCCAAGCTTCAAAAACAAACTCTGAATAATGAAAAATTTCAAAAGAAAATGAATGCAGTTAATTTTCGTCAATGGTAATCGTAAGTAAGTTGAATATAATAAGAAATAATTTGACAGTGAATAAACTCTCAATAGGTTTCTCCAAATATTTATGCAATTTTGGCAACAGGAAATAAATTTATAACATTTAATTGGTTTAGTCTTAAGTATGTAAATTCCTTATATAACATTTGTATTTTTTTTTTACAATTTAATTACATATGAAATTATTATTGAAATTTTATTTTCATCATCTTCATTGTTTTTTTTTTATTCAAGTAGATACATACGCCTTATAATTTGCGAAAACTTTCGCATTATAAATTCGAAAACGATCGTCAAAGAAACACAACTTTCCGTAGCAGCATGTCCCTTTTTTCGCACTTTTAAACCACAATTACCGACTAAATTTATGCTTACGCATTTCCCTAGTGTTTTTATAAGTGCCACTTTTCGCCTCCATAGATTTTTTGTTTTTAACTAGTTATCAATTAACCACCGGGAGCTGTAATTGAGGTCACGAAAAACCTTCCAGAGAGGAAAGCCAAACGCTCAGGTTTTGTTAAAAACGCGCCACCGAGACGCTTCCAGTGTTTTTATTTTTTTTCGAATCGCCACTTAGGCCGTGGCTTCCGGGGAGCTCGATTGGAACTTATTACTCGAAATTGCTTAGAATTAAATTTCTTACTAAGCACGATTTTACCATAAAAAACACTTTTACTTCGACACTGGGCTCAGGAAAGTGTTTTCTTTCTTTTCAAGATGAACTTTAGCTTTCAGTGAAACGAAGATAGGTTCGAGTTAAGAAAAAAAATATATAAAATAATATCGAAGAAGACATACGTATATGGGTAATGCTTAAGTGTAGCTTTAACTTAAGCCGGTCATCATTTAAAGTACTTACGCTGAGAGTACTAGATGAAGATGCATCTAGGATTGGGATTACCTGTTGGCATCAGGTGCTCATTAAATCTTGCATAAGAAAGTGACATCGCGTTGAACTTGAAAGTATTTTGTAATGGTGAAAAAAAAAATAGAAATAAGTGAGAAAATAGTCGAGTTTTATTTATTTCTCTATTGTGTAATATTGACCCAGTGAAGATGATATGTTTATCTTAAACTTTCTATTGTTTATGTTGCGGTCAAGTTGAACGATCGTGTGGTATTATAAAGGTTCGATAGGTTCATCATGTAATTATAAGTCAGTTATGGATAAAGTTAATAATAAAAAGTTCTTCACTATCTTCTGAATGTTTACATAAAAATTTAAATAGTTTTAAACAACTGTTAATATCAATGATAGAAGACGTTTTGCGACAAAAAAAATATTTTCTTTTAGCAATATATAATTGGAGATAGTAGTAAGTATGCCATCCAGTTTTGATAAATGTAAAATTACGTATATTGTTATTGCAGAATTGTGTAATACATGAACATCATCCTACTTATTTGGTACTTATTTGCACATTGAGTGCTTATTTGTTAATTTTTACACATAACAAACAGAAACTTAAACTTTTAGTTAGTTATGTTCGTTCTGATATTGATGATGATATTAGGTACTTTAAAAAATTTACCAGGAAAAATGGCCAACGTCATAACATAGTAATATTTTTTATTTATTATATAAAAATTAGGAAAATTTAAAAAAAAAATTAAAAATACGACAGATATGTTTTTAAAGTTTCTGGTACAATTGCTGTTGGCCAGATCTATAATTTTAATTTTGGAATTATTATTAAAAAAAAATGGTGCGCAGGATACAAAGAGATTTTTTTTTTAAAACAACTGAACTCAACTTAGGGGCCACCCTTTAATGCTGTGCACAGTTGAGAATAGGAAGGAGTATAATGGACGCCAAAGGAGTTTGGGCGGCGAGAGACAAAAGTGTCGATGGACGTTACACTTAAAGCATTGCGAGATATACTCGTTAGGAAAAACACCAACTGGTAAAGCGTTACACAGCTTTGTAGTTCGAGAATTATAATCAATATATGCGAGTGCGCGTTCAGCTTGACGAGTACGACGTGGGAAAGTGTAAAGAGCATTTACCGTAGAAGTAGCTTTAAGCGTCCTGCTACATTTCTACGGAGCTCTAGCCCAAATATGTGAATTGTACTCTAAGCGAGGTCGAATGAATGTTTTTTAGATACTAGCAAGGCGTAAAATATTTTCTACATTTTCGTTGAATACCGAGGCGTTTGGAGGTATCAAGAACTTCGAAGATGTGTTGGCTTCAATTAAGATTGTTATTAATCTTCATGCAAAGAAGGGTAAAGTTTTCCGAAGAGCAAAGTTGTACGCCACCAAAGTAAATATAAAATATAAATAATATATATTACAAGACAACGCCGGAACATCACGCTTGAGGGATAGATGTCAGGAATGTTTTTTTCGAGCATTAAACTCTACTCAGTTTTTCCTGCCTCACTCTAGGATCCACTGGAGGTCTGAGTTCAGCGAAATAAATGATTCACTGCGTTTGGAAGTTACACAATTCCTGTGTGACTTCGCAAGAGAATTAAATTCGTACAAGTTATCAAGAATACTGTTATCGGTAAAACTATGGATTGGATTAAGAGTTAACGACAGAAGGTTGTTGATGAATATAAGGAATAGGATAGGAGATATGACTGCCCCTTGAGGGACGTCGGAAGCGATTGGATAGGAAGAAGATGAAACGTCATCTAATACAAATCGTATAGAGCGCTTAGAAAGGAAATTCTGAATTCACTAGGCAAGGGATGCATTAAAGGCGATAGCTGTTAGCTGAACCAAAAGGGATTCATGCCAAACTCTGTCAAAAGCCTTTGTGATGTTCAACGTAAGAAGTTGCTCTTCGCCATATCAACGTATACAGGAATTTCAACGTTCGGTCAAGTAGACTAAGAGGTCCCCGTAGACCTTCCCAATTGGAATCCGTATTGGCGATCGCCGGTGGGGTGATTATTCTCTAAATATTTAACAATTTCGTGATTGACGGCAGTTTCCATTACCTTGGAGAGTATTGAAGTAATGGCTATCAGGCGGTAGCTAGCTGACTTGTGGATTTTTAGTACTTGAAGAATCCTGTATATAAGCCGTGTAGGAAAGTGTAGAGGGAGCAGTGTAAAACCAGTTGTAGATGTGATGGGGGGGACTGGCCAGACGGTAGTAGTGTCGAGTTTCTCGCGAAATTGGCTGCCAATAGCTTCATCTATTAGGGTGTCGAAGAGGAACAAAAGTTATTGTTGACCGCTTTGACGAATGACCAGATCTCTAGTTTTTAGGGCAATCGAGGATCTTCCGCCAAAGTTTTTGGTCATGCTCAAATTTAACATACACACACACAATTTAAGATGCATGTCGAAATCCTTTTTACCTGACATAAATGAGTCTATCCATCCGCATTAAAGTGCGGAAAAGTGAAAAAAAACGTTTTCGAAAGTTATGATTCGATTAGTACCGGAATACCTCATATGTGTAGCATAAATCCAATATTCCGTAGCTTCACCGAAAGTTAGTTCTATGCGTAGTCAAGACTAGTTTTTTCTTGTTTACCCTAAACGTAGAGCTAGGGTGTAACCTAGTGGGTAGCGTGTTGGTTTACAATGCGAAGGTCGTGAGTTCAAATCCCGGTCGACGCATAATTCAAACACACTGCTTGGTTGGGTATACCTTGGTCACCTCAATCTACGAAAATGAAAAACTCGAAGATAGAGGGTTGGGCGAAGGTCTAACAACCCATCCACAATAAATAATGAAAAATATTACGGAACCTGAAGGTCAGGAGGCCAAGGCCCGATTTGGGTTCTAGTGCCATTGTACAAAAAGTAGTTTTGAGCTCTAAAAGTAGTTTTACAAATTTTCAGAACTACTAACTTAAGTTTTTTGATATTTGACCATTTACATTATATTTTAGTAGAAAATTACATATGCTCTAAAATTTTGAAGAATTGTATGTTTGTATCTGGGTCTAGGCTAGTTCTTTTCGTAGTCATTTATTGAATATTTGCCTAAGTAACTGATGCGAATTTGATTTTTTAGCAAATACTGAGCCGTTTGTTGCGAAACGTACATATGTAATTTGACGCAAGCTAACAAGACGGACCTTATCTTGCCAGAAGTCAAAATTTAGTTTTTGATACCAGTAGATAAAGGACAAATTTTGAATTGGACCCTGCAAGAATCGCGTAAAAATCTCAAAAATTCGCGAAGTTATAGCGTTTTGAAGTATGAAGTACAAAAAAGGTTGTAAATGCTTAGCCCCCCCCCTCCCCCAATTTTATTTGGTAAAGTACTTTAAATTAATTTTTATGCTATTCAGTGGTTAAAATATTAAATAAAACCACTTTGTGGTTGATCGTAAGATATGTAGGTAGCGTTTGGTGCAAAAAACACAAAACATGTAATTTTGACCTAAACTCATATTTTGGTCTGCACTGAAAATTTTACCTTGGCAAGATAAGGTCGCTTTTGGCAGCTAGCTTCACATTTGTGGTTTGATAATAGTGAACTGTTTCGAAGATAATCTATCTTCTTAATTGTAAATTGCCGTTACATACAAACTACATAAAACGCAAGTACATAGCAACACATTTTGCAAAGATTAATTTTACAAATTATAATATAATTTAAGTTGAATTAAAAAAAAAATCATTTCAATTATTTTCTTAACTCTATATTCTATACAGTTAATCGATTTGGCAATTAAGCTTCTTACTAGCAAAATATCCATAAAAATATGAACGCTTAATCAAATTTGGCAATAAAATAAATTCCGACTGATTGAATACATTCGATGCAGCTATTTACAAATAATTCCCAGGAAAAATTAATTAAAAAGGTTTTTTTTTGTCATGATGATGATGAAAACTTTCATTAACAATAAATCCCAGAATGTAATAGAGAAATAGAAGCACGACCTTGATAGGTGTGAAACGTCTTGTCACTTTGCTTAGATGTTTTCCACTCGATTAAATTGAAATCAATGGAATTCGAATGTTGGCCAAAGAAATACAGAAAGAAAATACAAAAATTGCCATATTACAAGTCTAATCAGATCCAAAGTGACAATATCCACACTTATGAGCCCAATTAGTAGTCAGCCACGTACCGATCTACGTAGCTTGTAAAGAGTAATTTTTTTATTTCTTTAAGTGAAGAGATTGAAAGAATCTTAAGAAAGATAGCCCGTTAATTATAATCATTTCTTAATCCTATATATAGATTTGCAGGGAAAGTTTTCCTTTTTTCTCCTTCTTGATCTCATGGATTTACTATTGTATTGCTTGGCGAGACCTTAGAGTATCTGTCTGCGTTTTTCATAAGCTAAGCTGAAGCAATAATTGTGAAAGATTTTCGTTTTTATGTTTAGAAGATTTCAAGACACTTCACATACCTCATTCATTTCGTCTTCAAGTGCTTTTTGTCGCGTTAATTCTCGAAGACGTTCCCGCCGTTGTTCCGTCAGCTGCTCCAGCCTCTTAGCAGCCCGATCGACCTCATTAAACAGTACGATCACTTTCTTCAGGCGACTGGTTACGTCCTCGTTTTCGAACGCAATCTCATCGTTTGCATCGTATTGATTCGATTTGGTATTCGTTTTATTAAGATTTTTGGCTAAGTCTTGCAATCGACTGACCGTCGATGCACCACGTTTTCTCAGGTAATTCAATTCGGTGTCCATGAGTGCTCGGCTCAGCGCTCTGTGTTGTGAGTAGAGTTGGCGGCGTGATGGTAAACCCTGAAGGTCGGTATTTCGAACGTCACCCAGGGCGGCTACCAAGCGCTGACCGGTCGTTAAACATTGGCTTTGAAAAGGATCTATCGTTACGAATAGTTCTCGCCATTTATTCTGATCGTGTTGGTGTAATCCGCCGCATAATTTTGGTATATTTGTGGCCGATATGTAGTTGGCAATGTCTTCGATTTTCAAATACTTGACCTTAAAAAAAAAAGAATATTGAGAGTATAATGCGAAAAATAGGACCTCAATTTCAATCTTACCTTGGCATCATCGATTGATTTTTCTGTTAAATTTCCTTGCAAAGGAACCACCAATATTTCGTCACATTGAAAATGTCCAGTGATCAATTTTAGGCTGTTGCACAAAAGCTCTACACCACTGAGGTCAGAATTTGTTGAGGACATGGTCAAAATTGTGAATGAAGATTTTCTGTAAGTAAAAGAGAGAGAAATCAATGCTAAATAGCAAAGCACTTAATATGTTTAGGTATATGTATGCAGTTTCTACTTTTGCATGATATTTTGAAAACGTCTATGTGGCTAATTTAATTACGAAAGTTCTCAGCCAGCCTACGCTCGAGTTCATATTGGAGTGCGCTCGGGCTTAAATTCGATACATTTCAAGTAAAATAAAAAAACGCAGCACTGTCTTCAGTACAAATATCTCGTTATCACTCTTTTATAAAGTAGATCTACAAGATCATTCGGATTTTGAGAACATCAAATGCAACCATTTCAATCCAAAAGCTGAGAATCTCTCGACTTCTTCGTCCAGATTACCTTTACCCTCTAAAGTTTTAAAATTAAGATAGGAGCAAAAAATTAACTATTAGAGCATCAAAAACTGGAATTGTTTCACACTTTTAATTAAGCAATAAGTAAGTCAGTCTTTAAATTCAAAGATTTGTAGACTCTGCCTGTTTAAGTTAATTTGCCGCTTGGATCATTTTATTGATAATGCGCCCTTCCAAACAGTGGTGGCCTGTGACTTGTCCGATAGGTGAGTCGCTCAGAAAATCTAGGGGAGCGGGCGTTGGTACCATTAATATAATAATATTTCACCAAACTAGCAGGTGTATCTCTTATTACTCTTGCAATAAAAATGGCAGCGATAAGACTGTGATTTTATAAAGTAGATCTATCAATCAATCAAATTTAGTTTCATTGCGGTCGTTTCACTATTTTGAATGCTAGATTTAGAGTTATTTGTTAGCATGCAAATTTATGTACTAGCAATACTTTCAATATATGAAACCGCTAGCTTCATAAATAAAAAGTAGTAATAATCAATTAAAATATAAACTTTTCACTTTTTTGCTCAGTTCAGCATCGCATCATCAAGCCCCACACTACTTTACAACCGGAATGACTCAAAGATGTCCCATCGAGCCTCATACTACTCTAAAACCGAAAATGACAAACAACAACAATACAATGGTTAAGAAAAGCTGTGGAAGCTCCGGTTGGCGCTTAGATCATACTGTTCAAACACGAACAAAAGCTATCGAAGTTGTCCGAGAGGCGAGCTTTGCGCCTCAGATCTTTCGCTTTTTATGATGTCGATCAAGCCATTCAAGCCGGCACGGCAGCAATGTGTTGAGCGAGTTGTGGGTGAGCAATCTTTTCTGAAGCCTCATATTTAAAGTTGGGGAAATCGATCGGCTACAGACTCGCACATTTTTGTCCAAGCGCTTTTATTTGTTTTTAAGCCCATTCCCCTACTGTTAAATGGAAGGCAAATGGTAAAAGGGCAGGTGCGTATCTCTGATGTGAGAATAATCTAAAACAATAATTAAGTCGTATTATTTATGTTAGATTCGATTGATTGAAAAGGCTATGGCAGTTGAGGCGACGCCTCATGCGCTTCACCTGAAGAGCCGCTACTGCTTCCAAATAACTTTTCATATAGCCGACAACCCATTTAGTGATATATTGCTTTGCATTTTCAAACTCAGAATTTTTTCCTCCGTTTGGTAAAACCGCATATCATTAGGGACTTGATGCATGATTTGCACTTGATGTTTGTCATAAAATTCCTGCAACAATACACAAGATAATATTGTTTTTCGGCAGAATTTTTTAACAATAAGAGTTTAAATATGTGATATAATTTTTTTTCCAGAAAAATTTAGCAGAGTTAGAATTGGCGAAAAAGAGAGGAGAGGGCTCCGAGACAACTAAATTTTTTAAAAATATTTTTCTAATGAAATTTTGCAACAAATTTCTGAAATTTTGAACCACTATCGTGTGAAAAATTGTCGCATTTGAAAGTCACGACAAATTTTGAAAACAAGGCGGACGATATTTACAGTGTGTTCAAAAAGAACGTTTCGCAAGTAATTTCTTCCTACCTGTTCAAACATTGATGTCTTATGGAAAATTATGTATGACATACCACTGCCGATTTCGCGTTAGATTGATTTGGTCAGTCCAGTTGGATAATTCGTAAAGATAACAAGTTAAGAAATGAGAAAAAAACGTTTTGAAATTGTTTTTCTGGTTACCCATCCTAAAGAGACCCAGAATGAATGTTAGCCAGGCTGCAAAATAACCAAAACCAGTGCTTCATATGTAATGAAGTGGATTATGACGTATCAAGAGAATGGTGATGTCGATGATGAGCCAGGTAGAGGCCTTAGAAGAGGTGCATCTAAAAGTGATGATAAATTGATCGATCAGCTATTCAGAAAAGCCCGACATTAGCTCTGCGACAGGAGAAAGGAAAATTAATTAAAGAAGGAGTTGGGGTGTCCATATATATAATTAGAAGCAGGCTTTGAGAATCTGGCATTAAAAACAGGACAAACCCCATACCGCTACTAATAGAAAAATATGTACAAAAAAGATTGAGTTGGGCACGGAAGTATTTAGAACTCGTAGTATTTACCGATGTGTCATTTATTGTTATCTCCAATCACTGGAAGAAGGCTTGGACAAAAAGTGGTGAGAGATTGTTGCTACCGTCAAACATCCAGCGAAGGTGCATGCTTATGGGTGCTTCTCTGAAAAAGGATTCGGAAAGGTGATTGCTTTCACCAGAAATCTGAATGCTGAATTTAAACAAGAAGGGATGGTCAAAGTCCGCTGAGCTGCTGTATGGACTCCAAAACGATGACTGGATTCTCTAAGAAGGCAACGACCCCAAACATCGAAGTCGCCTCTGCTCATCGCTGGAAGGCAGAAAATCGGATAATAACTTTGGACTGGCCATTGCAAAGTCCCGATGCAAATCCCATTGACAATGTGTGGTGTCTCATGAAGATTAAACTAAAAGGGAAAAAATATCCACTACGTAACAGCTTATTCGAAGTTTAAAACAAATTTGAAGATGTCTAAGTGTGGATTACGCTCAAAATTTTTTAATTTAGACAAAGTCACAAAATGATTATAGAATGGCGGCGAGTGCAGGTTGGACGCGAACATCTGGTATGACATTAAACGGAAAGTCAGAGCTGAGGGCGTGGGAAGGAAGATTTAGTGGTCGGGGCAGAAGATATCATCCTTGGAGAGCTATGATGGAAGGGGAAAAAGAAGGAAAGCCTGCATAGGACAAATCATTGCCAGAACGTCCAATGGAGTTGGGCTTTCTGACAATGAGTAATGGCGGAACCAGGAACAACACTTTTCTCCACATCTCTACCATGCTTTGAGGTTCGGGGTTGGCTACTATCTGTTGACGGAATGGAGTTCTTCATTTCTTTACAGTGGCGTCCAATGTGGGGATTATGATAGTACCGGTAGGCAACGCGTACCCCTTCCACCCCTTTCATCGCGACTATTTAAGGATGAGTTTTTCCCGCAACAATAAAGGAAGCCCATTATCTGCTTGCGCAATGATATTTTCTCGGTTCAATTGCTCCATTTTTACCTTCGAAGGACCACCTCTGTTTGTAAAAATTTGAAAGTTCCATTCTTTAAGATCAGACACACCAGTCGGTGTTAAAGATTAGTTTGTTGTTTTTCGGGAAATTGAAATTGGCAAGGGATTTTGAAGCCAATTTTAACAAAATTGGATACGACTGAGTGTTCTATAAGAATTGGACCAGAGTCTTAGTGACACTAGAGAGTGACGAAGAACTATTTTGGACAATATTATCAATCATCTTCATCATAATCAAGCTATAAAGAAATTTGTACGGCTGAAAATTCAAGGAAGATAACAAAATCTTACAATTTTTTTATTTCGCAGCAGTGATGTTTTGTATTTGTTTCAGCTTAGGCTCCTGCATTTGATTCTATACACTATTTTAAGGAGCTCTGACTTAAGCAGACTCTTGTGGGTTCTTTTAGATGCCACTTCTTCATTTTTAGATCCACAAATTTAAATCAATTGTCAGTTCTTCTTCAATGGCACTACAGCTCAAATCGGGCTTTGGCCTCCTGAGCTTCAGGTTCCTTAATCTTTATTTGTTAGTGTGAAAGGGTGATTTGTTAGTCCTTCGCGCAACCCTCTATCAACGAATTTTCATATTCGCAGATCGAGGTAGCCAAGATGTATGCAGGTAGTTTGCAGAAATTATACGTCGACCGGGATTTGAGCTCCCGACCTTTACATTGTAGACCAACATGCTACTCACTAGGTTACACCCTAACATCAATTGTTAATTACTTAAAGAAAATAAAAAAATTATCGATAACTAACAAGTAAAATCGAAGACTTGAAATTTCCCAAGTCTTCATCAAAGTTGGTCGATTGTATATACACCGACTTTAGTAAGGCCTTTGACAAAATTGACCATAATATTCTTGTGCATAAGCTCGGCCTGCTTGGTTTTCCTGATATTTTCGTCCTTTGGATAAAGTCGTATCTTAGTGATCGCATTCAGAAAGTACACTTTCGTGGAGCCTTATCTTCTGAAATATTTAATACTTCAGGCGTTCCCCAAGGTAGCCATCTAGGACCACTTCTATTCCTTCTCTTTATTAATGACGTGAGTTCGTTTATCTCTAACTCGAACATTCTTCTCTATGCCGATGATGCGAAAATCTTTAAGATTGTCTCCAGCAGCAATGATTGTCTATTATTGCAAAGTGACATCTCGCGTTTTCATGACTGGTGCTTACTTAACAATTTACATCTCAACATTAATAAGTGCACTGCTGTTTCGTATTCTAAGAAGAGAATATCAATGAATTTTGACTATGTTGTAGATGGATGCTTTTTACTTCGTTCTGACAAAGTACGTGATTTGGGCGTACTATTCAACTGTAATTTTACCTTTGATGATCACGTGAATCACATTGCTGGTAAAGCGAACGCTATCCTTGGTTTTGTTAGGAGACAATCGAAAGAATTTAATGATTTCTTTACAACGAAAATGTTGTATTGTGCATTCGTCCGATCTATCCTAGAATATGCTAGTCCTATCTGGTCACCATTTTATTCCGTTCATATAGATAGGATCGAAGCAGTTCAGCGTCGGTTCTTAAGGTTTGTCCTTCAGAGCCTTCCCTGGTCCGATCCACTTAGGTTACCGCCATATATTGATCGTTTAAATCTGCTGTCTATGGATTCCCTTGAGAAAAGACGGATACATGCCAGAGTTGTTTTTGGTTTTAAAGTAATTTCAGGTATAATTGACTCTGACAAATTGCTGTCTATGATTAAATTCAACGTTCCATGTCGTCCTTTGCGAAATTATGAGCTTTGCAGAATTCCGCTGCATCGCACTAACTACGGGTTTTATGAACCAGTTTCATTCATGTTAAGAGATTTCAATATCTTCTTCTCGCAATTGGATTTTCACATGAGTGTCCCACAAGTAAAAAGTCAGCTTTCTTGAGGTTAATAATCTTTGATTTTGTAAAAAGTTTAAAAAGTTTAAATTTTCATGTACTTAATTCTGTTTTATTATTGTTTTATTATTTTTATTCTTTTTTTTATTGTTTTCAACTGTGGATAAATGTAGTAGTCAACTTTTTTTGATGAAATAAATAATTATTATTATTATTATTATTATTAAGTTTTATCCTGGTCGACAAGACAAGCACTCTTAAAGACTTTGAGGACAGTGTGATGAAATGGCTACGGATACCTTGTATGAACATTATACCGGTTTATATATTGTACCATAAATTTTTTTGAAGTATTGAATTTCGCATAGCATCGTACGTAATAATTCTTGTGACTAACGACATGAACTATTCTCTCTGAAAATCGACCGCGAAAAATCGAATATTCTGAGATTTTCGTAATTGTATATAAATACGAACACAAACTGACTGCTAGCATCATTTACAGCTATAGAAAATTATCATTAATAAGCAAATCGTAAGAGGTGTATATATGTATTTTTCCACTATGAATTTCCCTTCTGTATAGGAATCAATCAGCCGATAATTGCACTGCACTATCTTTATAATGCCAAGGCTAAACACTGAGTACGGTGTGTTCTGCTTAACTTTTACAAGAACCCTTGTCCATATTTTTTATTTATTATGTGGGGAACACGTGAGAGCACTGCGTCCTTCTCGGCCTATTGTGTGTTTATTGACCCTTTACCCTACCATAACACTATAGCTTTGGCTAATTTAAGTATCTTTAAGGGAGTTCCTCGGTAGAAAGGAAACCTTTCCCAAGAAATTGTGTCTTTTCCTAGCTACTGCTTCACAGTGGCATAGGATGTGTTCTGTCGTTTCTGAGTCTTCGAGACAGAGGCGGCAGATGTTGGTTTCAGCTAAACCCCTACTTTTGAGGGCCTGTTAATAGGCCGATTAAAGTACTAATATCACTCTTCCTGAATCCTAGAATATCCTCCACTTGGTTTTTTTGTGGTAGGACTAATTTTTTGAGATTGATCAACCTGGAAGTCTATTACAGTAGATGTCATGCTCTTGTTCAGCCCACTTTCTAAGTATAAGGATGGACTGCCCTTTTGGTTTTCCGCAGAGTGGCTCTGGACCAATAACATTTGTTTCTCTGTTTGCAAGGCGATCAGCCTCTTCATTTTCCTAAATTCCCATATGTCCTGGTACCCACATTAAGGTCACATCGTTCCTTTTTCTCAGGATAATTAGGTTTTGAAGGCACTCCCAATCTATCCTCGATCCGTGTTTATTGGATGAATGAGCTTTGAGAACCGCCTGACTATCCGATAGGATGTAAATAGATTTGTTACGATGAGCTCTCCTTATATTCTCTTGGATGCATAGCTCCATTGCAATTAGTTCAGCGTGAAAGATTGTGGCTTCTTTGCCGAGTGGTCTTGAAACCGATAAGTTAGAACCATTAACTCTGGCTCCAGTCCCGTCAGAGGAACGCAAGCCATCTGCGCACTAGACGCTTGATTCCTCTTCCATTACAGGTAGCATGGATTGTCAGTCCTTGTGTTCTCTGATTATATCTTTGAAGGGTGTTTCAAAGTTGAATTTTGTCGGCATAGTGTGTGATAGTGTGGAGCTTAGAACCTCTACGTTTTGGTCTTTTGAGGTGATCTCTAAAATCCCTTGATTTGTTTTTCTTTTCCCTCTGTGTGCGCAACACCCTTTTGATAGCCTACTTTTTTATTTGGAAATGTATCGGAGGGATGCTTAGGAACATTTCCATTGCCGCCATAAGACAGGTTTTTATTGCCCCTGTGATACCAAGACAAGCTAGTCTTTGGATTTTTTGTAGCGTAAGCTGAGCGTTATGTTGTAAAACATGTCCAACCTCTAGTTTAGTCAAGTTGTAGGTGAAGTTATCTAAAAGATGCGAATTAAATTCCAATAGATGTCTCTGCAAAATGCTAAAGTATAAAATTGCGCAGTGAAGTAGAATTATTTGATTTTCGATGATAATTTCTAACAATTTCTAAACTTTTTGATATGTTCCATAATTGCAGTGGTACTTGGAAAAGCAAACAAGCTTTACTGAATAAGTTTCACCTTTCCATTATTAAAAAAATAAATAAATAAAACACATAAAGTACAAGGAAACGTAAAATGTATTATACGTGATAGGCTTCAAACCCCAGTTTTTCTAGTTAGTTGTGGAATTGCTATATTAAAACAGCATAGAATAACCAAAATATAGCCTCAATCAAATTCATGTTAAGACCCCCTAAAGGGGCATATGACAACTATAACCTACTTGGACTAAAAACAGTTGTCGGCCTTTTTACTCTTTAATTTTCAACCTCAACTTCAAATGTTCTTACATAATTTTATTAAATATAGTTGTTGTTATTATTGCGAAACTTTTGACTGTTGTATGAAATTAATAAATTTTGAAGTGCTCAATTATTGAACGGCTGAGGGAAAATGTGATACAATGACTAAAATTTGATTTGTTTTTTGAATATTATCAATAGATTATTAATTTTATTCATTAAAGTTATTATACTCTAGATGAAATCTGAGAGTATTATAAGTTTGCTCTAAGGTTTGTAACGCTAAGAAATAAGGCTTGGAGAAAAAAATGAATGATACAGAAGTTAATGTTATCACTCAAAAATCTCAAAACCGGATGTCCGTCTGTCCGTCTGTCCGTCTGTCCGTCCGTCCGTCTGTCCGTCTGTCCGTCTGTCCGTCTGTCCGTCTGTTCGCTCTCTAGCTTGAGAACGCGTTGAGTTAGATTGTTCAAATTTTTTACACGTCGTTTTTGACAAAAAAGTAAAGTCAAGTTCGTGAACGGGCCAAATCGCTCCACCCCTTCTACCCCCTCCCATACAAAATGACACAATTGCGCAATTTGACAATTAAAGGATTTGCTCAAAAAGTATAAAAGCGATTAGCCTGAAATTTGGAATATATTAATTTCATGATAATATCAATCTACTGTATAAAAATTATGCATGTCCTCCCCCTCCTTCTACCACCTCCCATACAAACTGTGCTTGTCATGAATTACTCTAAGCCAATTTACTCAGTGCGTATAAAATTTAGCAAGCTGAAATTGTGCACCAATTATTTATTTAAAATTGTTAGTAAGGCGAAAAAAAAATAGACAATTAGCTTCACTCCTTCTACCCCCTCCCATACAAAATGACGCAAATTCGCAATTTATCAATAAATTAATTTACTCGAAAAGTATAAAAGCTATTAGTCTGAGTTTTGGGATATATTACTTTCATAATGATTTAAATCTACAGTAGAAAAATAATACGCCTCCTCCCTCTCCTTCCACCCCCTCCCATACAAACTACACTTTTTCATGAAATGCTCTAAGACGATTTTCTCAGAACATATAACATTTATAGAGCTCACATTTTGTAATAAATACTTAATTAGTATTATCACTAAGATCAGAAAAAAATATTTGATTAGCTTCACTGCTTCTACCCCCTCCCATACAATATGAAACAGTTTCACAACTTCACAAAAAATCGATTTTCTTGAAAAGTATGAATGGTACTAATCTGAAATTTAAGGGTTGTCAATTTTATAATCTCACTAAAATCCCCACACTCTTTCTACCACCTCCCATACAAAATGCGCATTTTCACTAAATCTACAAGACTAATTTTCTCAGCTTCTATTCAATTTTTGGAGTAAGCATTTTGTATAAAACATTTTTATAGCTACTTTAGCATGATGGGGAGAAAATTATTTCAATGCTATCACCCCTTCTAACACTCCCCATCCAAAATTTCTTGTGATGACATCTAGAGTATCGTAAGATTGCGCTTTATGCGCAATCGTAGCCCTGTTATGTTTTTTATATTATAATTATTTTGCTGTCAACCCAACTTTGGCATTTTTATAAAAAAAAATGTGTGTCGAGCTGCTCACGTTACAATGGTGGTTCAATAAGTCTGGGATAAATGAAACATGGAATGATTTACTTTTGCCCAAAACACAAAAGTTCATTGAAGGTTTGTGGCTCGACTCGAAAAGTATCAGGATATCAGAATATGTCATGTATTTGTATCGGGAGTATAAACTGAAACACGCCGTTTCCCAATAGATGGCGCCAGCAGTAAGTTATGGTCAAAAATGGTGGATCGGAAACGTCACATGGTAAGGTTAGGAATTTGTCAACAACTCCTTATTATTGGTTTTGTCAACTTTTATCGGCGTCATATACTTTTTAGAACGCGAATATGTTGAAGTTTGAGCAAAATAAGCATAATTTGCGTGAAGTTTTGCTTTTTGCCTTCAACTAATTAAAAAAAAATCTGCGGCTGAGGTGCGTCGATTGCTTGTTGATCGATCATCGCTGCTGTTAGTGAAAGAACGTGTCGTGAGTGATTTCAAATCTTAAAGAGCGGTGATGTCCTCGATGTTAAGCCGGTGGTGAAATAGAGAAAATTTTGTGATATCGCATGATCTGCTGAAATCGAATGAAACTACCACGGGAGATCGCTATCGACTGCAATTGATGCGCTTGAGCCGAGCGTTGAAGAAGAAACGATCATAGAACCAAAAGAGAAACGGCAAAGTGATTTTGCTGCACGACAACGTTCGGCCACATGTTGTTTAGGTTTGAAAACCTACCAGGAAGTACTGAAATGTACCCTCTCCGCCGTATTCTCCAGACATCGCCCCTTCTGACTACAACCTATTCCGATCGATGATGCATGACATGGATGAGCAGCACTTCCATTCTTACGAAGAAGTCAAAAATTTGATCAATCCATGGATCGGCTCAAAAGAAGAGTTTTTTCGACGCTGAGTCCGTATGCTGCCAGATACTGGGAAAAAGATATGGCAAACAATGGACAATTCTTTGAATAATAAATATTTAACCATTTTTGTACAGTAAAAGCTCGAATTTTGGAAAAAAAACGGCGGTTTTCAATTTATACTTCCATGCTGCGAGTCAAAGGCACGTCTGTGTGTTCTTCTTGTCAACAATTTTAGAGAAAATAATAGAAGTAAATTATTGGAACTAATTATCCGAACGTCTGTGGCTTACTATTGAGCTAATATTTAAAATTCTCGTCTGTTCGTTTGTCTTTTTTTAACAATATCTTGCATGAACTTCTGAATGGTTTTTCCTATCAGATAGCTTATTAATCTAGGCTTAAAATGTAATATGTAAGTCGTTTCGTTAATAAATGATCAGCGTAAATCATTGAATTCTTAAAGTATCCATTTTTTCACTAGAACTTATATTTATTGATATAAAAGGCTAGTGTTCATTCTGAGAGTATTACCGCATACGGAAATTTTCCAAGTTATAGATTTTACTAAAAAAAATATCGCCAGTGTCAGAAAGACTATGGATTAAAAATAAAGAGAACTTCGGGGAAACGGTTTAAGCAAAATATTTAATGTGTTGAATTCAGAGTGATTTTTTGATTATTTAGGAAAATTTTTCTAGTGAACCCAAATAAAACCCTTGCCTCCGGCTGGTTAACCAATTAATTTAGGATTTTCAAAAAAGAATAAGCTATTTCAACATTTTTGTTTGTTTGATCGAATGTTTGTCGAATTTGAATATATGTAAATAATAATATGCATATAATAAAAATTAATATATGATATACATTTTTTAATTGAAAACTGTCACGATTTGCAATAATATGTACATAGAAGACTTATTGTGTTCTTAGTCAAAGTTTTTCGTGTTTACTTTCTTCAGTACATATACAATATTAATATAAGCCCGGATGGTCATGAGATCGAATCCTGGTCGACAATATTTGATCAGCTTAATCTGCAAAAATAGAAATTCTTTGACAGAGGATTGTGCGAAGAGCTACTACTCTTCCACAAAAACAAATAAATGTTAAAGAGGCCTGAAGGCCAAAACTCGATTAGAGCTGTGGTGCGGTTGAAGAAATAGAATATAAATATAATTAACCTGTAACGCTATTTGAAAGCTATGTGATGTGTCCTCTTTCAAGAAATTATCAGATAATCGTTAGTAGTTTCGCGTCTTTGTTATGCAAGAACCCCAAAATTTATCTCGCCGAGTGCTAAATAGGGTTTTTCCAACGCTCGTAAAGTTTTCTTCCAGACAAAATTTTTAAACTATCCTTAAGGATTTTACTAATGGCCAAAAAGTATTTTTTTACAACAATACATAAATTATTTTTCCAACTGACAATATATTGAAAAAACAAGTTGGTTAGATATTTCCTCAGTGCGTTCAGTTGAAGCAATTAATGGGCTCCTAAAAGGCTGCCTTTATAAATGTTCTCATTTTACGTAGAGTTTACCCGTGCAAAGCACGTCTGTAGATATGCTAGTATATCAGTAAGAAAAATGAGTGAAAGTTGCTTGAAACTTAAATTGAAATTTCAGGGAAATTACTTTTCCTTTACTTTTGAAAAAGTCTTAAATATTTTAATTAGTATTAAGAAATTTATTCCGCTTTTCTAACCAGATTTTTCGGGAAAAAAAATGGAAATATTTTAAAATATCTAGGGCATTGTTTTTGTAGTTAATAGGGTTTCAATATTAAATCGTCTTTAAATTAATGATACGACAATAATTAGTATAAATAACTTTTCAGAATTCCAAACAAGCCGATTAGAGCATACAATAGAAAATCCAAAAAGAAACGAAACTCAAAAGATTTAAACCGATAATTTTCATAATTTTCAAATAAACCATTACAGAATAAACTCATATTTTACAACACACTTAATTAATTCAAAAAAACTTTTTCCAAAATACTGAATACCTACCTACAAATTAACCAACTAATAATTAACTAACTCCATGGGTGGCTGATAGAATTGGTCGATCAAACTCCATTAATAAAAAAAAACATTAAATATAATATTGACAAAAAAAAAAAAAAATTTGAAATCAAAGATCATCTGTCAACAAAATTGTTCGTAAGTCCAATACTAGGTAGGAACCTAAACAAATACATAAACAGTAAATATACTTCGTCAATTGGTCAAGGCTAAAATTAACACTCATCTCATAACTGCATTCAACATAGCGTTGTTAGTTAATACTTTTTATGGCCAGTTTGTTTTATTTTATCCCATATAAATCTATATGGTTATTAACACGGTAATTACAGTTATGTTAATTAAAATGAATATATCTAGTCTGTAATCTGCACCTTGTGCATTATTAAAGTCATAATTCTCCATGTTACATCATTTAGAAACTTTAATTGATAATTTATGAGTATGGGCTGATTGTTTGAAAGATCTCTGTCTTCGCCTTAACAAAAAAAAGAAAAGAAAAAAAGAATTTACCATAATGTTCAGTCCGATGATTTATTAGATGAGAAATCAGTTTGGAATAAAAAAAAACTCTGAAATTCAATATGATTTGAAAATTAAGTTATGAAAATAAATTTTATTATAATTAGTTTGCAATTTATCGTAGACGTTATTTGGATAAATTATTTTATTTATAAAATTTAAGAGGGTTGCAATAGGTTTTTTTTATTATAAAGTTTAAACGAATACGATAACTCTCACTGCAGTTTAAGATAATTTTATTTCTTCACATCTAGTGCTGAAATTTGAATTTTTGATGAGTAAAACTACTGGTTTTATGTTAATTTATATAAACTTTCGTTACTTATGTTAAATAATTCTATCGTTTGCATTTGATTTATAAGAATTGGTCATATTGAAATTTTTTACAATTTTTAAACCATAGAAGATTTCAGAAAATAAAAGTTGTAGAAATATCAAAGCAAAATAATTGCAGTGAAACTTATTTTGATAGCCAATGCATGTTTTCTATGGCAATATCAAAATCTTTCTGACGAAGGAGAAGTCAACAAATTTGAAAAAATTTCAGATTCAGTTTGCAAGATTTTTGAACAATATCCGGTTTCTGAAATCTTGATTTTAATGAATGTGATCAGAATTAACTACGATTTTCTATTGGTACAGGCTGTATGCACAAGAGGTGTAGGATTTGTTTCCAAGACACAAGACTGTACGGCGCAGCTGGTGGTCCGCCAGCTGCAGTTCTTGAGCCAATTGGACCTTGTATGCATGCAGAGCTAAATATTTCGTCAATATTCGCTGCATGTGGACGTAGAGAGATCGAATTCTCGAGCACGGTGACGAATGAAAGTTTTTTGGTCGTTACGAACACTGTCCTTCATTGCGGCGATATTTTCAGTCTAACGTCGGGGGCGAAGTCGTTTCGGTGTCTTCATATCTTACACTGAGCCAGTCTCTTGGAATTTTTTGATAAGGTTGCGCACACTCGTCTCAGAAGGCACATGATTACGATCCAAATTTGCTCGAAATTCGCGCATTGTGGCTATGATTGAACGCGAATTTTCGTAATGAGATTCAGCGATTGTGTAGCGTTCCGTGGTTAATTTTCAGCATTTATAGATGACAAATGTCCACATTTGATAACTTTCAAGCGATCAGCTCCCAAATAATAGACCTTTCCAACCCTACACCTCTTGCTCAAACACCCTATACATTTTATAATGGACGATTTGTTTTCGTAATGACGTCAGTCAGATCGTTGTCAGATTGACAGAGCTACATGTATCCCTGATATTGCAGGCCAAGCAGCGAATCTTGCTGATTTGTTCCTTTCTTTAGATTTAGATAAATATTTTGTTTCTGTAAGCTCTTTCTTAGGTAAACTCCTCTGCTGTCAGGTAGACAATAATGTTAGGAATGAAATTATTCATTCCCTATTACTATAAGCCCACAAATTCTTGGTTTAAATAGTCGTTGAGAGATAATTGTAGAGCCTCTATTTGGGTTAAGGAGAAGAGGTTTCAATCAACTGCCTACTGAAGATATTTGGTTTATTTTCAAGCAAAAATTGAAAAACTGCAAGTTAACTATATAACAAGAAAAATATTTACACGGCTGAAAGCTGTTATCGGCCCATAGATATTCTTTTGAAAGTAATGGAAAGTACTGTCAATCGCAAAATACACAGCTTCCTTGTGCATAAAAACCTCATTTATTATCGCCAATATGAATTTTGCTCAGGACGTACTAAAGGTTGTCTATCTTATCGAGTTTTGGAATTGGCGTTCAACAGAGTTTGGCTTAAATGTAAGCTTAGCTTTATCACATTCTGTCATAAATGAATTGAGAATTCCTCTTCAAGCGCTTTATACGAGTTGTACTAGACGAAGGAACTTCTGCGCCTTTTTCCATTGATTCCGGCGTCCCTGAAGGCTCAGTCTTATCACCCAGCCTCTTTTTAGTCAGACAATATACGATATTTTTTTTGTACATTTTCAATTCTTTACATTGTTTCACAGATGGGCAAACTTGGTTAGATCTTTCAATTTGACTCCTTTGCAGAAAAAAGACCGACTTTAATGTCATCACACCGTAATAAGTCAATACATTCAGTGAACTCAGACTTCAGTTTAATCCTGGAATGAGGCAAGAAAAACAGAGTAAAGTTTAATGCCTCGAAAACCCAATGTTGTCATCCATCGTTTAAATAAAATGTTCCAACGTCAACCGCTAACATGCTTTCTTCAATGGCATGCAGATTCCCTTCCTTCCTACTTTCTGTAGACTTTTCGTGACTTGGAGTGAAATTTAATAATTGCCTTGAATGGAGCCAACACATCTACGAACTCGCTTCAGATGTTTCGAAGCGACGAGATATTTTGCGGAAGTGTAAGAAATAATTTTATGCGTCTGAACTAGCTAAAATAGATCCAGTCACGCCATGAGTATAATCCGATTAATTGGACATAAATCGTTTTGGTCGCAATGGACTGGTAAATATAGCAAGGACCGACAAGCTAAAATACCCTAAATGTCCTCCGAAATACTCACCAAGTTGCATGCTCCAACGAATTCTTCATCCCTTGCCGGCAGCGAAATCTATCAATTTAATATCAATGTTCACCATTACTTCAAACCCTTCCATCCTGTGTTTTTCTACTAAGTTCCTTATATTGCCATGATTCTCTTAAGTCCACTTAATTTACATCGCGCATTAAAAAATGACAGGCCTAGATTAAGTTATCAAATATCCTGATGGTAGCAAAGCGTTAGATCTACCGTTTGTCCAAAGGGATCATATTGATTCTACTCGCAGTGCTACGATTACACCAACGAACTCTCTCCCGCCTGAGTACACGCGTCTAAAAACAACCTTTTGGAAAATTAATGTTCGTTCTAGAAAAAGAACATTGATGCAAGCAAATCGTCTAACCCTGATCCCGGCCCTCGTTCCCAAAAACCGTAACACGACTATTTCTATCACTTAACTCTTCGGAGAACGCAAATGTGCAGGAAAATAAAATATAAATAAAATAAAGGTTCTCGCAACAATTTCGCTAACTGCTATTCAATTGCCTGAAAACAATCATCAACCTAAGAGTGATTAAATGTTTGGAGCTTCCTGATATTCTAAGCCAAAACTAAAACTAATACAATTTCTGGAAAAAACATTCAAGTATCATTATTTTGACAGTTTGGTTGTACTAAGTGGAAAGTGACTTACCAAAAAACTACAGACTTTCGTGAACCAATGCCTCGGACGCATTTTAGGAATATTCTGTCCAAAAGTGATCTCCAACGACGAAGTTTGGAGTACAACTGGCCAGACTACAAAAGGAATTGAGATTCAAAGGTGAAAGTGGCATACTTTGAGGAAACCTGAGCGAAACATCGCCAAACAGGCTCTGGATTATAATCCTCAAGGAAGACGTCGAGTTGGTCGACCATGTAACACATGAAAGCGAGAAGTTGAGCAGGAGGTCAGAGGAATAAACAAGTCCTGGCAACAACTCAAGGCCGATGCTCAGGATCGCGCCTTGTGGAAGAGACTTGTTTCCGTCCTATGCCCTATAGGGGGTCTTGACAGGAATTTGATTGATTGATACTTCCGGAAAATACTTCAAATCTCAGGAATTTCACCGCCAATCACCTGGTGAGAGTTGTCAAGGGAACTCTCTTTAATATGGGTGAGCACCAGTTGCGACGAATGAAGGAATACTTCTCTGATATTTTAAACACCATGTCAGAAAAAGATATTTCAGAAACTGAACATTTGCCAAACATCCAACTGCAATCCTATATTGAGGACGATCTCCCAGATACGGAAGAAATAGTTTCCCTCATTCGGATAATGACGGGAAAGAAAGCTCCGGGACTACCAACCGAACTCCTTAAAGCGGGCCTGGAAATAACAGCCGATATACTCCTTCCACTCTTCACTGAGGCGTGGAATGAAGGAAGATATCCAGCTGAATAGAAGGAGGGAATCATTATGAAAATCTCGAAGAAGAACGATCTTCGGGATTGTGATGATTGGCATGGTATATGCCTACTTTTTGCCTTATCGAAAATCATGGTCAAAGTTATTCTCAATTGGATTAGTACAATGTAGTAGAGAGCACTCTCGAAGTTTATCAGGTTGGATACCGGAAACGGTCGTCTTGTACATCGTCATCAATGGCGCCACAGTTCAAGTTGGGCTTTGGCCTCCTGCAAGCTTCGTCTCCAATTTTCTCGGTCCAATAACAGTGTCCACCATGATAAAAATTTTAAAAGCGATTTGCTGTCTCCGTCAATTGAATCCTCAAAGTGTTTTCTTGGTTTTGCGACTGGTTTTTATTCATCCGCCTTTCTTTTTTCATACATGTTTGGGTATTCTTCTGTCCTCCATTCGCTGTACGTGACCACCATAATGTAGCTTTCGAAGTTTGATGAGAGTAGAGGCTTTTGGGTTCTCAAAAATGGTATACAATTCCTGTTTGTATCGAATTCTCCATTCGCCTTGTTCTCTCACCGCTCCGAGGATTTCTCGTATTACCTTCGTTTTGAATGAATTAACTATTTTTTGATGCTTGTATTAACGTCTACGTTTCACTGTCGTATCAGAGTAAAGGTCTTATTATAATTTTGTTGATTCGCAGTTTCGTTTTTCTATAAATGTCCTCACATGTCTTGTTTGCTACCACTATGAGCCTTTTGATTTCTTCGTAGAAATTGGCTCCTAGATATATGAAGCTTTCCACGTTTTCTATGTTATAGTCTGCTATCGTTGGATTTTGTCTGATTGGCCTATTTCTTCGTGATTGCACCATAACTTCCATTGTTTTCGTTGGAAGATAACACAACTTCCGTTGTTTTCGTTCATGCGTAGCCCAACTTCTCGTGATGCCATGTCAAGATTAGAGTCACTCCATGCAAGAAGAAGACACACTGTATCAGAGTCAGGCAGAAATATCACAATCGACACCTGCGAATTCACCATCCCCAGTGCACCATTCGTGAATTGCTTCAAATATCGGGCTTCACCTTTGCCTAACTATGGCAAAGCGCTTCTAATGTCCCACGGAGTAACTATAGTCACGATGAATCAAGCGTCCAGTTGTGATTGCGCCAATTTAATTATGTCGCCTGGGTAAGCTACTATCTGCGATGACTTAAACAGTAACGTCCATCTGGTGTCAACTGGGAGTTTCTTACGATATATTTCAAAGCCAGATTAAAAAGTGTAGGTGTCTTGTACAGACTATACAAGTACCGTATGGATAATTTTGGAGCAGCTAAAACAAATTCTCCATTACATCTCGTATTCCTGGACCTTGAGAAGATTTTCGAAAGCACTAAGCGGGATGACATATGAAATGCTTTGCGTAGGAAAAGTATTCCAGACAAAATTATAGCTATGAGTCCTACGAATATGCAAGATGTCGCATCTTACATAGAAGAGAGCTGTCCGATAGCTTGCCGGTGCGACCGAGTGACTGACAAGGCTGCATATTATGACCAGCTTTGTTTCTAGTGGTAATAAATCTTCATCTTGATAGCTGGTGTGGAAAGTGGGGAGGTCAAATGTCTTCAGTTGGGGCTGTTTAACATCTAAGGCACCTTGATTATGCTGATGACGAGTGTTTGATTGCACGTAACCCCAGAAGCATTGTTATCATAGAAGGGAAGCCGAAAATGATATTAAGGCTAGTATAAATAAAGTTCGTCAGGCCTCCAACATCCTCTCCTCTTTTTGGAAGCTAAGAAAGATATTCCGTCGCACAGAGCTGCGAGTGTTTGACGCATACGGTAGATCCGTGTTGTTATATGGTTTTACGACATAAAAAGTAACCATTCGGGTTACCAAGAAACTGCAAACTTTCGTGAACTAATGCCTCCGGCGCGTTTAAGGGATATCCTGGCTAGATGCGATCTCAAAGGACGAGTACAATTGGATAGACTAAAATAGGCACTGTGATTCAAAGTTGGAAATGGCAGTGGATCGGTCGCACTTTGAGGAAACCAAGGCAAACATTGAACGACAAACTCTAGATTTTAATCCTTAAGGAAGACGTTGGGCTGGTCGACCATGTAACACGTGGACGCTAACATTTAAGCAGAAGGTTAGAGGAATAATCATTTCCAGACGACAATTAAGGCCGAGGCTCAGATTCGGGCTTTGTTGTATAGAACTTTTTTATTGGGGTCTAAAGAGGAGAAGATGTCTCCTCGATGTGCGAGCGAAACGTGGAGCTGACGTGGGGAGCGATCACCACTTGATGGTTGCCTGCTTGAGATTGTGTACAGCAGCTATCCGACGACCACAAATTCTTCAAATGAAGCGCAAGCTTAATGTGGATAAACTCAGAGATCCCAACAAAAAACTCGAATACACCACCATTCTACGCGAAAAGTCATCCACATTGGGTGAACATGAAATGCGCACACTGGACGCCAATTGGGAGGCAACCAGAAACACTTTTCTAACTAGTGCTGAAGAATCTGTGGGATATGCGCAAAGCGGTGAGAAACCCTGGATGTCACAAGACACATGGGACAAGGTTGACAATCGGAAAAAAGCCAAATTGGCAATCATCTCTCAACCCGATGTCAACCAACGAACGCCCGACTTGAGGCAGAACTACCGCGATGCTCATATACAGCTTAAAAAGGCTGTTAGACGCGACAAGAGAAAGGCCATTGAAGATCTGGCAAACAAGGCAGAATCTGCGGCTTACCTTGGGGATATGGGTTCACTATTTAAAATCATGAAACAGTTGACGAACAGGAATTTCACCGCCAACCACCTGGTGAGAGATGTCAACGGAACTCTTCTTAATATGAGTGAACACCAGTTGCGACGATGGAAGGAATACTTCTCTGATATTTTAAACATCTTGTCAGATGAAGATATTCCGGAAACAGAACAACTTCCAAACATCCAACCGCAACAATCCTCTATTAGGGACGATCCCCCAGATAAGGAAGAGATAGTTTCCGCCATTCGGTCAATGGCGGGAAGGAAAGCTCCAGGTATAGACGGACTACCAACCGAACTCCTCAAAGCGGACCCGGAAATAACAGCCGATATACTCCTCCCACTCTTCACTAAGGTGTGGAATGATGGAAGATATCCGACTGAATGGAAGGAGGGCGTCATTGTGAAAATTCCGAAGAAGGGCGACCTTCGGGATTGTGGCAATTGGCGTGGTATATGTCTACTTACTGCCGTATCAAAAATTATGGCTAAGGTAATTCTCAATAGGATTAGTGATGTCGTCGAGAGCACTCTCGAAGTTTATCAGGCTGGATTCCGTAAAGGGTCGTCTTGTACCGACCACACAAATACCCTACGGATAATATTAGAGCACTCAGCCGAAATGGGTTCGCCACTACATCTCATGTTTGTGGACTTCGAGAAGGCTTTCGACAGCGTTAAGCGAGATTACATATGGAATGCTTTGCGTAGGAGAGGTATTCCAAATAAGGTCATAGCTATGATTAAAGAATCCTACGAAGATGCAAGGTGTCGCGTCTTGCATAGAGGAGAGCTGTCCGAGAGCTTTCCTGTGCGAACGGGTGTCAGACAAGGCTGCATATTATCACCAGCCCTGTTTCTGGTGGTAATAAATGACATCTTGAAAGCTGCACTGGAAGGTGGGGAAGGTAAAGGTCTTCAATGGAGACTATTTAACATCTTAAGTCACCTTGATTATGCTGATGACGTGTGTTTGCTTGCACATACCCGTTCGGACTTAGAGTCAAATGTTCGCTCGTTGCATTCTAAATGCAAAGAGGCGGGACTGAAAATAAATGTGCGTAAAACCAAGTACATGCACATGGGTTCGAACGCAAGCACAACGATTGTTCTTAATGGACAGGATGTGGAAGAGGTGCAAGATTTTTGCTATCTCGGAAGCATTGTCAGCATGGACGGCGGAGCCGAAAAGGATGTTGAGGCTCGGCTAAATAAAGCTCGTCAGGCCTTCGGTATCCTTTCCCCTTTCTGGAGGTTAAAAGAGATCTCCCTTCGCACGAAGCTGCGAGTTTTTGACGCATGCGTCAAATCCGTGTTGTTATATGGTTGTACTACGTGGAAAGTGACCGTTCGACTTACCAAGAAACTACAGACTTTCGTAAACCAATGCCTCCGACGCATTTTAGGAATATTCTGGCCAGAAGTGATCTCCAACGACGAACTTTGGAGTACAACTCGCCAGACTAAAATAGGTATTGAGATTCAACGGCGAAAGCGGCAGTGGATCGGTCATACTTTGAGGAAACCAGAGCAAAACATCGCAAAACAGGCTCTGGATTATAACCCTCAAGGAAGACGTCGGGTTGGTCGACCATGTAACACATGGAAGCGAGCAGTTGAGCAGGAGGCCAGAGGAATAAACAAGTCCTGGCAACAGCTTAAAGCCGATGCGCAGGACCGCGCCTTGTGGAAGAGAGTTGTTTCTGTCCTATGCCCCTATAGGGGGTCTTAACAGGAATTTGATTGATTGGAAAGAGGAATTTGAATGATTGACTGATACTTCCAAAGCTTTCGATAGAGTATGATACTTCTATCCTTTCTAGACAAGCTCAAAGGCAATAGGTATAAATTATTCCCTAGATTGATGAATTAGTAGCTTTTTAAGCAAACGTTTAATTCGTGAAGTGTAGTGCCGTCTTGGTTTTCTGTAATTAACACTAGAGTTCCCGAAGGAATGCTACTTTCCCACCCTTTTCTGAATTTTCATAAATGACTTATTTCCATAAATATCGAACCCAATTCACAGTTTTGCTGATGACAACCCCCTCAATTTTTTCTACCACTTCATCAATATGTCATAAGTCCGTTCTTTAGTATGATTTTATAACTTAAAAAGTCCTCAGATGTTCCGAAATGCGGCGAAAAGGGCATAAGGTACAGGATGCGCTCGAACCACAAGAATGATAAAAATTTTGATTCGGTTATTTTTGGCAATAATGTCAAAATCGATGTTCCTTGGCATCACTGCCATCAAAAATTTTAGATGTAACGAGCTTTGCTAAGACAACATTCCAGTGTTTTATGGCGATTATGCGATCCAAGAACGTTCTTCCACTTATACGATCGAGGCTCGAGGAATACCACTCTCATCTCTGAGCAGCAGCTGCGAAAACGACACTGTGTTAAATTACCATAAAATTGAAAGGTTATTCCAAAGTCACCTCAACTCTGTATCCGCTGGAACACAAACGGAACCCCAGCTTCCTTGTAATCATTCACCTCTATTTTAATATAGAAGAAAAATGTTCTGGGGAAATTTCACATCTCTTCCCTAAAAATTCCGATCCCAGTAAAATTCCGAAATCATACACTGCTCGATGTGCTCTCAATCCAATACAACATCCAAAAATTCAAAACGAATATCAACCGACTCTTCCAATTTCACTCTCTCAATCCTTACTTCCCTTGTTCCTCCCCTCTTCGCTAGCACTATGCTTCTAAACAAAAAGGTAATCCCTCCAAGTTTTTTGGTTTAACTGATTTCGAAAATTTAAAAAATTAATTCAAAATTGGTGGACGAATTTAATAATCTAAATATTCTAATATACCGATAGGATAATGTTTAAATATGCATGACTCACAAGCATCTTAAACAGTTTTTTTACACTAGTTGATAGCTGCAAAGCAAATTATAAAATAAAATGTCATCCAATGCTTGGACATTAACATTTTTTATTCGACGAATTAACTAGAGCATAATGTGCTAGTTATCAAGCTCATAAAAATCTCACATTACGAAATTAATATTATGTTGATAGAGTACTATAGTCACAATGGAGAAATCAAATTGGAACGGCAAATAAGGTAGAAGAAGTCGTTACTCGATTGAAATAAAATCCCAGAAAGAAGGTGGAAAATGTTTAATTTGCAGGTGTTAAGTGGCTTCCATTTCGTAATTCAGACATTATCGCTTCAATGGCACCAGTGTTGCAAATGTGGCCACACATAACTATATGATTCTTTTTTTTTTGTTGCAGCCACACGAGACATGAGTGCACATATAAATGCATTTTAATCCAAAGTGGTATGATTCACCAAACAACCGACAAAAATTTAACATTTCAACGTCATGCGAATAAAATGTGGTACTTAGGCACCACATACGACGAGCACTTAGAGCATAGGTATGGGCTTTTGCAACCCGTTTTTCGCCGTCTATATTTATGCAAATGAGGTCGTTTACCATAATTTCGTAGATGCTCATGATCATAATACTTGTACGTACCCATACGGTTTTTAATATTATGCAAAAAGCGTTGATCTGCGGCAAAATGGCTCGACAGAAACCAAGTCAACACCGCTAAAGGTCTCATTTTGTTCTTTATTTTATTTTTTTTTTTCTCTCTCGAAAACTCCATAAGAGTGATCTAAGGAACTGATAGTTTTTATTGCGATGTCATATTAGGTATATGCCGGACGAATACGTTACATATTCCAAGAAACAATGCCATTCTATTGCCTGGGCTCGAAATCTTAGCATGTACCTTATGCTGGATGGGTCTCAGCAGAGACTCCTTGTCCGCATTGTCAACAATGAAAACACAACCAGCTCTGAAGAAAAGAAAAGAGCCGTCGTTTATGTTTATTCAAGGCGGATAGTACCTAACTTATACACTTTTCTTATTTTAGAGGTAAAGGTACTCGTGTTATTATTTTTTGTTGTTTTCTTGTTGTTTTTTTTCCAGATACCTATCGCTCACCTTGTATCTCGGAGTTTTGCACGACAAAGTCTTTAACAAATCTTCTCGCGTAAGACGATAACTGCGAGCTGAGTCATTTCTAAGAAATTTCTGAAATGAAGAAAAAGAAAAATATTTCACCAAGATATAAAGAACCCCGATGAGGATGACTTCATTTCCGAGACTGGAGCTCGAAAGTATAATTGCGAAGAATATAGAAAACTTCGTTTACTGACTGAATTACATATACGCGAAAATACACTTTACGACAATTCCTTCGAAGTGAGTCGGATCGCGTAATTAGCGAGTAATTTAACCGTCCGCAAAATTACGGTGTTGAGTCCAAAAAATTCTGCGGTGATGACGAACAATGGTCCGAAATGAAGATTTATAAGGTTTTCTTATGGCAAAATTGCAGGCGTTTTACAGCGAAAAAAATTGTTAGAACAGTTTTGGCGACGAGTGGGTATCGAGAAATTCCCGTCATCATCTAAGGAAGATAAGGCACTTGGCATTGTTAGTTCCTCCTTGAGGTCAGTTCTTGTGGTCGTGATAATTTACTTAAAATGTACTGACTTTTAGGCAATACGGAATTTTCAAAAGAAAGTTATTACATACATCTGCTCAAGCATATCAACAGTTTCCCATTATTTTGATTTTCAAGAATGAATTTGAGAATTGTGTGGGAATTGTTTTCAGCTTGGTAATTTAGACAGGTGAATGGACCCATTTAAAAGAAATCTATTTTTTTTGGGTACATACATATTCGTATGAATTATAACCAGCATCGTACCGTCATCGTGCGTGTATAATTTTTGTAAATAGCAAAACATTTTGACACAGTATCTCGATGATTCGGATCTGTGCTAAAAAAAAATTACAGAGAAAAGGTTGTATTTATTTGATGAAATTCTTTTAATCTGTCCCGAAATTAATAGTTAAACATCCGAAATTCATTTTGGAAATTAAAATTTTATTTGGTATTTATTTAAATTCAAAGATTTTTTGATTAAGTTTAGAAAGACGATTATGAAACTGTTGTTATTTTTTGTAAACAACTGTTGTAAAAAATTGGATTTTTTGTTTTAAGCAGTTGCATATTGTAGTCTGTTGGATACGCGGACCTGAAAATTAAGTTCCTTATTCGTACGCTGCGTAGTTTAGTAAAGTATGATCAGAAGCGGATTTCAACTTTCTTCGACATTGTAAAAATTTGTTTATGGCTAACGAAATATGGCTCTAATTTGATTAATATCGTATATCGTATAGTATAAGTAGTTGGTGTTGCCTGAATCCATTCTTTAAAGGCTTTAAAGGTTTCAAGCCATTGGTAAGTACTGGTTTGAAAGTTCGCCAAAACGAACGCTTCAATCGACTTTAAGGCAATGCAAAAATTTGAAATCCTTAATTGAATACTTTTATTTGAAATGTTTAATTGCAGCCGATATCAAACATGAGCTGATCTGAACGGTTGGGCACACTTTCCATCGAATACAACAGCAAAGAGATGGGTTTTTGAATTCAGTATGGGTTAAACGTTCACCAGTGATGAACAAATTTAATCAGTTTAGTAAAATATATTTAGTTGAAAGACATATTGCACATATATTACAAATCTGAGTGCGAAGGAAAAACCAGTGTGGCCAATTTTATTTGGATATTAATGTTAAATTATAAACTTGCCTTAAAATCAATTACCGTATTTAGTGAAACAATGAAAATTGTGGAAAAATACTATCAACAACTTCTCAAAATTATGAACTTTTGGAGAAAATAAATAAATAATAAATCGGTTTTTGTACGTTTCAAAAATTTGATTTTCTTTGCTTTTGAGATCGGTATTTCATTGTGCCAAAAACATAACTATTGGGTAATTAGGTTTAGGTTGTAGCAGTGTGGTTTCGTAGAACCACAATACACTGAGGTCATCTAGTTGGGCCCATTGTACTCCCCTATTCATTATAACATGAATTCTACTCATCCTGTGCCACTTGGCTCGATTTCCGAACCGAAGTAGGCTCGAATGTTTGACGCCTCTGAGGTCATCCAGAGCACTGCCTGCTTGGATAAACCTTGATTACCTCAATCTACGAAAATTAAAAAAATTGTAGATAGAGGGTTGTGCGAAGGGCTAGCAACCAATACCTCCACTTCCACTTCCTATACCGACATAACTGTGCATTGCACTAAAGGGTGACTCCTCTAAGTTATACTCGGTGGTGTAAAAAAAAAAACCCTTCCCCAATAAGTAATGAAAATATTAAGGAAGGTCAGAAGGCCACTCAAGTAATAAAACACTCGTGTGGCAGCCCATATAGAAATCAATTCTCCATATGGCAACGTATCACATGAATAAGATGCGTTGCGGAAGGCCCTGAAAAAGAAAAAAAATGCATACTTTGCGGTGAGTCGATAAGAGCAATCGATATCTCTCATATTCCGTTGTGATAACTTTTTTTCACGGAATATGCCGCGAAAAGTCCAGTCCAAAAATATCGCGAGAACTTCTGAAAGTGCACCTCTTTAACAAAGAAGCTGGGAAAACATGCAGTGCTGCCTGATGTTTTTATTTGGTTCTCCCCAAAAGGATTTGAGCGTTCGACAACCATGCCGCCATCTCGTCAACAAAGAGTTTAAATTATTTTGATTGAAACTAACCTTTAGCACTGTTAGTGCAACATCGACTGACTTCCTAATGAAGTTAATGTTTCCAGTTCCTTGCCTGGCAAGCGTTACACGCATTCAGGCTGCGGATCGCGAGCGACAGCTTTTGCAGAAGTTGCGATGAACACGAAGAATCTATCAAACATTATCTTTGTCACTGTCTACATATCTCTAACAGTCGGCTCCTTTGTTTTAACTCTAGATTTTTCACAGAGCTTGATGACCTTAGACGCATCATACATTTGAATACAATGGACCCAATAGATGGTCGCAAAGCAATGTTGTTCTCTTACCGAGACCAGTCTCCTACTATCTAAACCTAAACCTAAGAAATTATTAAGAAAAAACTTAAGAAGGAATGACTAACCGATATCGTATAACCGTTTGGATCAAGGAGTGTGTCTGGACCTCTTGGATCTAATCCCGGTCTACGCTAACGCATAAATTCACTGCATATCTCCCACCAAGAAACAATCAAAATATACACACCACGAGACAATTTGGCTCCAAAGAAGGCAAAGGCTAAAACGGTTATGGTGACTGCATTTTGGGATTCGCATGGGGAAATCTTTGTTCAATCAATCAAATTCCTGTTAAGACCCCCTATAGGGGCATAGGACAGAAATAACTCTCTTCCACAAGGCGCGATCCTGAGTATCGGCCTTAAGCTGTTGCCAGGACTTGTTTATTCCTCTGGCCTCCTGCTCAACTGCTCGCTTCCATGTGTTACATGGTCGACCAACCCGACGTCTTCCTTGAGGATTATAATCCAGAGCCTGTTTGGCGATGTTTCGCTCTGGTTTCCTCAAAGTATGACCGATCCACTGCCACTTCCGCCTTTGAATCTCAATACCTATTTTAGTCTGGCCAGCTGTACTCCAAGGTTCGTTGTTGGAGATCATCTCTGAATATTCCTAAAATGCGTCGGAGACATTGGTTCACGAAAGTCTGTAGTTTCTTGGTAAGTCGAACGGTCCACGTAGTACAGCCATATAACAACAAGGATTTGATGCATACGTCAAAAACTTGCAGCTTCGTGCGAAGGGAGATCTCTCTTAACCTCCAGAAAGGGGAAAGGATACCGAAGGCCTGACGAGCTTTATTTAGCCGAGCCTCAACATCCTTTTCGGCTCCGCCGCCCATGGTGACAATGCTTCCGAGATAGCAAAAATCTTGCACGTCTTCCACATCCTGTCCGTTAAGAACAATCGGTGTGCTTGCGTTCGAACTCATGTGCATGTACTTGGTTTTACGCACATTTATTTTCAGTGCCGCCTCTTTGCATTTAGAATGCAACGAACGAGCGACATTTGACTCTAAGTCCGAACGATTATGTGAAAGCAAACACACGTCATCAGCATAATCAAGGTGACTTAAGATGTTAAATAGTCTCCATTGAAGACCTTTACCTTCCGCACCTTCCAGTGCAGCTTTCAAGATGTCATTTATTACCACCAGAAACAGGGCAGGTGATAATATGTAACCTTGTCTGACACCCGTTCGCACAGGGAAGCTCTCGGACAGCTCTCCTCTATGCAAGACGCGACACCTTGCATCTTCGTAGGATTCTTTAATCATAGCTATGACCTTATCTGGAATACCTCTCCTACGCAAAGCATTCCATATGTAATCACGCTTAACGTTGTCGATAGCTTTCTCGAAGTCCACAAACATGAGATGTAGTGTCGAACCCATTTCGGCGGACTGCTCTAATATTATACGTAGGGTATTTGTGTAGTCGGTACAAGACGACCCTTTACGGAATCCAGCCTGATAAGCTTCGAGAGTGATCTCGACGACATCACTAATCCTATTGAGAATTACCTTAACCATAATTTTTGATATGGCAGTAAGTAGACTTATACCTGTGGGTGAATTCTACAGCCCCATCCCGCAGGTGGATAGTTAGCTCAGGTCCGTGGAGTCGCTAGTCTCCAAAGATAGTTGCAGGAATCGGTAAAACCTCATCCTACAGCTACCCCTTTGTTGACTACCTTGAAAAGGGAAAAATAATCAATTGGAAGTATCGTTCGAATTTTGAAGGAGAATATCAAGTAAAAATGGTTGGATTTGGCAAAAAGAGCGTCATTCATTGCGAGAGACACAATACATGAGTTAAAGTTCCAATAGCTCCCACTTCTACCATACTTGCCAGAGTTAGCACCATTCGACTTCTATCAGTTCCCAAACCTCAAAAAATGGCTCGGCTGAAAGAAATTTTCGGACGGCAGTGAAATGATCCAGGCTGTAACTGGCACCTTTTTTGAGGTCCTTGATAAGGCTCCTATATAACTGGATAAGTTACACTTGAACATCTTTGAAAAAAAAACTGTCGTACTAGGGAATATTGGGAAATAAATTCGTATCAACCTGATAAAGTATTGTTTTCTATTCAGGGGGTTTAGTGATTTTTTCAGAAATAACTGCGAACATTATCCAATGGACATTTTTCAAATAACAGATCAGTAGCATTCATACTTTCCAAGAAAATAGAATTTTTCTTAAGTTATGAAATTGTGCCACATTGATTTGAAGGGAGGGAGAAGAAGGAGTGCAGCTGATCGGTTAAATTTGTCTGATTTTAATAATAACTCTAATTAAGTATTTATTACAAAATTTGAGCTTGACAAATGTTATATATACGTACTGAGAAAATTGGTTTATAGTATTTCATGGAAAAGTTTGGGTGGTGGTGGAAGGGGTGGACGATTCAAATAAATTGTTTAAAATTGATTAAATTCATGGCAAAAATAATAAATTATTAGCTGGTTTGATGAATGTTTTCACAGTGCATTTCGAATTGAAAGAAAAGATTTCCGGATTCTAGACTGTTACGCTTTATTATTCGTGACGTTTCGGTCTCTGTTTGTAAAATTCGGCCGTCAATTTGTCAATTTGTTCCTAGCCCCCCCCCCCTTTTCGGACACCAATGGATAAAAAACTAAATTATTTTCAGAGTTAGTCACACCCTCCCTATACTTATGCTGATTTTCAGCTTCCTATCTGCATTCGTAGTGGAGATATTAGCAAGTGTACTAGCGCCGCCGGAAACTCCCCAAAAATGGAGCTCACTTAATCAATGAACAATCCACCCAAAACAAACATTCTACCTTAAACAGTCTCGAAGATATGACTCCATGTGTACGGCGTATAGCGGACGCGTATGGCGGGACAGATTTGTTTTTTTGCATTTTTAGGATAATTTAGTCATGAAATGCGACAAATCAGGGTAGCAATTTTACTTTATTATTCAAGTAATAAAGTATTGTGATCGACACAGAAAAAAAATTTACTGCCCTGAAATTTGTTTTTTCGCGTTTCATGACTAAATTAGCCTAAAAATGCAAAAAAAAATAAAATCCGTCCCGCCGTACATATGGACTCATATCTCCGAAACCGTTAAAGTTAGAATGTCCGTTTTTGGGTGGATTGTTGATTGGGTAAGTGAGCTTCAATTTCTAAATTTTTGGGGACTGTTAGATGGAAGGGGGAGGCGGGGGAAGAGAAAGAGTCAAAAACTACACTTGCTAATATTTCCACTAGGAATGCAGATAGGAAGCTGAAAATCAGCAGAGATATAGAAAGAGTTGTGGGAAAAAACTACAAAAATAATTTAATTTTTTTATCCTTTAGCGTCCGAAATGGGGGGCTAAAAACAAATTGTCGGCCGAATAGTTTTTTCAAATATAGATATAATCACTTCGAAATTACTTATTGTAAAAAATTCATATTTTGGGACCATTAAGGGTGCATATAGCTCCGTCGAAATCAGCTTAGAGAGTGGCTAATTATTATAAGGAGAGGGTCAGGGGGGGGGGGGAGGGCAAATAAAAACACTTAAGAATTAACATCTCAGCTATCTATTAAGCTATGTAAAAAAATATAAAAAACATAACAGAATTATAATTGGGCTTAAAGCCCAATCATATAATAATCTAGATGAGATGGAAATGACTTTAATATACCGGAAAATATGTCATCTCAAATTCTTTCGAATAGTGAATAGAGACTTTTGCATGGGAGGTGGTAGAAGTAGAGGGGGAGGTTTGTATTTTTCGTATATGACACCGACTGGCATGCAAAATGTTTTTTGCTGAACTTAAAGTTTTTAGTTTTCACTATTATTAAAGAAATTAGTCAGAGTTTTCCTGAAATTGGGGCATTTGTATGGGAGGTGGCAGCGAAAGTGGAGCGTTTAAGATGATTTTGAAACTGCTTATCATCATCCTTATCACCATGCTTTGATTCAATTTCAAAGTCGATAGCTCTCATATGTATACTTGAAGGAGAAATGCTTTTCTTGAATTTATAATACAGATATTTGTATTGGAGGTGGTAGAAGGAATGAAGCGGAGCTGATAATTTTTTCTAACAGTTATTTCAATTATTAACAAACAAATTCTAGCAAAATTTGAAGTTTGTAGTTTTTCTAGTTTGAATGGAAATCGATAAAGCGCATTTAACAAAAATTATGCATTTGTATGGGAGGGGTTAGAAGGAGTGTACGGATCAAAATAAATTTGTTTGTCATTAGTAATATTTCTATTTGTATATTTTATACAAAATATCAAGTTGCTAGCTTTAACAGTTTCGAAGAAAAATAATTTAATTTAAATTTGAAAATTTTGAAATTTGAAATTTGTATGGGAGGGGGTAAATAAATTGCAATTATAGTAGAATTAATTCTGACATAATTTCGTCTTTTCAGCTTTACTAGTTTCAATGAAAATCGAAAATATGTATTTTTCAAAATTGTCCATTTGTATGGGAGGTGGTAGAAGGAGTAAGGGGATCAGGTCAATATTCCGTGATATTAAGACTTTGACCTAAATTTCAAGTCGATAGCTTAAATAGTTTCAAAGAAAAATCAATTTCTTAATATTTCGAAAATTCATGAAATTTGTATGGGAGGGGGTAGAAGGAGTGGGGGGATATATCCCATTCACGAACTTAAAGTTACTTCTTTGCTAAAAATTGTTTAGTACTATAGCTCAAGGCTTTCGAGAGTTATGCTGTAGACAGACGTACAGACGGATAGACAGACAGACGGTCACTCGGAATCGTTCGAGGGACAACAAATATTTCTGTACCCTTGGCGGCTCTGTGCGAGCGTTATTTCTTAGGGTTACAAACGGTAAGGCAAACACAATATACTCTCAGATTTCATCTAGAGTATCAAAATATAATATGCTGAAATAATAGTAGTGGAGGGAAATGGAGAGCATTTTAAAAATGGCTCACTTTTCAAAATTACAAATCATTATACATACATATCTCAATATTGAGTATAGATATTAAATTGAAAATTTGTCAGATTGTAGAACTAAATAATTGTTAATTTTGATAAAAATTTTGGGGAGGGAGGTGGTAAGCAGAAATGTCCAAAATTTTGAATAATTTTTTTAGGGCTTTGGTGAAAGATGCAAAGTTTAAATTTTGCATTTGGATACATCTATTTGATATACATAGAAAAAAAATAATAATTTGCTCTACAATTGTTATAAACACACCCTCCGGTCTAACGTGCAGAAGGTGTTTCATGTGCATTGAAAAAAACATAAACTGAAAATTTTTGAATGAAATTTTAAGGTAATAACTTGAAAATTTGCAAAATATTTAAAAAAAAAATCTTTAAATTTATGAAATATTAACTCGTCGAATACCTTTTAAACTTCTATCCCCTCCCATACAAAATTATTTTTTCGACCATTTTCAAGAAATCAATTATCACTTAATTATTAGAGGCATCGATTCAAAATTTTGCAAAAGGACTTCTAAAAATAGTTGAAACAAAATTGCCTCAAAAGTTTTGAAATCACGCATGCCCTTCTACCACCTCCCATACAAAAGTATGATTTCGACCAATTTCATTAAATCAACTAATAATAAACAAATTAAAAGCTACTAAATTGAAATTTTGTATGAGCACCTTACAAGAGAAATGAAATAAAATTGCATCACAAATTTTACGATTCCTTTACCCGTACTACCCCCGCCCATACAAATATTCGGTTTCGTGAATGTTGAATACACCGAATTTTATGAAAATTCTATGCAGCTTGTTTATGAAACACATTCCATACAGAGAATATTGGTCATGATTCAAGCACTCAATTAAAAAGCTATTAACATCCACCCATCCTTACTATCACCCCTCCGGCTCCCCTCATAAGAACCCAAACTTGCATAACCAATGAAATATTGTTAAATTAATAACAGCCCTACCCAAGAATTCTCTTTCACTTAGTCTCCCAAACCACTCTAACCTGCATATTGACTTTCCACTCATCCGCAATTCGTCCCAAGAATAATAAAGTTTCGCCCGACTTGTTGGCAGTTTATTTTTTTTCTGTGTCGATCAAAATACTTCAATATTAGAATAATAAAGTAAAATTTGTATGGAAGGTTGATTATATTGAAATTTCAAAATTACGCGAAATTCGTATGGGAGGTGGGGATCTTGGCGATAAGTTCTGTTCATCATTGGCTTAAAGTTTCTTTTTTGCTGAAAATGACATAAAAAGATCGATAGCACAAAGTATTCGCGAGTTGTGTTGTAGACAGACAGTGATTGGAAATTTTATCGTATTATAAGTTTTCTATAAAGTTTTTAAAATTTGAAAACTGTATGTCTATTCGTTCGCTCGTTAGTTCGAGGTATTATATTGAGCTGGAAAGTACAAATTTTCAACCATTTTTCGAGGAAAAGTTAGAAAACAGACCAAAGCGTTGAACCCATTCTATCACCTCCCGTACAAAATTACACAATTTCACAACTTACTAAGGGAGTAGACGGTTACTGATGAAAAATCACCTCTTCTAAATCCTAAGGGTTGCTATAATATACATATGTATATACTCTAGATGAAATCTAATAGTATATTTTTTAGTCTTACTGTTTGTAATGCTAAGAAATAATGTTCGGATAGAGTTGCAAAGGTTACAGAAACAATGGTGTTCGCCCAAAAGTGACCGTCTGTCCGTCTATCTGTCTTTCTTCAACAAAACTCTGGATCGCTTTTGGCTCATGTGCTGAAATTTTTTCGTGTCATCTTTTAGCACAAAAAAAACTTGAAGTTCGTGAACGGGTCACATTCCGCCACTCCTTCTGTCCCTCCCATACAAACTTCAAAAAATTTCGAAATTTTCTTAAAATTGATTTATCTCCGAAATTACTGAATTGATGGCTTAAAAATTTGTCCAAATTATAAATATGTAAGTACCATTAATATAAAGAAATATTATTTTGATCCGCTTAATCTTTTTACCTCCTCCCATACAAGTGCGAAATTTTGCAAATGCATTTTATTATTGAAACTAGAAAAAGTAGACACAAATATTTTGCTAAAATCAACTTTATTGCAATCAATTTGAAATCCAAATTACATATAATTTCGGAATTTCAATAAAATTATTGTTCTCAAAACTGCGAAAGCTGTCATTTTGAAATTTTTTCAGCAAAGCCTTACGCCCAATCATAATTCTGTTAAGTTTTCTTCTTCAACTATCTACCTATCGTATCAAACAATTTCGCTTTCTGTACTTCCGGAGATATTATAATATGAAGATCGTACAAACTATTTTTTTTTTATTTTGTATAAATTCAAAAGCTTCCTCGATTTAACTATGCATAGAAACTAGCTCGTTACTTCGAGTTTAGCTATTTCCGTGTAATTAAAAGTTTCCATTAAACCAAGCAATACAATAAAATTACTTTTATAACTTAGCAGAACGGTATTTGAAATCGTTCATCCGCAATTTCAACTAAATAGAACTTTAATCGTACATAAATTTCTTAAGTTTTGAAACTCACATAAACATAAAAATCCGATACAAAACGAAAACATAACAAATATCCATACTTTGTAGCATAACGATCATTTTTATGCGTTCTGACGACGAAAAATGTAAGCCACGATCGTCACGATCAAAAACAATGTTGGTTTGCTGATCAATAATAAAAAAAAAAAACTGACCATGAATGTTAGACAACCCGACATAATATCGTTCTAAGTATTCAATCGAATGGATAGAATGTGCTCAATTTCGATGGTGACGTTATGTCATGGACAAGATCAACTTCAAGAATTATCAAAGTGAAAATAAGGATTTCAATAGGTTCTGATCGATCCAATAAATTAATTTCAAAAGAGCGCGTAACATAAACATCGTACAGTGTCCGTTGGACGCTAAGAATTTTAATTGAATCGAAAATGAGACGCGATCATTCGTCAATTGAACAATGTTCCAGTGGAGCATGAAAACAAAACGATCGTTTCAAATTTGATGAAAATCTGGTACATGGTCACACTACCGTGCCTAGTTTGGGCACCCACTTAGCGCGCAGTATAGACAGCTAATAATGCCGACAAATTTATTAGCATGCCAATTTTCTTCGAGCCTTTGCTATACAGGCAAGTCTAAGGCACTTTACGTTCATTCATCTGTGCCGGCACGCTAATAAAATGTTCAATAGGTCATTTCAAGTGTTACTGGATTTCACACGTTCTCTGCCCGCCAGGTAATGCTACGATCGTCGAACGTATTGGGCAGTATTGAATAGTGTTGAGTTGTTGAGCCGGTCAGTCCGTTTCAAATAAAAAATACGGACGAAAAGCTGGGACAATGATCGCATCGTTTACTTACCTTTCAGGTATTGTATTGTAGTAAAGCAAGACGGTAGCCACTTCATAGCAGTTAAGTCCGGCTTCAGTCACATTACTGGCTTCGATAGTTATGATAGGTCTTCCTTTTAGGTCTCGAGTGCCTGTAAAATAAATAACAAATTATGCTTTCTTACTATTTTGTAGAGATGACATGTTAATAATATACGTAGCAATGAGTACGGCTTGGAGCCTTCTCTCTTTCAAGAATCAATTTCTAGTTTAGTTGAAAAGATCGATCGTCTTGGTAGATGCCAGCGGGGCTAATGGTCTAACTATACACTTCAAGTTGGTCACAGATAATTAGCATCTATGGGTAATTTACATTTGTTTCGTGAAGAAATAGGCGTTATGGTCTTTGAATTCGTTGTTTTTATTTTTATTAATTCGCCAGACGTGATCAAATAATATGAGTAGCGCTATTTGTTTATATAATGTGAAAACGAAATTTCCTAGTAATCGTTTTATTGTTATTTTAAGAAATACTCGAATTTTGAGACAACAGGATGTTGGCGTGTTAACCTTTTCATCGTCGATAGATGCTGAAACTCCATGTTCGTAGATTAAGTTATAGAGAAATGTGTGTCACAAAATCAACAACTTAGGTCTCGTGTAAACAAAATAAGCTTGAAGAAAGAAAGTAAAATTATCTGAAACTCGAGTTAAGGGATTTTATTTGAAATTTAAAGAAAGCGAAATTTGAGACATATGGGTTAGGCCATCAGTCGCTGATGACTAAATGGTGATTTCTATTGAAAATGGAATGAAAATGCACACCTTCTAGAACTTCGCGTGAATATTTTTTTCCAAAAGAATAAAAAATCTAAGAGATTTAGGCCAATCATTAAATTGTTTAAATAAAAAGAAGATATATATGCGTGTAACAGGAAGATGTTTGGTTCCCATCGGAAAATTCTTGATTTTCCAGTGTCTCTGTTTTCTTTTCTAGAATTTGTACTATGGGATTTAAAATAAAAAGACTTTTTATCTAATTCTTTTTTTACACGGTAGAGACGTTCCAGCGAAATCCTCTATTAGGGACGATCCCCCAGATAAGGAAGAGATAGTTTCCACCATTCGGTCAATGGCGGGAAGGAAAGCTCCAACCGAACTCCTCAAAGCGGACCCGGAAATAACAGCCGATATACTCCTCCCACTCTTTACTGAGGTGTGGAATAAAGGAAGATATCCAACTGAATAGAAGGAGGGCGTCATTGTGAAAATTCCGAAGAAGGGCGACCTTCGGGATTGTGGCAATTGGCGTGGTATATATACTTACTGCCGTATCAAAAATTATGGCTGAGGTAATTCCCAATAGGATTAGTGATGTCGTCGAGAGCACTCTCGAAGTTTACCAGGCTGGATTCCGTAAAGGGTCGTCTTGTACCAACCACACAAATACCCTACGGATAATATTAGAGCAGTCAGCCGAAATGGGTTCGCCACTACATCTCATGTTTGTGGACTTCGAGAAGGCTTTCGACTGCGTTAAGCGAGATTACATATGGAATGCTTTGCCTAGAGAAGGTATTCCAGATAAGGTCATAGCTATGATTAAAGAATCCTACGAAGATGCAAGGTGTCGCGTTTTGCATAGAGGAGAGCTGTCCGAGAGCTTTCCTGTGCGAACGGGTGTCAGACAAGGCTGCATATTATCACCAGCCCTGTTTCTGGTGGTAATAAATGACATCTTGAAAGCTGCACTGGAAGGTGGGGAAGGTAAGGGTCTTCAATGGAGACTATTTAACATCTTAAGTCACCTTGATTATGCTGATGACGTGTGTTTGCTTGCACATACCCGTTCGGACTTAGAGTCAAATGTTCGCTCGTTGCATTCTAAATGCAAAGAGGCGGGACTGAAAATAAATGTGCGAAAAGCCAAGTACATGCACATGGGTTCGAACGCAAGCACACCGATTGTTCTTAATGGACAGGATGTGGAAGAGGTGCAAGATTTTTGCTATCTCGGAAGCATTGTCAGCATGGACGGCGGAGCCGAAAAGAATGTTGAGGCTCGGCTAAATAAAGCTCGTCAGGCCTTCGGTATCCTTTCCCCTTTCTGGAGGTTAAGAGAGATCTCTCTTCGCACGAAGCTGCGAGTTTTTGACGCATGCGTCAAATCCGTGTTGTTATATGGTTGTACTACGTGGAAAGTGACCGTTCGACTTACCAAGAAATTACAGACTTTCGTGAACCAATACCTCCGGCGCATTTTAGGAATATTCTGGCCAGAAGTAATCTCCAACGACGAATTTTGGAGTACAACTCGCCAGACTAAAATAGGTATTGAGATTCAACGGCGAAAGTGGCAGTGGATCGGTCATACTTTGAGGAAACCAGAGCGAAACATCGCAAAACAGGCTCTGGATTATAACCCTCAAGGAAGACGTCGGGTTGGTCGACCATGTAACACATGGAAGCGAGCAGTTGAGCAGGAGGCCAGAGGAATAAACAAGTCCTGGCAACAGCTTAAAGCCGATGCTCAGGATCGCGCCTTGTGGAAGAGAGTTGTTTCTGTCCTATGCCCCTATAGGGGGTCTTAACAGGAATTTGATTGATTGATCATGAGTGAGAAATGCGCTATACTTGTAGCAAATTTCAAAACCTTAAAACCTCGCAAATTAAATAAAGACTGTGTATAAAAATGTAAAATGCCACTGATACAATAAAATTCAGGAACTTCCTAACCATATTTTGTTTCTGTATCGTATACATTTTACGTAAAACTAAAAATTTGAATTTATTTAAAAAATTGTTTTTTGTTTTTTTTTGTTTTTATAAACGTGTTACAACGAAAAATTCGTGTAAAAAAGTGCTATTTGGTCTTCTTCATGGACCGTGTTATTTCAAAATCGTGTAAAAAAGGAGTTGGGTATATTGCTCTTTTGAGTTTTAAGATGACTAAATAATTGAAAACCTTATGGCACAATTCTTCTTCTCAATGACCGTACTATGCATTGGTTACAATTACAATTTGCAACGCCTACTAAATATTCAACACAATACCTTCAATTTTTGGCGTAGCTACCAGTGCTCAATTTAATTCATATGTTAAATATTTTTTTCACGTAATCAAATAAAATGGAAAGTAAAACTCATTAATTTAAAATATTTTATGAAATACTTATGGTTTGTGTTAACAAGAAGAGAAACGTACAAAATGATCAATTAATTTTTACAAAATCATCAATTACATGTCGCATACATGTAAGTGCATGTACATTCGATTTTCTTTAATTTCCAACCTGACTTTTAATACCATATGTATTTGTAGACCACAAATTTTTAGCACTAAATTCATGTAAGTGATAGCATTTATATCATAATTTAATAATTTATGGAAAATTTACAGAACGGTGAATGTTTAAAATAAATATTGGAGAACTAAGACATAATTATAATTATGAGAAAATTAAACATGGACCGTTTCTATTAAACCGAAAACAAGCATAGAAATTCTTGCTTATATCGAACATCCTACTGATTATCTTATTAGGATCGTTAATTAATGGCCAGTAAACATATAGAAAGGTAGGCCAAGCTGACTTCTTGTGTAAAACACATCTTATCATCATCAGTGCTGGATGCGATTACCACGATAGGCATAGAAGTTTATATGTCTTCTTTCCGTCAGTAATTGCATCAAAGTCATAAATTACATTGCCGGCTTTTACTTAGCGTCTAATAACGTACGTTCAAAGGCGTTAGATTGAGCACATTATAAACGATCGGCTTAAAATAGTGATTACTTTCGCTCGATCCTCGGGCAGCCACCAATAAGACGACCATCCAACGATCTATACGCGTATTTGATGGCTTAATTAGTGACAAAGTCGAACCGTTTATGGCACTGTTGTTATTAGGTGTAATCCAACTACCATAAAGACCAATTACGGGCTTTAATTCTTTCTTTATTTTGTTGAAGATTTTGCACTGTCTTAATACGCCTCCGGTTAAGAGAGATAAATATTTATTTTCCTGTCGGGAATGCCGGCTCGCATACCCAGCGCAGAAATTAAAGATATTCGTGAGAATTTGCAGAACGATAAATCAGCGAGAGCGCCATTTATTTCAGATGTCCTAGTTTTGATTGTGCGCACATGGCTTACGTTTGATCAGGTGCGTCTTAATCTGGGCAAGTAATCATGATCGACGCCTCTTATTGGTGTTATGGGTATGATGGCGCGCGATGTTTGTCTGGTTGAAAGCGAAATTGCAGTCAGAAGATCAGAATAACTTGATAGCCGTAATTTTTGAACGGATGCTGATCAGATATTTCCAGTGAGAGTCAAATTCAGTTGGGAGTTGATTTCTTGAAAATAAAGGATAGACAACAAATGATATTGATGAAAGCAAAATAGCAAACGCAGTTGATTCGCCAAAAAGAGAGTTCTGCATAAAATAGATAAAAGAAAAATTGTGCTTCAAATTTTCTATTGATGATCTAGTTTGCGACATATATATGTATGTAGTACTATATTTATCTATATGACGAATTTGGCCTCAAAATACTGGCTACTTTATGATCAAACTCCTGTTGTTTTGGTAATGACCATTTAAGATACATTGCGACTGAAGGCTAAATATAATAAAATCTAATGCTTTTTCTAGTTTCAATTTTTGAACGATCCATTGTCTTTACACATAATATGCCATTTACTTGAGACAAACTAAATCTTAGAAATAAAGTTTGCTAAATTTAAGCATGAGTTTTGAACTTGAGCATAAGATTTCAGGTGACTAGTCGATTGCCAATTGCTGTGTGATCATTTTATTCAAACAGTTATAAAAGTTTAAACAGAGATAAAACGGAATTCAGGGGAAAATCTAGAATGACATTTGTTCGTCTTTAAAATTTGATAAATGAATTTTATACACGATAAGATTTCATTGTTATATGACTGTAAAGTAAAATATATCTGACAAAGCGACTACTCACTAGATCGTGGAATAGTTGAGATGCTTCGGGCAGATGGAGCTAAACATCTCACGAGAATGTTTAATGCGAATGATTCAAGAAAGAACTTAGTGGCATTTTTATAGGAGGTGGGATCTTATGGATTTTGCCACCACTAATTACAATAAATTGTTGTTATTACCATGCTTTGTACCAATTTTCAAGTTGATTGGTCTCATATGTTCGAAGCAAATTTATTTAGGTTTTTAAAGTATAATAAATTTGTATGGGATAAAGCAGTGAAACTGATAATTTGAACATTTGTTCAAACTATTGTAATTTCAGGTTTTTACATTTAGTTTTCGAGAAAATCTATACAATGCATTTTTCAAAAAATTTGCGATTTGTATGGGAGGTGGTAGAAAGGGTGAGTGAGTGCATTCGGATCACTAAACTTTGTCGTTTTTAAGTCGATAGCTTCCATATTTTCACAGAAAAATAAATTTCTTTAAATTTAAAAATTTGTATGATGGTAGAAGGAGCAGGGTAATGGAAGATTCAGTAGTTTTAATTTCACTAATTTTGCTAATGTGGAGGCTTATTAGTCTATGCATTTTGCAGGTTTTCTCACTTGGTGTTTGCTGATAACAAAACTACAATTAAATTAGTTTTTTTTTCGATTCGTTTAAAACTTTGAACTACTTAGTTCACTACCTTTTTCGTCTATTTTCTTGTTGAATGGTTGATTTCACCTAAACTCGCGTAATTTTCATCTCCCAGATTTTTATTCCGTGATTTCACTCATTACTTCCTTATCGATATTACATAACTTGACATTTTCTTTTTGTTTAATCAATGCCGGTGATTTGTAAACAACGGAACAACTGCTTGCATTTGATCAGCTTTATGTTCCATTATTTAGAACAAATGCAAATGTAACTGGGCCATCATACTAAAAATGACATCGACATATTTTCAGATTGTCAGCTCGAAACGTTTGAGATTTATTTAGTTGACAGAGAATGGATGGACAGGCGGCAGCTCAGATTCAAATTTCTTTAGTGATAGCAAACATTTACGTATCATTGACAACTTCGGTCGAGCCTTATTATACTCTAGATGAAATCTGAGAGTATTATCGGGATTATGAATTGGAACCCGCCGTTTCCCAATAGATGGCACCAGCAGTAAATGTTGATCAAAAATGGCGGATCGGAAACGTCTCATGATAAGATTAGGCATCTGTCAACAACTCCTCATCATTTAATTTGTCAACTATTAACGGCGTCATATATTTTTGTGGGTGTTGAAGTTTGAGCCAAATAAGCGTCGTTTGCGGGATGTTTTGCCTTTTGCCTTCAATTAATTAAAAATCTGCAGTTGAGGCGCGTCGAATGATTGTTGAAACTTATGGTGAGGATATAATTAGTGAAAGAACGTATCGCGAATGGTTTCACCGTTGCAAAATGGGTGATTTCGGCGTGGAAGACAAGGAAGCTCCAGGAACGGTGAAAAAGTTGGAAGACGCAGAATGGGAGGCACTACTGGGCGAAGATTGATGCCAAACACAACAATAACTTCCAGATTCAATGTGTGTGACTCACCCAGCCATTTCACATCGTTTGAAAACCATGGTAATGATGCAAAAGCAAGAAAATTGAGTGCCATACGAGCTGAAGTCAAGCAACGTGAACCCACTTTTTTTGACATGCAAACAGCTGCTTCAACGGCTAAAAAGGAAGAGCGTGGTGTAGGGTGAGCTACTGTAATTGGATGAAACCATCACAGGAGCTCACTACCAAATACAGCGATTGCGATTAAGCCGAGCACTGAAGGAAAAACAGTCGTAGTACAAGGAGAGACACGGCAAAGTGATTTTGCTGCACAACAACGCCCGAATATAGTTTAGGTTGTGAAACCTACCAATAAACCCTGAAATGGGACGTCCTACCCCACCCGACGTATTAAACAGCCATTGTCCATTCTGACAATCACATATTCCGATCGATGACGCCTAGCTTGGCTGAGCAGCACTTTCATTTTCCCGAAGAAGCCAAAAATTGGGTCGATTCGTGGATCGACGCAAAAGAAGAGCAGTTTTTTCGACGCGGAATCCGTATGCTGCCAAAAAGCTGGGAAAAAAGTTGTGGCTGGCGACGGCGAATTCTTTGAAGTATTTATTCTTTAACCTTTATAAGGGCTCGAATTTTGGAAAAGAACGGCGGTTTTCAATTTATACTCCCAAAGTAAGTTTGCTCTAAAGTTGGTAATGCTAAGAAATAAGGTCCGAAAAAAGAATGGATTGGACAGAAGTTTATTTCATCGCTCAAAAACTTCAAAACCAGATGTGCGTCTGTCCGTCCGTCCGTCCATCTCTTCGCTCTCTAGCTTGAGAGCGCGTTAAGGTGTAAAGCTAAAATTTTGTACGCATCGTTTTTGCCGAAAAAGTAAGGTCAAGTTCATGAACAGGCTAAATTGCTCCATTCTTTCTACCCCCTCCCATATAATATAACTCATTTTCAAAAATTTACAATAATCGAATTTTCTTAGAAATAATAAAAGTTAATAATTTGGAACATATTACTTTTTCGTAAATGTAATCTATGGTCAAAAAATTATTCGAATCCTCCAACTCCTTCCACAACCTCCCATACAAACTGTACTATTACATGAAATAATATAGGCCAATTTTTCCATGCTCAAATTTTGTAGTTAATACGTAGTTTTCAATATTATTAAGATTTTAAAAAATTAAGTGATTAGTTTCACTCCTCCTACCCCTTCCCATACAGTGCGAAACAATTTAAGAACTTTACAAGAAATCGATTTTCTTCAAACGTATGAATGTTCTTGGTTTAAAATTTGAGAGATATCAATGTATAATGTTCGTAATTTTTACTAAAAAAATCACTAAAAATTCCTCACTCCTTCTACCACCTCCGATAAGAACTGCATAATTTCACTATACCCAATACACTAATTTTTGCAGTTCCTATTCAATTTTTCCAGCAAGATGTGAACAAATTAATTCAATGCTGTTTTTCCTGCTACCACTCCTCATACAAAATTTCTTAAGATCACAGCAATTTCTAATTCATCATTCATTCGCCTCAATCGTAGTCTGATTGGGCTTTACGCACAATCGTAGTCCTAATATGTTTTTTTTAATCGTTTTAAATCGTTAGAAAAAACACAATGTAATCCTTGTTTGATAGAAATTCGCTCCTCTTTGATCGTTTTTTAAATTTTGCTCTTTAAAAGCCAAAATTTGCTATAACAGTATCAGAAAATCGGAGTTGGATAAAAGCCCGTCGCTGGTATGATGTGGTCTCATAGTTTTATGCTTTGCTAAAAAGTGAAGAGCTTTTAATTAAGAGCCTTCAAATATTTCAAACTTTCAGTATATTTTGTGATTCTTTAAGCCGTGAATTTTATGTAGGTTGTACAACTCTGTAAAGTGTGTATTGGTCTATTTTATTACGCGTTTCATTGCAAATTGACAACTGAAAAGTTTTTTGATGAAAAAGATTGTGAAGATAAGTAATAGGTTTGAAACTACTGACGCTCATCGAAATAATGTAGATTACGCTTGTATTTATCTCTTATAACCTGGGTGCTGCCCATAGGATAGCGTGCTGGTCTACAGTTCAGATACCGATTAACGTATAATTCCCACACATGACTAATCTAAACTCTAGTCTAATATAAAATGGTACTACAGCCCAAATCGGGCCTTGGCCTCCGGACCTTCAGGTTCCTTAACATTCTCTATCTACAAATTTTTCATTTTCGTAAATATGTATAGGTGACCAAGCTAAGCAGGCAGCGTGCTTGAAGTATACGTCGATCGGAATTTGAACTCATGACCTTCGCATTGTAGGCGTTGTCCACCAGGCTACATCCTAGCTACCACACTGCCTGGGCCATCCAAATCTACGAAGGGCTTACATCTCTTTCACAATGGCATATAGAACTATTAAGAAACTTAAAGGTCGGTAGACCTAGCCCCGAATTATATATCTTATATTATTTAGTTATTTATTATATATATATTTTGTATCTAGGAAAATATAAATCGAATCGCCCAAATTTTTAGAATGCCGTACAGCTATATACTCGAATTTCTGCTCCATTGGATGCCTTGGTTTCGAGCTAAAAGATTAGTCATAATTACGAAGATATTTGAGATAAAGATAATCAATTTAAGTGGTAAATTTTTGATGTCGTTTGACAGGCTACATGACACCAACGGTGTTATTTTGCTCGTCCCACTAGCGACATTTTTACTAATTGCTTAGTGTTAGTTCGTTTAAGTTCGGTGAGAAAATACTTTCTTTATGAAATTAATTTTAAAATGTACATACATTTAGAGAAATTAATTTTTTTCTGATCAGATTTCAGTGTCAGCATTAAAAAAAATGTGGATGATCTGGTGATTGTGAAATTGGATGATCTCGCGCCATTGAGAAGCGGCCTTGTTTGCAGAAGATACTTTTTTGTAAATATCAAACTTTAACTAAAAATACCAAAGTATTTTGTTAGGAATTATTTTACGGCTTTTCTGAAAAAAATTGTCTCTGCTTTTTACGGTAGGTACTCTGAATAGGAAAATCCTTTCTGATGTTAGTTTACTCGTCCGAAATAGAATATTATTTCTCCATTACTCGGCATGATATCTTGAAGGGGGCACCTTGATTAGGACTGAAATGTATGTATGTCGAACCATGTACATGGGTTCGGGTTCAAGCCCCCTTGTTTTGGATGAAAAAGATATGGAAAAGTAGCAAACTTTTTGTTACCTTGGAAGCTTTATCAGCATGAACGGCTGAGTCGAAAAAGATATTGAAGCTCGCCAGGCTCCCGGTAACCATTCCCTTCTCTAGAGGTTAAGAGAGATCTCTCATCGCACGAAGTTGCCTGTGTAACGTTCTGATTTATAACCCAAAGACGCTAGGTTGGTCGCCCATGTTACAAATGGGGACGAATAGTTGAAAAGTAAGCCAGATAAATAAAAAGCTGATGATTTATGGAAGAGAAGAGAAATACGAGTATTTCTGTCCACTCTGAATAGAAAATTGAAGAATTGCTTAGTATCTGATCGACAATATATCGGCATGTCACATTTTTTAAGGGGCTTTTTTAGTCCATTTTTTTTTGAAGCGTGAATACTACGGATTTTAAAATAGTAAGCAAAGGGTCATATTAACACCACACACGCTAATTCGAATTAAGCTGTTAGCAGTATTAAGGTGTCGTAAGCTCCAAGTAAGGGTTTTCGTTGAAGATGAGCTAATTTCGAATCGAAAAATTATGTGAATAGCTCAAAATAGTTGTAGTAGTGATAAATTGGATGAAAAAGATCCGTCCGTCCGACGTTGGTTGGCTGACCGGAAAAAAAAATTTTTTTTTGCTCACAAAATACTAACAAAGAAACCGAGTCGAAAAAATATTATTTACTTCCAAAGAATTGTAAACCAAAATCTTGCTTTTTCAATAAAAAAAATCAATTTTGGAATATAATGTTATTAGTAAAAAATTTAATTTGGAAAAGTTTCTAATAAATGTATGGGACATAAATTAACACACAAAATATAAAAATATATATATGTTTATAAAATTTCCATATTATTTCTTAAAATTTCCTCAAAACCAACCAACCAATTATATTGCCATTAATATTTGATTGAAAGATGTTCGGAAAAAAGTCTGAGTTTTTAATGGCTTTGTCCTACTTTTTGTTAAGAAAATACAACATTTTCATTTAAATCATCGTTAAGGCGTTATGTGCACATACCAACATGACACCTTAACTATTAAACTAATACCTTTGCTTTATACATATATCAATTGATACAAAGACTGTTAGTTCAGTTTTTGAATATAATTCTCATTTAAAATGAGTAAATTTTCATAAAATATCTTCAATGTCCAGAATGATAGCAAAATAATTATCTGCAGATATTTTTGAGTAAAAACAGTGAAATATGTAAACTTTTCCTGAATTAAATTATCTTATTTTTTGATTGATGTATTTATTTAATATAATCATCTAGCGAGTCGAGCTCTACAGACTACAGAAAACAATTTATTAATACATATAAACATTTATATAAAAAAAATCAGGACTAAGAATTCTTATAAAAGATACATGCTTGAAAAATTTCAGATCTAAATACCGTTATAGTATTACTGAAGTCAATCTTATCGCTAATAGAATTATAAAACTTTTAACATATAGCAATTGGTTCATTACTACCATGATTCGTTCTATGAAACTCAACGTGTAAGAGAGATCGGGATCTTAATAGTGAATTAAACTTTAACCATTTCATAAATTGAAGAATGTCTTTTTGCATATTGATGCAGTGAGAAATATTAAGTATTCTAGAAAATATTTTACATTTACAATATTTGAAAACTGAGGGCACATCATTTATGAAAAGAAGGAAGAGTATAGGTCCCAAGTGACTACCTTGAGGTAGACCTGATGCAACATCAAATGGCAATGAAATAGCATTATTTATTTTAACCAATTTTATTCTGTTTTGTTTAAATAAGATGATATCCACGACAACAAATTTTAATGAAAGCCAAGCGGTTGTAATTTATCGATAGGAAGTGAATGGTCAACTCGATCGAAAACTTTTTGTAGATCAGTATACAGAACATCAACATGGTATCCTTTTTATATATTATCAATATTTTGTAAAAATAGTGAAATTAGTAACGGTTGAACGATAGCTTACGAATCCGTGTTGATACTCCGAAATAGATTATTTAACAAAAAAATTCAGTTCATTTTTTACAATGCTCTCAAAAAGGCTTAGGAATAGATGAAAGCTTAGATATCGGTCTGTAATTTTTTACCAAATGTTTTAGACCATATTTATAAATCGGAGATACAAATCAGATTTTTCATTCATCAAAAAATTCACCAGATGGTAGCGATTTGTTAAAAATAATGGTTAAAGCACGACAAAGCGAAGTGGAGCATTTTTTTAAAACTGCATGAGGAATTATATCGAGAACTTTTACACGCATCAAGATCATTCGTTGCTGATAAGACTTCATCTACGGACAGCGATAAATTGCCTAAGTCAGTTATAGGATCCAATGAATGAAAATTTTCATTTACCTTTAATGGTCCTGGTGGGTGTGAAAGATAAACATCAAAAGAAGTAAACTAATACCAGTGACATATAGCGGTCCTAATTATTATTTAACTAATTAGTAATCAAGTTCGTCTTCATCATTAGTAGAAAGGTGACACTTAGCGGCTTTCTAACCTAGAGAGCCACTCGCCCATCTGTCAAATATGAAGAGTTAAATTGAATAGCCAATGGGCAATAACATTTTGCAAGAAACGCCCCAAAAGAAGAAAAAGAATCCTTAGACCTGTATTGGAGTCGTTTGCATACCATCTTTCATAGTTATGCCATTAAGCCATGCTTCAAAGATTTTATATAAGTCAGAGCTATCAGAAAATGACTTCTTCTTCTTTCTAGCATAAAAACACATATATGAAATGGGTAGCTCTAGTAAATGCGGCCAGTGATTATCGCGATGACAACCGGGCATATGTATCAACTCGTTACACTAGGAGATCATGTGTTAATGAGTTTGTTGTTTTCGAAGTATGTCAAATTAATTCTAACTGATTTTCACGCACAATATTTCTAACTTAATGCTGCTATGTGACATATCTTTGGTAGTAGGCACATTAAAAATTAGCAAAAGTTAATTCGACGTTTATTTCAAATGTCAAATGGGTTGATTGTGCAACAATCGAAGAGCTTTATTTTTAAATTATTGTATGTGATTTTTCCCGCTTTCCATTTCACCTTTACAGGATCGGAAAAAGGAAATAAAATGGTTTACGAGTTTTCAATAGCTTCGGCTTCTCTAACGCATGTTTTTTTCGCGAGGCACGAGCCTGATGAGATAGCCCACATGTCTTTCTTTTCCGAGACACGAACCTAATTGTTGCTACGTTCAAAGTTGGCTACGTCGAGCAACGTTCAGTAAAGTCAAATGTGACTGCCATACAAATGTGAATGTTTCAACTTTGGACAGCTTGTTAAGTAGAGTTAAGTTGCGGTAATTTGTAATGTGCCTGAAGGGTAATACCATACAATATTGAGAAAACGCAAGAAGAATTTCAAATTGGAATTATGTGATAATAAAATTTTAAATTGAATAAAGCGACTAGCATACCTCTGAAATACATTCTTACTTTAAATAAAGTTACAGGTAATTTAATAAAAAAAACAAAACGCAATCTTACAGTCATTTTAGATAAAAAAAAAACTGTCAAGAGCCGTGAAAATTCAGTTCATTTAATTTTTTTTATGTAGTCCATATAGAACATATTAAAGGATTATGTATACTGCAAGAATTGACTAAAAATTGATAAAACTATGGCTTAAAAATATTTTTTAATTCAGTGATGCGTTTTCCTGACGTCGGCTGTTAACGAACTGTCAATATGTAACGTTTGTTACCGCCAAAAATACGAATGGAGAATTGAATAAGTTGCACTTTTTTTGCGGGAGATGGTGCGAAACAATGCCCGAATGCAAGATATTGCAGACGATTTTTAATAAATTGCGATTATTTCAAAGCAAAGAGTATCGCTCTCACTCTACCTAGTAAATTGTGAGTAAAATTTGTTATTTTGTTCTTCTCGTCCTTGTCATCTATCAATCTATCAAATTCCTGTTAATATCCCCTATAGGGGCATAGGACAGACACACCTCTCCTCCACAAGGCGCTATCCTGAGCATCGACCTTTGGCTGTTGGCAGGACTTGTTTATTCCTCTGGCCTCCTGCTCAACTGATCGCTTCCATATGCTACATGGTCTTCCTTGAGGATTATAATCCCGAGCCTGTTTGGCGATGTTTCGCTCTGGTTTCCTCAAAGTGTGGCCGATCCACTGCCACTTACGTCTTTGAATCTCAATGCCTATTTCAGTCTGTCCAGTAGTTCTCCAAAGTTCGTCGTTGGAGATCACTTCTGGCCAGAATATTCCTAAAATGCGTCGGAGGCACTGGTTCACGAAAGTTTGCAGTTTCTTGGTAAGTCGAACGGTCACTTTCCAAGTAGTACAACCATATAACAACACGGATTTGGCGCATGCGTCAAAGACTCGCAGTTTCATGCGAACCTTCAGAAAGGGGAAAGGATATCGAAGGCCTGACGAGCTTTATTTATACGAGCCTCAATATCCTTTTCGGCTCCGCCGTCCATGCTGACAATGCCTCCGAGATAACAAAAATCTTGCACTTGTTCCACACCTTGTCCATTAAGAACAATCGGTGTGCTTGTGTTCGAACCCATATGCATGTACTTGGTTTTACGCACATTTATTTTCAGTCCCGCCTGTTTGCATTTAGAATGCAACGAGCGAACATTTGACTCTAAGTCCGAACGGGTATATGCAAGCAAACACACGTCATCAGCATAATCAAGGTGACTTAAGATGTTAAATAGTCTCCATTGAAGACCTTTACCTTTCCCACCTTCCAGTGCAGCTGTCAAGATGTCATTTATTACCACCAGAAACAGGGCTGGTGATAATATGCAGCCTTGTCTTACACCCGTTCGCACAGGGTAGCTCTCCTCTATGCAAGACGCGACACCTTGCATCTTCGTAGAATCCTTTAATCATAGCTATAAACTTATCTGGAATACCTCTCCTACGCAAAGCATTCCATATGTAATCTCGCTTAACGCTGTCGAAAGCCTTCTCGAAGTCCACAAACATGAGATGAAGTGGCGAGCCCATTTCGGCAGTATTATCTATAGGGTATTGTTAAAAAAAATTTTACATAAACGTCTTCCCAATGTTGAAAATTTTGATTTCAATTGATTTTTTGACCAAAGAAAATGTCAAAAAATCTAGACATTTGGCTATCTGCGTTCTTTTGCATAGCTAGTATCAAAGGAGTGTTCACAACACGCCATAGTAACCAACCAAACGAATTTGCCATTCACCCCGATAAATTATTTAAATTGGCCTGTCATCGAAAAATTAATAATATTCAAAGTGATCAATATTGTATATTTCGTCTTTCAATTTCTTGCATTTCTCTTATGGATCACTTTCACGTATTTCCAACAGGTTTTAGAGAAAAAAAATGCACTTACTGTTTAAATTTAAACAGATTCGTCTGTGAAAACTAATCACAATTTATGAGTGCATTCACATCATCTGTTGAATTCTAATTTAATTCTTGAAGTTAAAATTGTCACCCCTATTGGAGATGTCTGTACCCTTGCGCTGGGTGACTAAACGCCCTATTATTATGCCAAATGTTCAAAAGAATTATTTTTGAATTAAATTAAGACTTCTTCGAAATAATTAACTTAATAGTATGGTGGCAATTTGGTTTCCGGCCAGGAAACAGCTGCAACTCTGGAGTCTTTTAAATAACCTCTGATTTAATTGCACTCTAACATGGCAAAATGTGGGCGACTTTGATATTTATTTGGTCTTTTTTTGTCGTTCATTAGAATATTCACTGCAGTGGTCTCAATTTGGTTCATTTCATGCATCTAGTAATGAATATTATTTGTATTGATTGATGAAAATTTTCGGGATTTAGTTTTGGTAAACTTATGTATATGATCTGAGGTTGAAGACCGACAGAAAAAATTGATTATATCAGAGCAATAACAATCGTTTTGGAACATATTCGAGAAGTCTGTTGGGAAAGAAATTACGAGGAACCTATCACGATAACTGAAGGACTTGGACTATGCGGAAAACATTTGCCTACTCTCGCGCAAGCTAAGTAACTCACAAACTAAAGTAGAACTCATGGAAAGAGTAGCACGGAATGTTGGTGTTAAGATAAATATTGGGTCTGGAAAAAAAGTTCGTGGCGTTTTTATACTCTAGATGAAATCTGAGAGTATAAACCAAAAAAGAAGGCTCGGAGAAAAAAATGAATGATACAGAAGTTCATATAATCACTCAAAAATCTCAAAACCGGATGTTCGTCCGTCCGTCAGTGTTCTCTCTAGCTTGCGAACGCGTTCAGCTAGAAAGTTCAAATTTGGTACACATCGTTTTTAACAAAAAAAGTAAGGTCAAGTTTGTGAACGGGTCAAATTGCTCCACTCCTTCTACCTCCTCCCATACAAAATGACACAATTTCGCAATCTGACAATAAACGGATTTGCTCGAAAAGTACAAATGTCATTGATCTGAAATTTGGAATGTAATACTTTTATGATGATTCCAATCTACTCTATAAAAATAATTTGTGTCTTCCCCCTCCATCCACCACCTCCCATACAAACTGCACTTTTTCATGAAATGCTTTAAACCAATTTACTCAGTGCATATAATACTGAGCTGAAATTGTGCGCTAAATATTTAATTAGAATTATTAGTAAGACCAAAAAAATTTAGACGATTTTCTGTACCCCTTCTATCCCCTCCCATTCGAAATGATACAATTTCGCAATTTGACAATAAACGGATTTGCTCGAAAAATATAAATGATATTGATCTGAAATTTGGAATATATTACTTTTATGATGATGTAAATCTACTGTACGAAAGTTATTTGAGTCCTCCCCTTCCTTCCACCACCTCCCACACAAACTGAGCTTTTTCATGAAATGTTCTAAGCCAATTCACTCAGTGTGTATAAAATTGATCGAGCTCAAATTGTGCACGAAATTCTTATTATATAAGTTATTAGTAAAATCGAAAAAATTAGATGATTACATTCACACCTTCTACCCCTTCCCATACAACCTGACCCAATTTCACAACTTTATAAAAAGTCGATTTTCCTGAAAAGTATGAATGCTACTGATCTGCAATTCAAAACATGTCAAAAGCATGATGCTTATAGTTATTTCTGAAAAGTCATTAAGAACTCGCCCCTCCCTCCATCACTTCCCATACAAACTGCAGTACTTAACTACATCCAATACACTAATTTTCTCAGTACCTATTAAATTTTTAAATCCTAAATTTTGCATAAAACATTTTGATAGCAACCTTAGCGTCATGTGAAAAAATTAGTTCAATGTCGTCACCCCCTCTACCACTTCCCCTACAAAATTTCTTAGGATTCAAAAATTTCTCTTCCATCTAGAGTATCGCACAATTGGGCTTTATGCCCAATCGTACTCCTGTTATGTTGTTTTAGTAAAATTCAACTGGTTTTCTTATATTGCGAAACTGAATTTATTTAAACCAAATATGATCCACTACTATCGGCAATGTTTCGCCATTTTCCGGGTAGAGCCATGATGCCATCGGTGAAGGTTGAAAAACTGAATCAACTGGTTTTCACAGGCTTCTTTTGAAACCAGCTTAATTCCATTGAGAGAGTTCTGAAGAGATCGGAGCAAGTAATAGTCAGAGGGTGCTATGTCTGGACTATACGGCGGATGCATCAAAATTTCCCAACCTCATCAAAGAAGTAAGTGGTCGGACGTTGTTATGATGGAAGACAACACCCTTTAATTTGGGCCGTTTTCTTTCAATTGCCTGGCGTAATCTCTCTGGGTGTCCACAGTACAGTTGAGAATCAATCGTCTGACCAACTGGAAGTAGCTCATGGTGAACGTTTCCCTCCCAGTCTACCCATACAGATAGCGTCATCTTTTTAGGCGTCAATCCTGGCTTCATGAGCGCATGCGATGGCTCACCATCTCTTGTCGACGATCTTTGATGCTTCCGATTATCGTACGTGAACCAGTTTCCATCAACGATTATGACACGTTTCAGAAATGGCGCAATTTCATTGCATTTCAGCAGCGCACCGCAGATGTTAATTCGGGTATCAACTCACGAGAAACACATACAGCGAGCTTCTTTTTGGAGCCAACTTTGTGTAAATGGTTCAAAAGAGTTTTGTGGTCAATATCTAGCTCCATGTTAATACCGATAGTGTTGATATGTTTATCCTCAATAAGGGTCTACAAATAATACTGAAGTTCGCTGGGGGTCGCTCGACTTCAAGTAAAAATAATAAAACTAGTTCGCCTTAGTCTTTAATAGCCACAAACATTATTTATCGCTTCTTTATAAATCAATTTACTTTTTTTGTTTACACTGTATCGCCTTTATTTTTCGCACCATTCGTGCTGTCGATCCCGCGACTTAATCGCCTTCTAAATTCCGACTGACACTCATCACAAATGCTTGCCTATTTTATATCCTTCTATTGAACAGTTTTTCGGCATTCCATGTTGTTTCTAGGAATCATTTACTATTCGGCCGCAACTCGTTCGCTTATTCGGCCTTCTGTTTTGTTTCTAGAAATCATTTCCTATTCGACCGCTGTTTCTATGATTACACGCGACCAGTTCAAGGTCACAAGCAATAGTTGATAAACTATGATGAGTAATTAAATATGTGTGCGTGTGTGTTGTAAAATTCAGCACCAGCAAACCGATTAAGATGTAAATGCCATGTAGAAGCCCTATGCTCCCAGGAGGAATAATAGTTAAAAAAAACCAAATATTATAAATAATATTGAATCTTATAGAAAGTTAATAATATACAACACAATCTTTTCTGCTTTTGTAAGAAAAAATTCAGTTCTATAGTTTTAAACTCAGAAATTTAAAACATTATTATTCTTTATCCTTTCAAGTACATAAATAGTTAGTGATACCTTTTAATTATGAATCAAAAAATTGAATTTGCTAACAATTACGAGTACCATTTTTTTTGCTGTTCTTTAACCATCCTTAACATGAGTTTTCGACCTGATTGAGTAGGTTTTACGCATTGCCTACTAGCATATTTCCAAGCAAGCATAACCTTCAGCGCTTCAAAAATAACGTCCATCGTCACTTCCGTCTCTCTCTCCCCCAAAACTCCCATAACACTATCAAATTTTATCCTCTTGCCATACCGACATAACTATGCAATGCATTAAAGAGTGACCCCCTAAGTTATAATCGGTGCCTTAAAAAAAAGTTTGTCATCAGAATTGAAAAAATAATTTACGTGATATACATAATATACTCGTACATTCTAGTTGCCTAATAGATTTATTGCTTCTGGTAGCATGGTGGAGCACGCATAGCCGGGTGCTATTGATTGAAAATTTTAAAGCAAATATTGGTATTAAAATCGATGACATAGATCAAGAAACGTGACAAATACAACTATTTGTATATTATCTATTAACAAAATCAAATAACTAACCAATAAATGGAATTTCAACGGCAGGTTGCTTGAACACGTCCACAACTGGCATAATTTCGATTAACTCGAGGATATTAAGAGTTCATAATTTAAAAATTTTTTTCCATCAATTCACAAGATGCAATTCGTATTCGAATAGTTCGAAGCTTTTTTCTTTTTTCTTAAAGCAATTGTAAACATCAGAACAGAAGGCTCGTCGCAAAAACAGATGTTGGAATAACTAACTTTTCATATTAATGCAATATCGAAACTTACCTGGAAGATGAATCCCGGACGAAAGGAGTTTCTCGGGAACCTCTAAAATCGATTGCGGCGCAACAATCTCGTGTGGCAGTTGTTGGTTATCTGAAAAATGAAAGCAAGAAATTAAAACGTTTTTCGCTACCCACGGTGTCGGTTTCGGGCGGTTAATTTAAGCTGATTTAGTTGAATTTGCGCAATTTGTGACCGACTGGCACGCATGTCATTCGGATCTAAACTCCTAAGCTGCACGCTAGTATAAAAGGGAACTTTATGCAATTTTCCAATTGGATGTGGGTGTCTCTTAAACAGGTCTATTCGATCATAGGTATAGCATTCTCACAGATGCCTAGCACTATGTTTGTGCGGCGCAGGTGTTTTAATGCCTTGCACATTTTCTTAATGGCAGAGAATCGGAATTCGAACACTGGCCATTATGGTCTACTACTGAGCGCTGGGTTGTAATAGATTTTAAGATAATTTACAATTACAAGATTAGCGCAGACGCCGATTAATTGAAACCTGTGCACTAATTTCGAGCTGTTAGCGACGAAGAAGGCGATCAAAATGCAGCGGCGGTTTAGTTACAAGAGCATGCAGTTTTGTAGCGCGTATAAAAGTCCAGTCGAATGTATCATGTGGCGTTTGAAATAGTTTTTTTGAATTATGCAGTGTGTAGGTGGTTCTAACAATCTCAAGGCATTTATTCATGTGGAGTAATTAAGCGCATTTCATGAATAATGGGAACGAGTGTTTCGCAAGACGTATAAAGTTCTACACAAATTCTGCAGCATAAGCATTTTTCGAGGATTAAAACTTGCAAAACTGGTTGAACTTTAGCGGGTGTAACAAATTAGATTCGAGTATCGACTGTGGGTCTTGTTTCGGGGAATATTAAGTAAATTAGTAGTGGTTTGATCAAACTTTAACAAGCTACTGACTATGTAATTAGTTAGTAGATTTGACCGCGGCTATAATTCAGTTTTGGGTTTCTATAATGGCAAAAAAGTTGAATTTCTAAGTCAAACAAAGGAAATTTCAGACAAACTGTAACCTAGTATATTATGTGGGTAACGTAAGTGCATATTTTTGAATGGGCGCAAGTAGTAATGCGTATATCAAGAGGAGCTAAGTGGTAATACGAATCCCTTTTTCAACTATATCGCCTGATTAAGTCTAACACAGCTGGTGTGTAGCCTAATGGGTAGCATGTTGGTTTACAATGCGAAGGTCGGTAGTTTAAATCCTGATCGACGTATTGTATAATTTCAGCACTCTACTTGCGTGGGTATATCTTGGCCACCACAATCTGCGAAAATGAAAATTCGTAGATAGAGGGTTGTGAGAATCGCTAACAACCTTTTCACAACAACAAATAAGAATGAATGTGAAGGAACCTAAAGATCAGGGGGCCAAGGCCCAATTTGGGCTGTAGATCCATTGAAGAAGAAGAAAGGCAATTGGAAGGCGTAAAACTGACATTTCCACTTATGGTATTTTCATCATATTTGTCTGATACTTTGATGGGTATTTTTGTACTTTAATTGAAATCTTAGAGTAGTGTTTGCTCTAACGTTTGTAATACTAAGAAATACCCCTCTCACAGATTTACTGAAAAGTCTCGAATTGACCGACTGTCTGTCTAATAAATTTCTGCCTAATGCTTTATCCGAAAAATTTTCCGCGTCATTTACCGCTTTTAATCCATCCCATAATTTCTTGTTTTTAATTTCAAAAAATGAATTTACCTTCGAAACTATGAAAGCTATCGACAATAACTGAAGTGAAAACCCTTGGCGCTTTTGTGATTTGCTTGCTCCTTTAAAGAGCTTGAAATTAGAAACGTGAAATTTCGTTAGATTGCCTTGAATAATAATGCTTCCAAAAATGTCGAACTTCACCCCATTCTTTCTGCCACGCGCATATCATTTCTTCATAATATAAAAATTTGAAGAAAGCCTTTTTCCTTGAACAATCAGACGAGAAAATGTATAGAAATGCTGAATAGTAGTTTCCAATTCATCAAAATCCTGCCACCTCTCGAGCGCAAATCCTCTCTACCGAGAGATGGTAGACGAAGTAATTACCGAGTAATCTTATGTAGGAGGACGACACTAAATTCCTTCAAACATCACTAACGCAATCATAATTCTGTTATGATTTATTTTCTAGTTCTTAGTTCCATTTTTATGAAAAAGGGTCAAAAACAAAAAAAAATCTACTGATTACAAACAATTTAAATTTTTCTCTTAATCAATCAATTAATTTCCTATTAAAACGAAAGCGTCAAAACCTCGAAACTCCGTGCGAAGGAAGCACCTTCAGAAAGGCTAAAGGATTCCAAGGGTCTGAATACCTTTTACTTCTTCCACATCTTGTTTGATAAGAAGAATCGGTGCACTTGTGTTCCAATCCATGTGTAAGTACATGATTCTACGCACATTTATTCGAATGCGACGAGCGAACATTTGAATTTAAGTCCGAACGGTTATATATAAGCATCAGAATAATCAAGGTGATAAAAGGTAAACAGGCTCCACTGAAGATTATCTTTCCCACCTTCCAATAGTGCTTTCAAGATATCCACAAACAGGCTTGGTGGTAATATGCAGCCTTTCGAAATATAATATACTATCAGCACTACTACGTCTACGTAGGCGAATATATAAAAATCATAGGGGCTGTGCTTAGTTACCAATTTTTGGCCTTGAATCACACGTGCACACCTGCTACTATGCTTTGCCAAAATTATGATATTAAAAAAAAAAATCCGTATATCCTGGATCGAACCCGAGCCGACCAAACATCAGGCGAGCATCCTACCACTACGCTACCGGCGTTGATTAAATTATCTCGCCAAAATGTGGGGATCTACGTAATATTGACAGTTTTTTTTTTAACATGGGGAACCCTTTGAACTCTTTTTCGGAGGTTTCGAGTGTAAACTTTTTTGGATCTGATCATTTTTGTAGCACTTTTATGCTTCAAATGATTTAGTAAAAAAATGCAAGTCTGTAGGTGCTACCGTTTGGTCTGAGAATTTCCATCAGTCACTCACATCCGAGCATATGTATAATGGAAGTGTATAGTTTTGATCTAAAACAAATTAGCCCTCTGTAAAATATGCAACCCTGGGCAAATACCCAGACTCTTCAGTTGGTAGCGTTGGCACTAAGCTCCACAATTTTTTGTCAACAGCAGATATTATGCAGTAGTCCCCATTTGCAAAATGTGTGGAACTCACAAGCACCAAGACACAAAAGGCGCCGTGAAGATGTGAAATATATTTGAATTTCCAAATTTAAATAATAATTTAAAACAATATTACTATAAAACGCAACAGTCATAAAGGATAGTTTTTATTATCGTGGGGCGCTCGGGAAAGTTTCACCTGCACTTTTGCTTTAAGGTGAAGGTAAAAGGCTATTTTGAAATTTCGTAAACATGAGAAATTTATAAAATTTCATGATTCTAACTTTAATAATTTTTAGTGTATTTTTTAAAAGTGTACATCTGTTTGAGGAGAATCGCAACAATTTAATGATACTCACATACTTTAGTAAAATTTTCAAGGCGGAAATTTCGCAGTAAAATAAATTTCCTTATACATATTTCAAAATTTCAAAAATAAAGGACATTTTTAATTATTAATAAACAAAAAATGTACTCTAAACAACAGCAAAGCTGAACTTTTAGCAGATAAATTTCTTCTTGCACACGAACTTTAAAAAAATATTAAATCTAATATTGAAAAATTTTTCCAAAATTCCGTTTAGACAATATCCCCAAAAAAGTTGTCATTTACCTGAATGCAATTTTTAATAGTTGCTTACTTCAAGGTTATTTTCCATACAATGGGAAGAAGCAACATTTATTGCTTAACCAAAGCCAGGTAAAAACCCATACTTTAAAGTGTGGATAAATTATTTGAGAAAGTAGTCCTCCATTGTCTCCAAGTATTTATTGACGATAATTCTGTTCACCCTAACTTCCAGTTTGGCTTTAGAAAAAAAAAACACTCTCCGATTAATCAATTGGTCAGAGTTACCAATAAAATCAAAAAGAGTTTTCTCAACAAGGAATCGGCAGGAATGGTAGTTCTTGACGTTGAAAATGCATTTGATTCGGTATGGTATGAGGGCCTAATATCCAAACTTATAGAATTCGAGTGCCCAACTTGCCTTACTAAACTAATTCAATCATTTTTATCAGACAAATCATTCCAAGTCAAAGTCCAATCAACTCACTCTCTTCTAAGCGCTTTATCCCAGCTGGAGTTCCTCAAGGATCTTGCCTCAGCCCGACTCTCCTCTACAACATCTATACTTCTGGCTTGTCTCAAATACCGCAAGGCTTCTTTTGCTGACGACACTGCTGCTTATACTAGCTCCACTGACCCTTATGTTAATAATATTGAATTACAACTTGAGAAATTTCACCAATATTTCACAGACTGGAAGATTAAATTAAATGAATCTGAAACAAAATAAATTTTTTTCATAAAGCAAAGAGCCAAGAAATTCCTTCCAAATCCATCTCTAAATATCCTAAGGGAAATATTCAGCTGGTCAAGTGAAATTAAAAATTTAAGAATTCACTTTGATAAAAAATTAACCTACCATTACCATATCTCACGGGCTGGATATGAAACATTGAAAAGCATCAGGATCGAATACCCTCTCCTCAATAGAAAATCAATGCTATCCACTGATAATAAGCTGCTAATGTACAAAACGGTAATGCAACCAATGTTCCTTTACGGAGTACCCACCTGGCAAACTTGTGCCAAAACACACAAAAAAAAAACCCCACAAATTATCCAAAACAAATGTCTATGGATAATTTTGGATGATCCGTGGCATCATTCTACTAGCCTACTGCATGACGAGGCCAGCATCCAACTAGTAGTTGACACCATAACAAAATTAAACAATAATTTCATAAATAAATGTCGAAACTCTGAGAACCCTTTGATTCTCTCTTCGATTCCAGACTAGTTTATTTGCTAGATTTGTTTAGTTTTTGAAGTTAGTTAAGGTAGTTGGTAAGGTAGCTTGTAAGGTAAACTCAAAGAAGGTGTTTTATTCCATTTTCCTTCAAATTTTATAATATAATTGAATTATTCTTTTATTTGGTTCATGCTCCTCACATTAACACGTGCTGTATAGATTTAAGTCTGATCACGGAAATGTTATCACTAGCTTAAGCCTTATATTTGCTATACTTTGGATTATTAATCTATTCGATTCTAATGAAAGAAAATATTTCCGGATTCTACACTGTTACGCTTTATTATTCGTGACGTTTCGGTCTTTGCTGAGACATTTATCAAACTGTTTGACCTTTGTCTCAGCAGAGACCGAAACGTCTAGAATAATAAAGCGTAATAGTGTAAAATCCGGAAATATTTTCTTCCAATTTGAAATGCACTGTGAAAACATTCACCAAACCATTATTCTTCTATTCAAAAATCAGCTCGATATAATGTTCAAGTGCGCAAATATGACATCAATTATTTTTGGATCGATTCGTATTTAATTTTTGAAAAGATACTGCTGAAGTTAGCAGCAATGTTTGTTAAGGTTTGAAAAATTGTCTTACATGGTGCCATATATTCGCTGACTGAATTCTGGAGCCGCTCGAATTGAACACTGATTTTTAACGAAAAATTATATTAAGCAACGAGGCAGATGTCTGAATGAGCAGCTTTGTTAACAAGCAAAGTTTGTGTGAAATTCTCACGAGATACAAGTCTCTGTTTTGTGTTCATTTTGATCCGGCACTACCATCGGACTTACCGGAACTGAAAACGACAATCTATATCGAGTGATGATAACTGATTACTTTTTACTCAAATTGGATGAAATCGATCTGACCAACATTTGGTTCCAATAGAACGCTTCAACCTAGGGTGTAGCCTAGTGGGTAGCGTATTGGTCTACAATATTAAGGTCGGGAGTTAAAATCGCGGCCGACGTATAATTCTAGCACACTACTTGGGTGGGTATAGAATGGCTACCGCAATCTGCAAAAGTGAAAATTTGTAGATAAAGGATTGCGCAAAGGGCTAACAAGCCTTCCACAACAACAAATAAAATGGTAAGGAACCTGAAGGACAGGCCAAAGGCCGATTTGGTCTGAAGCGCCATTGAAGAAAGAAGAAGGATGGCAGCATTTGGCATACACCGCACGCATCAACATTTTACACGCGAAGTTTGAGCGTCCGGTTATCTCGCGAAGCGGCTACATCGATTTCTTTCTTGGAGGGTTACGTTAAATTTCTGGTCCTTTTAAACAGACCGCAAACAATTGATGAATTGGAGACTAACATTCAGGTTCAAGCCATCACTGAAATCAAGTCTGATTCATGCGGTTACGTCATCGAAAATTTAACCTCCTGAATCATACATCGACCGGGATTTGAACCCACGACCTTTACATACTAGACCAATACGCTACCCACTAGGCAACACCCAATCTTCCAAAATTAGTGAAGCCAATAGGATTTCCTCAGATTTGAATTTCACTGTCGAATTTGAATCTTGTGCAGATTTAATAAAAATTAGAGAAATAAAAAAATCGTTGTTCCATTTGTTATATCAAATCTAATGGTGAGAAACGATTTTGAACGTAAAACTAAAAATAAAGATTTAATAGCGTAATCAAATATTGGCTGTTATTTCACATTTTAATGCGTTTTGATTAAAGATTTTTCTACTAAAACATCACCAAACTTTAATTTCAAGGCCCTAGAATATTAAAAACCGAAAAAAATCATATGCCTTCAATAAAAATCATAAAATCACATAAATACAAGTCCAATTCTAATGCTTATAATGAAATAAACTGGACGCCATAATTGCATTCAACTTTATGCCGAACCATAAATATGTCAACTGATAAGTGTAATGGTGTTATTTTCATCCCAAAAAAATAAAGAACTTCCAAAACACGTGTCACATCTCGAAATCAAGAGACTTGACGAAAAGAAATTCTGGCTATTCTAGAAAACAGAAAAAAAAGTTCTTTTGTAAGAATTCCACAAACAGTTCATCGACTTCTTGAAGCTTTTGCTCGGATCGTCTCTATCAATTTCAAGCATATCAATTTTTACCCTTTTGTTGATTGAATGCGATACACTTGACCTTAAGTAATTAATATTCTTCAAGAGTTAATCATAATTTTTCCTTGCCCATTCTGTCGTTAATTTGTACCATAAGAAATGTGTAAGAAATGGTGTAAAATGCCGAAGAAGATATGAAAAAAGTCAATAGATCGCTTCAAAACGCTTATTCGGATGCCTTTGAATAATAGATTAGCGATTGAGTGATGAATCTTAAGCGGACTTTTGATTTTATGTAAATGAAAAATTATTATGATCATTGTTCAGGGTTATCGCAGAAAAGTTAACTTCTTTCTGTTTGCAGTTATGCATTGGATAATACGGTTCTGGCTTTTAATATTGCTTTGAATTAAACATTTTAATTAGTTTTGAGCAAAAGCGCCGTCAAATTTGATTTACTGAAATGAAATTTTTGTTGCAAGTTAAATGCACAATAAATGCATAAAACGATTGAATCAAGAAGAGGGAAATAATTTTTTTTTTCAGTGAAGGTTAGTCAGACTTATGTGGACTTTTAAGTAGAATGTAAGTGAACCAAGATTGAGTTTTGGCTTAGAATTAGCAGAATTTTTATGCTACAATCAGTTCTTTTTAAATATAGTGAGGGGAAGAGACAGAAAGAGCGAGAGGGAGGAAGAGAGAGAGAGAGGGAGAGAAAGAGGGAAAAAAACAGAACCGAGCATTAGATATGTGAATAAAATTACGATTAAATTTAATATTTTTGTGAGAAAGAACTTTGAAGAGACTGAATTCAAGAGTTTTGGAAAGGGTCGAGCTAGATTTTGAGATGTTGCACGCTGTTGTTGAGAACGTACCAATCCCGCTAATTATCGCCCAATAGCAATAATCTCAATTCTGTCCAAGGTTATGGAAACAATCATCAACAATAGAGTAATAGAATATTTCAACATCAATGATATTATTGACGACAAACAGTATGGATTCCGTAAAAACCGTTCCACAGGAGACCTTTTAACCACCCTCACTGAATGTTGGAACAAGAGCATTTACCAGTTTGGTAAATCTTGTATTATCGCTCTTGATATTTCCAAGGCTTTTGACAGAGTATGGCACACTGCCCTTTTAATCAAACTTAAAGCCATTAGTTTGGGCGACTCTCTAATTTCCTGGATTGAAAGTTATTTAGCCAATCGTTCAGTGCGTGTGGTATTGGATGGTGTGGTTTCCTCTTCTTATAAATTTAACGCAGTTGTTCCTCAGGACTCGGTTCTTTCTCCCACCCTTTTTCTGATATTTATTAATGACATGCTATCTTCAACTTTCAATCCTTTACATAGCTTCGCCGATGACAGCAACTTAGACTTCTCCTATCACTTTAACAGTGCATCCTTAGCCCGATGTACTAGCTTAGTAGAACAACGTAGGTACATGGTTCAGTCATTGAATATCGACTTGGCTAAAATTCTTAGTTGGGGCAATAAGAATCAAGTTGAGTTTAATACTTTGAAAACCCAGTACTGTCTTGTGTCCCACAAACGTGACTCTAACCTTGACCCAATCACCTTCGGTGGTCAGCCACTAACCACTTCTTAAAGTGTTAAGATGTTAGGTATCCAAATCACAGATAACTTATCTTGGAGCGATCATATATGTAACATCGCCAAGGAAGTATCTAATTGCTTGGGCTACCTAAAACGATGTAAAAACTTCTTCACCGTCTCTGGGCTATTAAAAATTTATAAGGCCTATATTAGACCTCGTCTTGAATTTAATTCCCACCTATGGACGGGAGCTGCAAAAATTTCTCTCTCCTATCCAGTATCCAGTCTCGGACTATTAAAATTATAGGAGATTCTGACATCTTCGCTCGATTCACTCGAGCATAGACGAACTGTAAGCTCCCTAACCCTTTTGGATCGCTACTACAATGGAGATTGTTTGGACGAAATCTTTAATCTCTTGCCCCCATGTATGCCCTTACCCTGTAATACTAGAGCTGCTTCGCGCGCTCATAAGTGTTCTCTCAACCCCACCTTCGGTCGCACTGTCAAATTTCGTGATTCGTTTTTAAACCCGACTGTTCGAATACGGAACTCGCTGCCCATCTCGGTGTTCCCGCATGACTACAACATTCAGCAATTCAAGGGAAATATTCATAGCCACTTCCGTGTCTATCCCCTTAATTCCCAAAAACCAATATCCTTCCCCCTCACCGGAGCTGCACTTCAGTACAAAAGGGCAACCCCTCTAGTTCCGGTGTCACATAAAAAAAAAAAAGTTTTGTTTTTGAGCATTCTGTAAATATGTGAAGGACCATAAGTCAAGAGTCGCAGCTCTCGTATTGTGGCTGAAAGATTTTCGCGATTACGTGTAGGTGTGTCCTATACTCAGCCTGGCAAGTACTACTGTATTGGTCCTATACAAGACACTATTGCACTTTATTGAAGTTTAATTACGAGGGGCCAATGTGGAGTTTCAAAAAAGAGGTGAAAGAGTTTTATAGCACTTGTGTTGTTCCCTGATACATCTTATGGCTAGCTTGAATGAAGATTCTAGAGCAAAGTGATGTGATTTGACTCTGATTGAACAGAAATTGGCTACAGCTTCGCTTCTAGGAATACCTGAAATGCCCATAGTTCTGCTGCCGCTATCTCTGTGTCAGGATGTATAGCAATTGAGATGTTCCAGTCATTATGGAATAGGCATTGTGCATCTGTGTACATCATGCCTTTTTTTATTGGCCAGTATTTCAAGGTGGAGGTAGTAGTGATGTCAAAAAAAGTAACTATTCATTGCACGAGTACTCATTACTGACTGAAATCTGAAGTAAAGTGTACCGATGCAAATTTATATTCGTTACTTAAATAACGAAATGAGCTCTCGAAAAACAACTGAACTATAGAAACATTTCGTTACTGTTTCGTTACTCTAGTATTCGTTCCACATAGTACCTATACGTTACGTAACGTTTAGTTGCTTTTTTCGTTATATCACAGGAAAAAAATCTACACTTGTGCAAAACGTCGTCTTCCAAAGCAAGAACGAGAAGGAATGTTCTACCTTACAGAAAAGTCTACTAAGAAATTTGAGCTTTTCTTAAAGTTGATCTTCAATTTCAAATAAAGGTTTTGATGAGATTTAATGACTAAGTAAAAATTATCAAACCCGCCTTTCTAAATGGCTGTAAAATACATACCACACGGTAGGTGATCAACAAGAAACTGCAAACTTTCGGGATATAATGCTTCCGAAACATTTTGGGGATATCCCATGGTACGTCATCTCCAATGACGAAATTTTTTAAAAAACAAGCTTTGGATTATAACCTATTTCGAAGACGTCGGATTTATTACGTAGCACATAGAAACGAATGGTTGATAAAAAGCCGGAGAAATAAACAAGACCTGCCGACATCCAAAGGATCGCGCCTTGTGAAAGAGAACTGTTTCTTTCCTATGTTCTTATAGGTAGTCTAAAAGTAAATCGATGGAGTTAATTGGGGTTACACTTTTGAATATAGTATTTTAAAAATTTTAGGTTCATCCTTTTTGAGATTACTATTGGTTTCTCAGAAGAATAATTTACATAGTATTTGGGATAACACGCATATCATTTGAAAAGTGTAACTTCAAAATTTTCGGTGATTCTTACCACAAAAATTCTCCCACTAAGTATAAATCAAAATATCAATCCTTACCTTTACAATTAGACTTTCTCTCCTCGGAATTTTCCTCGTCACTATCGATATGCGGAAACGATCCACCCAAACAAAATACTGAACGGCTAGGCACAGGCTGTTGTTGCTGTTTAACATCCGTCGAGGCACTTTCACACGTATTCGTATCGTATTTACTCGAGAATCGTCTCAAAATGTACTTGTTATTCATCATTTTACCTTTTGTTATTAAATCACTTCGCTTTAAAACGCACTTTGGCGAATTGGTTATCGTCACGTTATCGTTATTCGGGCTGTTACTCTTGTGACTCGAATCACTACTACTAAAGATTTTTTGTGATCCGTCGTTTGCACCATTTTCCGAACCGGCAGATTTTTCTCCAACCGGATAGGTAAGATCGTTGAGTGGTATTCGGCCAATTGCACGTTCTACACTAACCAAAAGGTTTTGCAGAAGTTGTGGAAGCTCGTCGGTAAGCATCTCTAAAGCTAATGGACTTAAGGACACTGTTACAGAATCGATAATACGATAAATGAGTTCGGATTTTGTTGGCGAACGCCAAGCAATACACAATTCGGGTCCTGAGTTTTCAGCTGAAAGAAACGGAAGAGAAATGTGAAATAGATTGTTTCGGAAATGTGATATAATTGTGGTTTACCTGGTCTCGCACATACGTAAATATCCTGCGGCCGAACATAAGATTCGTCTATCATGCCCAAGTGAAGAACAATCGCTCCAGTCGATAATGCCAGCGGCCATCCTTTGCACCAAATGGTATCCTGGAAGAAATTTTTTTTTATTAAACAAACGGTCATTTGATAACGTTTATTTGTCGTCTGATCTTATAGTCTAGACGGCAAGAAGCTAAGCTTATTTTATTATTTATAGTGACACATGAAATTTTCGGATGGATAAACTCAGGATCTCTTATGATACTACTTTGTTATGATCCTTGTCATCTCGTTAGAAACTATAAAAATTAAAATTTTACGAGATGTCTTTGCTTTCCCTCAATTCGTTATTATTATTATTCGAAATACATATGAACCCTAGAGCAATTAAAATTTGTCATCAATCACAGTGTATTAAGTGGATCGTAAACCATTGCCCTTTCCATCTCAATATCCGTTTCATTCGGGCAAATTGATCATCATAAGAATACGGTTTTAACGATTCTGAATATTTCGGCTTTATGATTCCTCATGATCTTGAAAGAAATTAAGAATAGAAGTCGAAATCAACTCCTAATGGCGGTATGTTGAAATTTATTTGACACCTTCAACTGCGATCATCCATCATCGCATAAAAATACATCGCGTGTAGGCTATAACAATCGAAAGCTTAGGCATACTTCTCGTTTTAATCATCAATTTATTAAGAAAATAAAGGTGCTGAATTTTCGCTGAAATAAAAATTTCATTGTACAGACGAAATCGTTCATCCATCATCGGAACGTCAGTGGTCAAAATACGAACAATAAACTTTTCTATTCAAGTCAAGGTTGATTTTAGTTAGTTTGTATGAGTCAAGATCGAAAGGTCATTGGCAAAATAATGAAATTTGTCTCTTAGGAAGATTTTAATGGAAATTGTATATAGAATAAAATGTATCAAATTTAAATTCAAAATTTATTTAAATTTCTACAAACCACACGATACTGCAACTAAAAGTTTTACAGAAATCTAGTGTTATAGTGAAATGGGGTAAGTTTTAATCAATGAATTGCTATCTTCGATCCTGATTAATTTATACAGAAATCAAGTTTGCAAAATGCTGGACGATAGATTATGTTTCGTAGACTTAAGATATTACATACTTGCTTAGATGTTACGGTTGGAAAGTAACGGTCTTCTAGTGTTTATGGTAACGTATAAAAAAGTAATTCCCGATTTTAAAGCTACATGTAACTCAATATTTAACAACTTAATCTCGAGCGTTTATACTATCTTTACTATCATGTTACATTATGTAAATAGCGGACTAGTTACACACGCAAAAGAAGAGAAAATTATAAGAGGTTATGAAATTTTTTTTAAAACAAAATTCTTGTCAATGTTTGTCTCCTTTAACTGTTCCTTTAGTATGCCGTTTTTCGACCATAACAAAATATTAATCTTATTAAATACGCAATGTTATGTTTCGCTTTTGATTTTCATATGTGAGGATATGAGAGTAAAACTGGCCTTACCAACTAGCATACATATAGGGGTTAGACGACTGTGTCTTTCATTGCGTCATATTATATTGCCAATTTATAATTATAAACGTATTCTGAGGTATTTATAGGTATGTTTATTAGATTATACATTTTTTGTTTATCAAGGGTTTCTGATTGACGCGCTTGATTTTTGGCAATTATTAAGGGCTATGTTTCAAAAGATATTATAAATTTGTCAAATTTGATAGTAATGTTTTGGTAACAACCAAAATTGCCGAATTCGGAACGATCACAATTCATACGAGATTCAAAAAAAGATGCGGGGTATCACCGACCCTTATTCTTTCAAAAATGAGGGACTCTAAATGTTGATCGAAATCGAGGGATGATAATTGATTGATTTTGTTCGATGGATGACTTTGATCTGAACAATAACTAATTTCAGCTGGGTGGTTCTACGTAAATCGAGCCCGACTTGTTTGGTCGCGTGGTCCAAAATGAGCCCCCCAGAGGGCAGAAATTTATTAGATATTGTATTGCCTACATAATGAAATTTATAGACCTTTAATATAAAAAAATGTATTATATCCTAGCATATAATCACGCGATAGAAAAGGCAGTAATTAATTATCGCCTCCAACGATAAAATTGCAAGTCTTTGCTCTTTTATTAACTTGGCGATAATTTCACGAGAACTTTCTTGAATTGTGTTGAAGATAAAAAGACAAGAATTTCTAAGTGTAACCAATTATCGCCTTCGGCGATAAATTGCTAAGCATTCTAGATTTTAATAACTTCATAATAATTCCTCAATAAAACTCAAGTTGAAAACAGTTTCCGGCTACAATGCATCTTGCGACAACCCCCGGAGATTTTGCTGATATTTCTATAATAATATGTTGAAAATTATCGCCAATAAAAGAAGATAACAAAAGCCGTCGTACAACATGCTTGAGAACAAATGATATCGTTAGAAAATTTTCCAACATTGAAATCAGTTTTACCCGTTAAAATAATGAAATCGGTAATCTAGAAAGTGGTGATTTATTTCAAGTGTAGTTTAAAAAAATAATAATTAATTATTAAATTGAAATAAAGTAAATCAGGGTAAGTAAATATCTTTTGTTATATTTAAAAAATATACATATTGTGAATAATTAAACATTTCTAAAGCTAACAAATAAGCCTGCTACGAATTTGAGTGATAACCTGTCCATTCGATCATATGTCTGTCTATTGGACCACACAAGAACTATCGAACGCATCCTTATATGATTTTTAATTTTGATAAAAAAACTTCAATAGAAAACTATTAATCATGTCGAGGCAAGGAGTACATAAGGCTAATTCAGCTTAAATGAAAAAAAGTTCTATCTTATATATTATATTAGAAAATAATAAGGAAGCTGCGATGGACACATCTTCCCATTTAAAACATGGAGAAAAATATTTTGCCGGACGAAGTTCAAATAAAATAACATTAAGTGAAAAACATAACAGGACTACACTGTACGTAAAGCCCAATCATACGATATTATAGATGATATAAAATTTTTTGTGATATTAAGAAATTTTGTATGGGGAGTGGTAGAAGGGGTGACATTGAACTAATTTGTTTCACATCATGCTAGATTAGAAATAAAAATGTTTTGTACCAAATTTAAACTTCAAAAATTAATTAGGTACAGAGGAAAGTAATGTTTTGGATTCAGTAAAATTGTGCAGTTTGTATGGGTGGTTGTAGAAGGTGGTGGGGGAGAGGGGGGGGGGGGGGTTTAGTGAGAAACAACATCAGCAATTGATATATTTTAAATTGCAGATCAGTAACTTTCATACTTTTCAAGAAAATGGAATTTTTGAAAAGTTGGGAAAGTGTGTCGCATTGTGTGAGAGGGGGTACAAGTAGTGAAGCTAATCGGCTTATTTTTTTCCGATATTAATAATAATACTAATTAAGAATTTAGTAAAAATTTGAGTTCCACTAAGAAAATTGGTTTATAGTTCATAAAAAAGTTCAGTTTGTATGGGAGGTGGTGGAAGGAGTGGGGGATTCAAATAAATTATCAACCACGGATCATATTTCTAATAAAAATATTATATTCTAAATTTCAAATTAATAGCTCTTATAGTTTCCAAGAAAATTTCATTTTAGATACATGTATAGATATCAATTTCAGATGCATACGATCGGTTCCTCTCGTCCACCGAGGAAATGATTGAAATTATTATTAAGAGATATTTCACCAATGCGCACGACAAGCTTCAGAATGGAAGTCGATCATTAACAGAGAATTCCTTTCCGTATATTAATTTCAAAAAATCTATTTTCTTTTGTTTTTTTGATAAGAATATGTTGAATGGCTCGACTCAACTAAAAATTTGTGCATCACGAAAGCTGTTACCGTACAAGAATGTCAACCAGCTGAAAATATTCGTCCGGAAAAATCCGGCTGCTGAGTTTGAGGTGCCTGGTATTTCAGGACCGATTTGTATGGGAAAAAGAAAATTTTTGCAATTTCTCAACCACGATCTGATGAAATTTGATGAGTCGAAGATAAAAGTAAACTGGCTAGCGACAGCTCACGACATTTGCTCTGACGAGACGTCAATAAGAGGAAAACGCGCCCTAATCGTCTCACGGATCATTTCGGTAAACCGTCGATTAAAAAATACGCAAATTTTTCGTCTTTTTGTTTGTTTAAGTTTATCTACTGCACGGTTGAGATTTTGGGCGCCTATTGGTCGGAGCTCGGTTTGTGGGATTTTCACTTGTTGGCTTTTCGTGATGATCGACCGCATAGCGGGAAAGCGAACAATATGTAATGTAGTTTTTAGTTTTAAATATATTTTTTTTAATTTCATTTAAAACTGCTTACATACAAAATAAAAATGCCTAACAAGTGTAATAATAAACAAAAATTCAAAAATACACAATAAAAAACTTAAATTAAAATATTTAAAAACAGTTCTAATTTGAAGACGAACATGAGGAATCGGTAACCAGTAATGTAATGTGGTCATCTCTTTCCGCTGTTGTGAATTGATCTGGTTTAAAAATTGTTCCAACGTTGTTTATCTTGTCTTGCTTTCAGCTTATTTTATTAAAAGATAATGGTTATGCTAATTCCTCAAAAAACTTAAGCGCTGCATTATACGTCGGGATCATTTTGAAAGAAGATGTTTATTCCTTGTACGAAATGAGAAAGCGTATTTGACAAATTCTTTGATATTGGCTTACATCTGGTTCTAGCTCCTCATCTAGAAATCGTTCTGTTCTAATTCGATCAGTTCCTTGTTTGAAAGGAGTATCAGCATCTAGTAATTCTTGCACATGTTGAAGTTTTTCTAAAATTGTTTGATCGAGCATTCACCATCGGTTTCATCTATAATTTTCCCAAAAGTTCTTCGTAAATAATATGTTTTACAATTTTCTATTGCATCCTGATCCATTGGCTGGATTAGAGCTGATGCATTTTTGGGAAGATACTTAGTCTCCACGTCTTCAGATAATTTGGAAAAATAAATCGGATGTCCTGGAACATTAACCAAAATCAGAAAGTCTTGAAATTGACAGAAAGAATTTTCGGATTCTACACAGTTACGCTTTATTAGTCGTGAAATGCACTGTCAAAACATTCACCAAACCATCAAAAAATATTGTTTGCGAAAGTTATTGTCTTGCAAATATTTTATGATTTATGGACAAAAGTAATTTTTAAACCAGTGTTCTTAGTCATCCAAGCTTTATTGTTGGGTTTCCAAATGACGGACAATTGTTTCTTGTTCAGCCCTTTGAAAGATCTCCTATTTTTCGATAGATATATTGAAAGTGTTTTAAGCTTAAAACCCCCCGCAGCATTAGCATCAAGGAGCAACGTTAATCAATCTAGACATATTGTAATCAGATGCAGACTTCACATTTTTTGAAATCAAGTTCTTTCAGGCATTCGCTTTCAATAGAGTCCTGTATCGTCCACGAGCAGTTGAGCAGGAGGCCAGATGAATAAACAAGTCCTGGCAACAGCTTAAAGCCGATGCGCAGGATCGCGCCTTGTGGAAGAGAGTTGTTTCTGTCCTATGCCCCTATAGGGGGTCTTAACAGGAATTTGATTGATCGTCCACGTTGAAAACTTGTTCAGGTTGGTATCCAACTCTTTCGATAATTCTTTTCAAAAAGTGGAGATATTCTTTAGCTGCGTTATCATCGGCACTAGCTGCTTCACCTCACACTGTCAGATTGTGCGAATTGAGTCGCTTTTAAAATTTTTCAAACCAATCTCGGCTTTTATGAAATGTTACATCCTGAATAAAAAAAAAAAAATTTCTTAAAATTTCCGAAAATATTTGGTTTAGTGGCATTCTTCGTCGGTAATTGTTTGTTTTTTTCATTTTTTTTTCTTTTTGCCGTATAACGAAACATTTTGGGCCGTAAATCGAAAAAGTGCTACAATCGATGAAGGTCGTTATAGCGAAAAGCCGTATAGCGAGGTGTTGGTGTTGGTGTATTTAAAGGGTGGACCGTCTAGTGATTCCTTCTTATACTTTAGATGAAAACTGAGAGTATTATAAGTTTTTCACAAAGTACAGAAATTCATGTTATAACTTAAAAGTTTCAAAACCGGATGTCCGTCCATTCGTCTGTTCGTCCGTGTCCTCTCTAGATTGAGAACACGTTGAGCTAGGAAGTTGAAATTTTGTACATGACGTTTTGCCAAAAAAGTATCGCTAAGCTCGTGAAAAGGTGAAACCACTCAATCCCTTCGACCACCTCCCATACAAAATGACACAATTTCAGAGTTTGACAATAAACGGATTTTCTCGAAAAGTATAAAAGCTATTGATATAAAATTTGGAATTTATTATTTTTTTACCAATTTCAATCTAAGGCATGGAAATTATTCGATTCCCACCACTCTTTTCACCACCACCATATACACTGCACTTTTTCATGAAATACTATAAGCCAATTTACTCAAAACAAATAAGATTCATCGAGTTGAAATTGTGCACTAAACATTTATTTTGAATTATTAGTAAGACCGAAAAAATATATAAGATAAGCTTCACTCATTCTACCCCCTCCCATACAATATGAAACAATTTTACAACTTTTCAAAAGTTCCATTATCAAATTCATGATGTTTGTAGTTATTTCTCAAAGCTCACTAGGAACTCTTCACTAAATCCAATACAACAATTTTCTCAGTACCTATTAAATTTTGGAAGTTTAAATTTTCAATAAAACATTCGGATAGCAACTCTAGCATGATGGGAAAAAAATTGGTTCAATGCCGTCATGCCTTCTACCACTCCCCATACAAAATTTATTAAAATCAAACATTTTTCTTTTAACTAGAGTATCACCTGGTTGGGCCTTACGCTCAGTCGTAGTCCTGTTATGTTTAAATCATAAATTTTTTTTTACACTGACAGCTTTTCCTACTCGAAGTATTGTCAGGAAGTTAGTATAACACTTGCGCAGAATAAAATGAAACGATTTAACTTGGTCAACGTAGGAAAATATTGAAAATTCATTTCCGAAGTGAGAGGTCAAAAAATAAGTTTTTTGATGAGGCGCATTTCCATCTCTACACTTCTACAATGGCGCTACAGCCCAAACCGGACCTTGGCCTCCTGATATTCAGGTTCCTTAACATTTTTTATTACTTATTGTGGAAGGGTTGTTAGCCCTTCGCACAACCCTCTTTCTACGAATTTTTCATTTTCTTAGATTGAGGTGACCAAGGTATATCCAAGCAGGCAATGTGCCGGAATTATATATTGCGCCGACCGGGATTTGAACTCATGACCTTTGCATTACAAGACCAACACACTACCTACTAGGCTATACCTAGCGCATTTCCATCTCGGCTATGTAAAAAAGCAAAACTGCCATATCTGGGGCTTGGAAGATCCACGTGTGATCGTCGAGAAGTCAATGCACATTCAAAGAGTGACAGTTTGGGACAGGTTGAGGTATGATGGCATCATTGGCCCATTTTTTTCGAAAATGCTGCTGGAAACGCCGTTTCGATAAACGGAGAGCGCTACAAAGGCATGATAGGTACGGCAAACCTCCATCGTGCAGCAGTGGCGATGGACGTTCTGACGTGGAGATTTGCAAAGGAGGAATTCCATGTGGCGCTCCTACAAGAACCAAGGGCCGCGCATGGTAAAATAATTGGAATTCCAAATAAAATAGGTAAGCTGATATATGATAGAAGAAGCGACAGGCCAAGGGCAGCACTTCTTATATCATCTGAGATCAATTATCTAAATATCCCAATTTTCATTAGGACAGATCTAGTTGCTGCACTGGTGAAAATACCAAGGGCAGGTGGATATCAAGAGGTCATAATCGCCTCGGCATACTTTCCTGGTGAGGAGCCGGATAATCCACCTCAAGGCGTTATGGAACTAGTGGAATATAGCAGAATCCACAAGCTACCGGTCATCCTGGGCTGTGACGCAAACGCACACCACACTATCTGGGGAAGCAGTGACATCAACAAAAGAGGTGAGTCGCTTTTGGAGTTTCTCACTACTAACAACCTAGATATATTAAATAAAGGTAATACACCGACCTTCATAAATTCAGTTAGGCAGGAGGTACTGGACCTTACCATTACTAGCCCCTGCCTGGCTGATAAGTGTGAAAATTGGCACGTATCAAAACATGCGTCGCTATCAGACCATAGGCATATCTGCTTTGATATCAAGACGACATTTTGCTACATGGAACAATACAGAAACCCTAAACGTACCAATTGGAATCTTTACCAGTCAATATTAGAGTACGAAATAGGTATCGAACACAAAATAATAAGCAGTCCGGACTGTATTGATGAAACTGCACACCAACTCGTAAACAATATCATTAGTGCTTACGAACAGAGTTCTCCAGTTCTACACAAAAAAAGGGATAAACAAACTCCTTGGTGGAACGAGGAATTAGCGGTAAAACGCAAACAAACTAGAAAATTGTTTAATAGAGCTAAAACCTCAGGTAACTGGGACGAATATAGGAAGTCCCTTACTGAATATAATAAGCTTTTAAAAAAGTTAAAAAAAGAGTCTTGGAGTAAATTCTGTGAAGAAATAGATGATCTTCCAATGGCATCAAGACTACAAAAAGTGTTGTCAAAAGACACCCCGGTAGACATCGGCATATTAGAGAGACCGGATGGGTCCTTAACTAAAAACAGCATGGAAACTCTTGAAATGTTACTGGCAACACATTTCCCAGGCTGTAAGATAATCAATAACAATGAAGATTTAGAGGTAGAGGAAAGGATGAATCGTCAAGCTCCGTCCAGCAAAAGTATTGCTGGTAAAATCTTCACTCCGGAAAAGATCAGATGGGCTATCAACACCTTTAAGCCTTACAAATCAGCCGGAGTAGACAAAATATTCCCCGCACTACTGCAGAAGGGGATAGAGATCCTAATGCCAACAATGATGAGGATCTTTAAAGCAAGTTTTGCATGGGGATACATCCCTAAAATCTGGAGGAAAGCGAGAGTGGTATTTATACCTAAGGCAGGGAACCGTCCCAGTGAACAGCCTAAGTCATATCGCCCTATAAGTCTAACCTCTTTCTTTATCAAAACGATGGAGAAGTTAGTGGACATTCACATAAGAACGGGGCCCAAGAGGGTCTGTCTAAATAAGAACCAACATGCCTATCAAAAAGGTAAATCAACCGAGTCAGCCCTTCATAGATTGATTAAACAAATCGAAAAGGCTAAAGACTACAAAGAAATTGCCCTTTGCGCATTCCTAGATATAGAAGGAGCGTTTGATAACACTCCCCATGAAGCAATTAAGGCGGCAGCTAGGAAAAAGGGTTTGGAAGCGGCAACAACAAATTGGATACATGCCATGCTAAGGAGCCGAACGACAACCACGGATCTAGGTGATAGCACATTGACTGCACAGACCTATAGGGATTGCCCCCAAGGTGGAGTACTATCTCCACTTCTTTGGTCAATGGTAGTAGATGAGCTTCTGGACCGTCTAGAAAGCCAAGGATACAAGGCAATAGGATATGCTGATGACATCGTCATTATCATTAGAGGCAAACACGATTCAATAATTTCGGAAAGAATTCAATCAGCGTTAGAGGTGATAATGAACTGGTGTCGGTCTAAGAACTTAAACATAAACCCAAGCAAGACTGAGATAATACCATTCACAAACAGAAGAGAGGTCAACATTACACCTCCCTCAATAAATGGAACACCTATACCCCTTTCAGATGAGGTAAAATATCTAGGTATTATATTAGATAGCAAACTCAACTGGAATAAACATATAGAAAGGACTCATGCCAAAGCACTAAAGGCGTTTTGGGCCTGTAAAAGCTTGTTTGGCAGAAAATGGGGTCTAAAGCCCAAAATGATTTACTGGTGCTACAGAACAATCATTCTCCCTATAGTCACATACGGATCAACGGTATGGTGGACTAAAATCTTACAACGTAAAGCACAGCTTACGCTACAAAAAATCCAAAGGCTAGCATGTCTTGGTATCACAGGTGCTATGAAAACCTGTCCTACAGCGGCAATGGAAATGTTCCTGGACATCCCTCCTATATATCTCCAAATAAAGAAGGAGGCTATTAAAGGGGTGATACGCTTACAGGAGAAAAATAATTACAAACCAGGGGATTTTAGAGGTCACCTCAAAATCCTAAGGGACCCAAAAATGGAGATTTTAACTTCCACTATTTCGGACGCCATGCCGACAAAATTCAACTTTGAAACCCCTTTCAAAGTTATTATCAGGGAACGCAAGGACTGGCAATCCATGCTATCTGACATAGAAGAAGGGTCAACCATCTGGTATACAGATGGATCGCGCACATCTGAGGGGACAGGAGCCGGAGTCAAAGGGCCTAACTTCGCGGTTTCAAAACCTCTCGGTAAAGAAGCCACAATCTTCCAAGCCGAACTAATTGCAATGGAGCTATGCATCCAAGAAAATATAAGGAGAGCTCATCGCAACAAATCTATTTATATCCTATCGGATAGTCAAGCGGTTCTCAAAGCTCTTGCGTCCAATAAACATGGATCAAAGATAGTATGGGACTGCCTTCAAAACCTTATAATCCTGGGGAAAAGGAATAATGTAACCTTAATGTGGGTACCAGGACATATGGGAATTGAGGGAAATGAAGAGGCTGATCACCTAGCAAAAATCGGTGCTCAATCTAATTTTATTGGTCCAGAACCTTTCTGCGGAAAACCAAAGGGGTACTTCAACACTATAATTAGACAATGGGTAGAACAAGAACATAAAATCTACTGGAATATACATCCAGGCTTGTCAATCTCAAAAAAGCTGATCCTACCACAAAAGAACAAAGTGGAGGATATCCTAAAATTCAGTAAGAAGGATATTAGTATTCTAATCGGCCTAATGACGGGGCACAGTGGAGTAAACCACCACCTCAAAAACATGGGCTTAGCTGAAACCGACATCTGTCGCCTTTGTCTCGAAGAATCGGAAACGACAGAACACATTCTATGCCACTGTGAAGCAGTAGCTAGGAAAAGACACAATCTTACTGGGAAAGGGTTCCTTTCTACCGAAGAACTAGCCAATATGGCTCCCTTAAAGATCATCAGATTAGCTAAAGCTACTGAGATATGGTAGGGTGAAGGGGCAATAAACGCACAATAGGCCGAGAAGGTCGCAGTGCTCTCGCATGATCCCCTATTTAAATAAATAAATAAATAAAAGGCATGATAACTGAAATTTTATAGCCAGAAATTGCAGACATGGACTTGGACAAAGTTTAGTTTCAAAAGGATGGCGCGACATGCCATACAGCCTATTAAAACAATCAATCTTTTGGACATTTAGTTTGGTAATCGTGTAACCAGCTGTCTTGGTGATGTCGGAGCGGAACTGCGATTTGACGTGTTTGGACTTCTCTTTGTGAGGTGGCGTGAAAGATCGATATTATGCAAAGGACCCACAAACGATTTATGCCCATAAATTGTGTGCTTAATAGTGTCTAGTTTATCGGTGTAGGCATGAGACTTTACGTATCCCCAGAGAAAAAAATCTAATGTCGCCAAATCGAACGAACGAGATGGCCAGTTAACAGGTCCATTAATCGATTATCAAATGTTTCTTTTAGTAAATTAATTGTATCGCGCGCTGTGTGACATGTGACGCCATCCTGCTCAAACTACATGCCTGCGATATTAATGCCTTCTAATTGAGGTACAAAAAAAAGTTAGTAATCATGTCTCTGTACCGCTCACCGTTGACTGTAACGTTCTGGTCACCATCATTTTTGAAGACATATGGACCAAATAAAGCGCACCAAAAGATGACTTTTTATGGATGTAATGGTATTTCGACAATGGCATGTGGATTATCATCGCTGCAAATGCGACAATTCGGCTTATTGACAAAGTCATTTAGACAAAAGTGTGCTTCACCACTGAAAAAAAATGTTCAAATGAAATTGTGGATCAATAGCAATGCTTTCTTCCTCCTATTCACTAGATGTACGGTGCGAACGATGATCGTGTGGCCTCCATTCCTGAACAAGTTGAATCTTGTAAGCACGTCAACCAAGATCCATAAAATGGATGGTCACAAGCTTAATTGTTGCGCACGATGGTGAATTGCCACATTAAGATCATCATCAACACTACGCTGCACACCATTAATCGCTTGTTGTGTGCGCACTGTACGACATCTTACGGGATGTGTATCATTGTTTGGAGTAAACTTATAGCGAAAACGATCCACAGTTTCTCGAATTAATCGCTTTGATCGACGATTACGAGCACCATAAAATGTATGTAATGCCCGACGAGTTTCTTGAACTGAACTATGGTTTTCAAAATAAATTTGAACAGTTTGCAAACGTTGTTCCAGTGTGAGTCTATTCACGATAAATTGCCAAGCCAAACTAACTCCAAAACTCCCGGGAACTGCCAAATCGACTGTTACATAAAACAGTGTTGCCAATTTAAAGTTCTCCGCCTTTAAAAAAACACCCTTTACATTACATTCAAAGCAAGGTTTTCTTCCTTATTCAAAGGATTTCGAAACAATTGATTACAAAAGATAATTTAAAAAATGTGGTGTTTTATTAATTTTAGAGCTTTTCTGTGGTTTTTAAAAAATTTCCGAAGATGGAGGATGTGAGTTTTGCTTTTAGACCCCTCATATGTAGAAACTACTTTTTCTTTTATCATTGTTTATCTCTCCGTAATCTTACCTATTGCGACTTTTGTACCGATTAATTTAACTACAGTTTGAATTAATTTTATGTTACGATTTTAAAATTTTGTTTTTTGCTGAATAGGTATTTTTACTTTTTGTTTTTGAAGATTGGTGTTTTCATTTTCTAATATAAGTTCTTTGTGTCCCACTTAATTGCATAAATGTATTTTTTTTTAAGGCACCGAGTTTAATTTAGGGGTCACTCTTTAATGCATTGCACAATTAATTCGGTAAAGGAAGTGGATAAAATTTGGGTGTACTAAGGAAATTAGGGTGGAGAGAGACGGAAGTGACGGTGAAGATTATTCTTGAAGGCCTGGAGGTATAATTATAAATATGAACATGTATAACAATATTCGAATTCGGTAAATAAATGCATGGCTAGAATCCGACACCATTAGAAAGCGATCTATATACTAAGAAAGTGATAAATCGATATGACAACAAAGAGATCGGTTGAAACAAAGAGAATCTAAACCGTACATGCAACTAGAAAGCGATCACCAATACGATAAGAATTCAGTCAGTCCATGCAATAAGAATTAGTGTCAACCTTTGACCTAGTAGGCTTTATTGTATTCCATAAGTATGCGATATTGCAGCGATAGACGACAGTTGCGTGAATGATATCGATTCGGTATCGCTTTGTTCTCGCTAGGTTTGCTGGGTATCGACAAGTCTCACACAACGTTTTTTATTAAGGTTTAATAATCAAGTGTTTTCATTGAAAAATCTTTTACATGTCCTTCAGTTATCATAACTTTATTCCTTAGTTAAAATCGCTTCTGCTCGATGGGAGACCGGTGTCTGTGAAGAAAGAGATACTAAATGGTTTGTCATTTTCATTCCAGGTTGGGAAGCGTTCTTCTAGATGACACAATGAAGAATATTCTTATCTAAATAACGACCTCATAGCTTTTTACATAATTAGTATTCATGGAATAACGAAAATTACGAAAATTAGTTCAAAAAACGCCAACCATAATAAACAAGTTCATTGCTCTTCGAAATGCTAACAGAAATCACGATTGCCTTAAAACGCTTTCAAAAAATTGCGAAAGTCATATCATAAAATTTTACACCATTGCGTTGTATTAGTTAATATCGAATTTGAAATTTTTGAACATATCGGGATTCTGTCATAATAAAGAATATTCTGGCTTCGAAAATAGCAAATTACTAGTATTTTTGCGCTCAGTCATCAACTCATTTGAAAATCATTTCTGAAAAATATACATATTCGACCCATATGTTGAATTATTAAATCATATTCACTAAACAAACACCACGTAAAAATTTAATGTTTGTACAGCACAAATTTATCAATAGTCTTAAGGTCTTCAACAAAAAGACGAAGTCCTCAGCAATAAACTTGAGATATAAAAAGTACATAAAATACCAAGAAGTAGAGACACCAAGAAATTCAATACCAAAACAAAAACATTACCCACTAAGAAAAAAAAAACGAGTAGAGAAAATATCATTCTGAATATTGGACTTAAGAAGCAGTCGGAATCTTAAGACTAACACTTGTCGTCTACACTCGGCATATCAGTTGACTGGGAATATTTAAAAATAATCATTAGCTAGGTGTAGAATAAAACAACATAATTATATATTTTCATTGGTAATGCATCGAGCGATCCAAGTGTTATCTTTCTCAGCCGGATGCATAATTCAGAGTTCTTCGTGCGTTATTCTCGTCTTCCGTTTGTCGTCACAATCGAAATTGCCGTCAATTTCCAATGTGTATACATGAAATATTCATTTAGATCAGTATCTTGAAAGAAAACCATACAATCAACCTGCATCATCTTATGAATATTTAGATTTTATTAAAAATGTTCCCAATCCTCGTACTTGAATAAACAGTTCTTTTCCGATAAAGTCATCATCTGGGCAATCAGAAACACAATCACCTACGCACATTTCAAAAACCCTTCCAATCTTCAAAAAAATAACCTAAAAATTAAGAAAAAAAAAAACTTTCATTTAACCGTCGAAAGTTTCTCAAAGGTCATAAAACATACTTGAGGTAAAAATTCAAGATCCTCCATAGGCAAGTGGGCAGTTTTCAACTTGAATTAAACTCCAAAATCAAACTAAAAGTGGACATTGATGCGGTTAATTAGTTCTACGAACGGATCGTTTGATGTTTTAGGCATTTTCCTAATGCATTTCTTCAATGATGATATGTGGCTCAATAAAAAACCGATAAAATTTAAAATCTAATCACATAAAAGATATTCATAAGACATCGATTGCACTTAATCCGATCGGTATGTTATGTGCAGACAACACGTGGGGATAATCCAAGAAGAAAAAAAATCCAAACATAATTTCTGTGACTAATTCGAGATGTCGCGTCAGTTGTGAAAATATTTTCTACAAAATTCGATGTAAACTTGTAACACTTTCCTTTGGCGTATGGCTTAAATAAAGACGCATCTCAGTGACCCTGTCTAAGATAATTTTCACGGTCTTTCTTTTCTTTAACGGAATTTGATTGATTTTTAATAAGCCCATATCGTCGATGACAACGCCTCTTTATTTATACAAAAGCGTGAGTCAGAATTCTTTGGTAAATTAATTTTTTGAATATTTTTGAATTTAAGAAACACACAGAAATGCCTAATTGAACCTTTGTCTTGCTTATTTCGAAATAGGCTTATTGGAAAATTTTCAATAGAGAACCGAACTGCCTCGCGGTCAAATATTTATAAATATGTATCTTAATAATTTATACATTTCCTAGATAAATTTGAGCTTTAGCCAAGGGCAAGCACGCACAGTTATATGGTTTCGAATGACTGCGTTATTATAAAACAATGTCGATTTGATCGTTAAGAAGTGGTTTATGGGTTTCTTTTAAATTTGTGAATTTTTGAGAAATTTTTTATGTTTATATTTGAGTGTCAAGTAGTTTTTGGCGCTTTGATTCTTTGATCATTATGAGGTAACAGATTTCTGTCAATGTAATTTTTCTGGAAGTAAAATATTATTGATATAAATTTTCAAATGAAATAATGAACACTCTTCTTATGTCCAAATTAACATATGATAATAAATAAATAAATTTCTATTATCAGTTCTTTTCAATTTGGAATTATTGAGTTTGAAAAAGACTGCTAATTTCTTTCATATAAATGAGTAGGTTGTTAACACATTGCAAAGAAACAGGCACAGTATAGTGCAAAATTAAATCATGCATGGTCATCGCACAATCGTGCGATACTCTACATATGTATATGATAAGAGAAATTTTTGATTTTACGAAATTTTATAGTGGAAGTGGTGGAGGAGTTGAGGACATTGCACTAATTTTTCACATCACGCTAGAGTTGTTATCAAAATACAAAATTTAGGGTTCAAAATTAATAGGTAATGAGAACATTAGTGTATTGGATTTGGCGAAATTGTGACTTAAGAAATGGGTTCCACCATGTTAGAATGTCGCCTGAATCTATTAAGTATACTGCCTTCGTTACACCAACTTGAAAATGTCCTTTGGTACGAAAAACGCCCTCGCTGTCTTTCAACTCTTAATCTTCGAAATTTTCGAAGACATGCAGTCCGCATGGATGATTTATTATTTGTCACCTGCACTTATGTAGAACATATCCAACTGGTCGCTAGGGTCTGAAGAAGAGTTTCAGAGAAAGGACTTGAACTGAAACTTAAAAAATGTAAGTTCGGTAATAATGAGATTGAATACTTGGAATACTCGGTCAGTCCTTCTGGCATACGACGAAGTGATTCATATCTTCGAGCCATTCAGCCATACCCTGTACCGAGGAACCGGAGAGAAATGATTCGGATTATTCTCTTACTTCCAGAAATTCATACCGTTATTCTCTAGAATCGCCCGACCTTTGTTAAATCACACACGTGAAAGTGCCACATTCAAGTTCACTAAGGATTGCACTGCCACTTTCAAACAAATGCTTGGAAAAATAGCTGACTCCCCTCTCTTGGTTATATATAACCCAAAAAGAGTCACCGAAATGCATTATGACGAAAGTCATGCCAGGTACGGAGCGATACTAATGTAGAAACAGGATGATGGTAAATTCGATTCCGTCTTCTTTTTTTCAAAATATACTGCACTTGCTCAATCCCGGTATCATAGTTTTTAGGTATAGATGCTAGCGATAATGCACGTACTTAGGCGTTTTCGTGTTTATATCGAAGAGATACCCTTCTAGATTATCACCGATTGTAATTCCCTTACGCTCACGCTTATCAAACGACAGACCAACCCAAGGATTGCCAGATGGGCTCTTGATCAGAAAATATAGCATATAGTATAGAAGTGGACGGCCGATAGGACACGGTAGAAAAACCTGCGGACAACGAAACCCAATATGAAACTGCTGCTCCTTTCGAAAATTGTACTAATCCCTTTGACAACCTAGTGAAAATTACTGATGCCGAACGCAAAATGGCGACACTGCTGCCAACCGAGATAGAAGAGCTATCTTCCGATGACCTTCGCTCAAGTGGAAGCACACTGCTATTACAAATATTCTAAACAGACGCCCTTCCGCCACCTTAGGTTAATACTTACGAATCACCGCATTAATAGTGACGAGCTAGACTTCCAGATCCAAGTCATTCAAAATCGAGACGAACGGATCAAATCGTTAAGGGACTAATTGAGTTTATGCCCTCTACCAGGATATGAGCTGCTGGAGGGGTTGGTATTCACGCCGGGTGATTACAACCTTATGTACCATATAAGATGGAGGATAATGTGATGCGGTTAACTCAAGAGAAGATAGGCAACTTATGTGTCAAAAAAACCTGTGATCAGGTCGAAATGCATTACTGATTTTCAGATATAAAAACTAAAGTAAAAAAGTTCATTAAAAACTGGTCTTACGTGCATTTTGTACACCGGCCAAATAATAATCTGTATCATACCCCGAAAGAATTTGTCCCGTTTGATACCATCCATCCCCTTGGACTCTTGCCCGCTTTCAGCTCGAAATGGAAGCACATTCTGTTAGTACTGGATGGCTCCATCAAGCAAGACTGTACCCAGTCAACTCGACGAGCAGCCGAGAGGTGATAAGCAGTTTAAACACATATTTCAGCTATTATAGACGACCCCGACGAATAGTGACAGATCGTGGCAGTTGCTTTACGATCTCTGAATTTGAAGCTAGTATGTCTCGACTCAATATCGTGAAAGTAGAGCAAATGAACAGGTGGAGAGAGTCCAGCCGCACATAGACCATAAGCTGATCCGTTATACATAGCATCCCAGAAGAGACTCCTACCCGGTGAACCAACCGAAGCTTTCTATGAAGCCTAGAAGGCTCCTGGCTTTTGGATTTGCCAGATTATCGAGACTATCAAAGAAGTATGCGCCTAGGTGGCGGCTCATTCTTCAAAAGAGAGCAAGGCAATTGCGTGATAGATGAAGAAATCCATTCCTCTTCCTCATCTCTGCAGCTCCTGGAAAAATCATTAAGCGGAAGGCCAAGCCCCTGAGCATGTCTCTCTATCAGACAGTATCCTGTAACGACTCCTACTACAGAACTGATCATCTGCATGCTAACCGAAATCAGTCTAATAAAGCGTTCCTAAAAGGGATGCTGGGTAAAGTTAGCGAGCCACTAAGCCACTTAGACTGGCCCCACATGCTCTCGAAAATCGAATTTAGTCTCAATAACTCTATCCAAACCACTACTAGGCAAACTCTCAGTATGACGTTGTTTGGAACAAGCCAACCTGGAGAGGTTATTGATGAACTGACAGAGTACCTAAGTGAGAAGCTACATGAAAGAATCAGGGTGAAACCTAGGATAAATTCGTTCGCAAGCATCTCAAGCAGTTCAGAAAGGGCAGGAGTATAACCTAAATACTTCCATGATCATAGCACCCCTGCGAAAAATTATAAGGTAGGAGACTTTGTGGTGATTCGCAATGTCGACACCACGCATTATTTTACTCTCGCTTACACTCGTGAATAACTTACAAATTAGATGCTCACAAGCAATTTCTAGGTAGCAAAAAAATGTGACGAAATATGTAGCTATGTAGGATTGAAGGAAAATAAATCCATTACATATGTGACGGTAACAATATTGGTTCGATCACATTAGTTTAAATTTACGGCTACGATTATGAGTTTCAAAGTTAGCATCTCTTTAAAATTCAAGAGAGCAAAAGATTATTACCATGATAAACTTACTCTCGAAAGAGCAAGAACTTATAAAGCTCACTTTTCATTTTTATCTTTTTTATCTCACGATTTTTTTTCTTTTGAAACTCTATTGCGAGTTTGAATTGAGCAAGCGCATAGTACTTACTCGTTATTGAGTTTTTCTGAACTCTGATAAGAAATGGTGAGCGAATGCAGAAGAAGTTATTGGTAATTCGGAAGCAATTCAGTTCGTGTGATCAACAGCGATAATAGCGCGATAGTTGTGTGAATAATAAAGCGAAAACATATTTCGTGTATTTTTTTTTAATTATTGGTATTTATTTTACTTTAAATTCGGCAACACCTGAACGTACTTCAATTTCAGAACCGACACATCATATTTTAAGACAATGTATGTAGCACATATGCCTAGAGAAGGCGGGCACTTGGGATCAATCGTTATGAATTGGCATTTGTTGATGTCAAATAATGGTTTCTCCCAGTTAAAAATTGTGTTATTTATTCCTAAGCTGGATTTCGGTTTACTAAAATTCGATATTTCCTATATTTTACCGACTCTTGATAACGCATCCCTACTTATGGCCTGATCTGAAGCATAACTAGCCAATTTTACCCTGAATTCTTCCTTTAATTTTAAGATCGGTATTAAAATCACGTTTTCGAACCCCAATGTGTGTTTCGTACTTATTAAACGTCATTCCGGAAAGATTGTTCGTGCCATTTCACAACGGACCACTTCCCCCAATTAGGATAAAATAACATACATAAATGTTTGGTCAGTTCGACTCAATTGGACTGAAAAGACTAATTTATCAGCGGTCTCAGGATATTAGATTACCGAAAATCAGCCAAAAAATCTGTTACATACGCAAATCAAAAAAGTCCCCTCGCTTCATTTCCAAAATAAAATAAAATTTCCTGTTTCCTAAATTGTAATTCACTCGATGCAACAAATAATCAGCTAACTGCAGTCCAACCCACTCCATTATGTGCTGCGCACTGTAATCTGATACGGAAATAAGGGATGACATGGCGTATTTTCGTCTATCACATCTTCGAATCGACCCTTGATGGTATCCCTGGAAAGCAGTTTTTTTTTTTGGTTGATTTATCACCATATCAACCCATAAATGTCGTTCTTAAATATTTCCGTTGCAGGACCGCACGCATTACCGCCGTACAATTGCTTCTGGTAATTGCGTGGAATGTAAACACTCCTCCCCTGGGAAAGGATATTGCATCACCGCATAAGGGTTGTTGCCTTTTTTCTTCTTTTTCTAATTTCTAAACGCACGGATCTCTCGACCACTATATCCTAGTCGAGAGATCTCAAACAAAGCAATTGCTGTTATTGAACGTGTTTCCTGAACATCTGTAGGATCGATTTCAAACATAAGGGAGGAGGACTCGTTTTTACTCGAACCCTCACAGTTGTGTTCTTATATTTTAGTGGAATTTTGAAAAGGACTCTTAAGGATCATGTATAAGCAAACTTTCCTTTTTAGTCGAGAACAAAAGGGAACGGAATCCTTTCAAGCTAATCGAATTACTCGTATATAGGAGTAGCTTTATAGTACAGCTCAGAACTTTTAGCAAACCATCTGTTGAACAAGTAGTTTGCCCTGCCCTGTAGTTCAAGTGCGTACCATTCTGGAAGTACAAGCTGCATACTTGATGTTTTTTTTTTCTTAAAGTGTTTTAAACAGGTCAATGCCACCTTGGCTTTCATCTTAAAAACCATCTTTACACGTTACATGTGAAGTATGTGAACTTGAACGATACTTAAACTCGGTATTTTACTTCCACTTTAATCATTACACCTAAACTTAAATGCAATCCGTGCAAGCACATGACGGCTAATCCAGGCATTTGTGTCGAAATCATTTCAGAAGATTAACCCACGCTCGAATTGAATTGTTAAACTTGAAATTATTCGTGGAAGCAGCACACGCGGAGTAGAGGAAATCTTCGAAATTTCGAATGAAACGGATCAATCAATCATTTTTTGGTACACCTGTTTTAAATAAAGAAAAGATAGATAAACTTTTTTGGGATGGTTGTTCAGTATGTAGACAACCGAAATTTTTATATTTTATTTCCAAACGAAATAAAAGATTAATTGTTGAAAACATTAACACTCTTATTATTTCATAGTTCCGTTTGTTGAATTAAACATGTTTTTGTGAAATTAATTTACACCGATTTCAATGTTGATGGAATGTTGCAAAATTAAAATTCGCAGATATCATTCCTAAATCAGATTAGGATCAAAGTCAAGGAAGGCGGTATTTTATCGGTGAGATATGTACCTAAATTTATGTAATTTGATATGATTTATGGAGATGATGTATGTAGATCAATGTTGGCTACAATTTTAATCTATGAATTACATAAAAGAAAGCGATGGAGAAAATTTATAGGCTGTTTATATAAAATCATTAAAATAAGTAGAAAAGGATTTAGTTTTATTTTCAAACTGAATTTCGCTGACAAGTGGGTATTCATAGCTAAATTTTAGTATATTTTTTATTAATCGGATCTAATCTTACATCTTCTCATTATTTCTGTAATCGAATCAGCTCAGTCATGCAATATTAAAACAATACTTAATGCCATAGATTTATTTCTACGTAATAGTATAATTTGACACATATAAATATTTTGATTTTCTAAGCTGCTAAAACAAAAATAAATTTTTTTAAAAACTGTTCGATGACATAATATAGTGAACAATATGTCTAAGTCGAAGGATTAGTTTAATAGACAAAGCAACAGATCTCCTATAATGCAAACTTACCATATTACTGATTGATTGAAATAGGATGGTGATTCAAACGTTGCAGCTATATCGCAACTAAGGTATTGGTCGAAATATTTGTATATTACCTATACGCTAAAGGTCCAAGTGTCTCAAGTAGAGTTTTTCTTAGCAATGAAATAGTGTGGATTTGAAAAAGTCATTTAAGTAGCGGACGTTTAAGGAGCTTCAATCAATATCATGATTTAGAATTGCGTATATACTTAGAAAGTGACTTCACTCAAGAACGTTTTGAAGCCAAATAATCAGAATTTGCACATCGATTATAAGGAGAAAGGTTCAACAATAAAATTTGTTTTTCCTTCCATTAATGTGCAAAATTTTGCGCAGGAACATAATGTCGAAAACTAACAAATTTAACATAATGTTTTATTAATACTAATAGTACATATATAGAGTACAAATCTTATCGAAGTGAAATAAAAGTTTCCGCGATCTAAAAAATAAGCGTTCACTAAGCAACATTCGACTCCTCGGTGTCTGCCTGTATGTATGTTTAATAAATTAATTTCGAATGCTTTCAGTTATCGTGCGAACATTTTCCCATGTCCTAATCCTTCTACTACCTCCCAGACAAATTCCACGAATTTCGGAAATTAAAAAAAATGGTTTTTTCGAAACATTCAAAGCTATTTACTTGAAAATTTTATTTTTTTCAGAATATCTTTTAACAATCAATCAACAACATCATAACAACATAGATTTGACGCATGTGTCAAATACTCGCAGCTTCATGCGAAGAGATCTCTCTCTTAACCTCCAGATAGGTAAAATGATATCGAAGACCTAACGAGCTTTACTAAGACGAGCCTCAATATACCTTTTGGTTACGCCGTCCATGCTAACAATGCTTCTGAGATAACAAAAATTCTGCACCTCTTCCAAATCTTGTCCGTTGAGAATAATCGGTGTGCCAGTGTTCGAACCCATGTGCATGTACTTGGTGGATGAATTTTCTGTTAATACCACCTACAGGAGCATAGGATACAAGCAGCCTTTCAGAAGGCGGGATCTTGAACTTAGGTTTTTATTTTTCGCCAGGATTTGTTTATGAATTCCTGTTATCCATTAAAATCAATAAAATTTTTATTTATTTATTCAGTCTACAGATAAGTTTCACAGACTACTAACAATTATACAACCTTACAAACTATGCGTAAAATAAGAAAATTGCTATTACTTAGTCACTCACTTCTTAATAAGATTAAAACCTAAGAACTATAATAAACAGAATTAAAATTATCTATTGCTCAAGTTAAAACAAACCAAATCACGAGACAAAGAAGAAAAGAATATAACAGAAAACAAAAAAATAAAGTTACTATTAATATAAAAAAAAAATATAAAAACTATGTGATACTACAAATTGATGGTGTAGATAATCGTAATAGCTCAGACCTGAAAGCAACTCTATCAGAAGTCAATTCTACAAGATGACACACTTTATTGTAACAAGTACAAAAATATAAAATTGGTTTGTATTGGCCATAGGACTGTGAGAAGGAACATGAAGAAGGGGTCTAGTTCTCAAGGAGCATCCAGGAACATAGATATTGAACAATGTAAGCAACGAGGTAGATTTGATTTTGTAACTAAAAACATCCTTTATGAACAAACACCAAGGAGACTAAGAAGGAGACACCTTGAATTATAAGAAGGCATTTCATTTTGCCTACGAACCGCAAAGCGAGTAAATGATTTCTGCACGGCCTCAATGCGTGCCCGGTGAAGTGAGGTATGAGGATTCCATACAACAACTGCATACTTGAGATGAGAGCGAACTAGCAATATATACAATGTGTTCAATGTGAAAGGATCATGAAAATCAGTGGAACTCCTTTTAATAAAGCCTAACATTTTAAATGATGTAGAACATATATGTGAGTTGAAGGATCAAACTTGTGATCAAATATAACTCCAAGATCATAAATGACATCAACCACATCAATTATTATTCCATCAATATTATATGTGAAAGAGAATGGTGTGAGAAGGCGGTAAAAAGAAATTCTTTTGCATTTAGAAGGATTTAAATCAAGATTATTATGTCTACACCATAAAACTAATGCATCAATTTCCGCTTGAAGAAGTAAGCACTCAAAAAGACTTGAAATCGAGGCATAAGTTTTCAAATCGTCAGCAAACATCAAGAATGACGCATGAGAGAATACTTGACCGATATCATTTATGAATATAAGGAATAGAAGAGGTCCTAAATGACTTCCTTGGGGTACTCCCGACCTCGCCTCTATAAATTTAGACTTGAATGAGTCAATTAATACTTGCTGCTTACGACCACTCAAATACGAACACAACCATTTAAGAAGTAATGAATGAATTCCGAAAACACTTAGTTTTTCTAGTAAAAGATCAATATCAACACGATCAAATACTACTAATAAATGACATCGACCTGAGCACCCTGTTCAATTGAATTAAGTGAAAAGTACTTAAAAATTACTAGATTTATAGTAGTAGATTTGCCCAACATGAAACCATGCTGCTAATCGCATATACCATTTTTAATGGCTGATAGTAAACTGTTTTACACCAAACTTTCAAAAAATTTAGATAAGGGAAGTAATTTTGCAATACCCCTGTAGTTCGTGACTTGATCACGACGACCAGATTTCAACAGGAGCTTAATAAATGAAAATTTCCAATTATCTAGAAATATTCCAAGTTTTAATGAGAGATTAAAAATTATCGTAAGCGCAGAGGATAAAGTAGATCTACACATCTTCAACATTAAATTACAAAAAAAAAAACAGGCCCATAGAATGTGTCATCATTCAAATTAAGTTCAATTTCTTCACAATCAAACTGAACAAGCCCCAGATCGGCATTGAAATAAGCTTTACCAAAATTAAGCGAGCGAGAGTTGCGAGCTCGTCCATATACCGCCTCAAAATAATCAGCAAATATATCACAACTTTCTTGCAAATTGTGACTTGAAAATTAAGTCATAGTATTATAATATGAATGTCATTAATGTTCAAAAATATTGATTCGATCCTCTTACTTGTTCTCCTCCCTCCTATATAAATGCACAATTTTTCAAAAAAGCATTTATTCGGTTTTCACTGCAACTCACAAAGCCAAAAAGGCAAATTATTGCCAGAATAAATTTTTGTATAATTGCAATTAATTTTGAAAAACTATCAACTTCACTTCGCTCCTTCTACCACCTCCAATACAAATTTTACGAAATTTCGAAATTTCAATTAAATGATTTTTCTTCAAAAACTTAAAAGCAAAGAACTTAAAATTTTGAGGAAAGTATATCATTGCAAATATCATAGATGTCGATGGTTACGATTCGAATACTCCTTCTGCCCCCTCCCATACAAATTTTTGTATTAGAAATTCAAGAAAAGTAAATTGTTTCTCTTTCGAACATATGAGAGCTTTCTACTTTGAAATTGTAAGAAAGCAATGTGATTAGGATGTTGATAAGCAGTTTGTAAATCATACAAAATCATTCACTTCCTCTGCCACCTCCAATAGAAATGCCATAATTTTAAGAAAAAATTGATTAATTTGCTCGAAAATTATGCAAGCAAAAAACTTTAAATTCGGCATAAAACATTTTGCATACCACGTTCAGTATTATATACCAAAATCACAAACCTCCCCCTCTGCATCTACCACCTCTCACACAAAAGTTTTTAATTACTCTTCGAAGAATTTCAGATGACATATTTTCCGGTACATTAAACTTTTTTCCCATTTCATCTAGAGTATTGTATGATTAGGCTTTACGCCAAACTATAATTTTGTTATGTTTATTTCATTATAATCACAATTTTTTTGATCATCTACGGTTAGCGTGTTGCTCTAAAAAGCGAAAGTCGTTGAAATCCTGCCATTGAATAATATTGCAAAGCTGGAGTTTGTTAGAAGGTTTTCTGATTAAAAAAATAAATAAATAAATAGGTCGGACCCAAATTTTGAAGCCGATCCCTAGATAATTTCACAACCAAGTTTCCGTAAAATTCCGAAAATTCGGTGGTAGAAGGAGTGTTGAGGTATCACTTATTTAAAACCTTAAATTTTCTTTTTTGTTAGAATGACATGGGAAAATGCCAGCTTGGTAGCTCAAACCGTAGCAAGTTATGTAATAGATAGACGGAGAGACTTACAGGCGTTTACTTCGATTCAAGATTTTTCAGCGGCAATACATATTTCTGTATTCTTTTTGATCCTGTACGAGCCTTATTATTAGCGTTACAAGCATTAGCATCAACAAAAAAATATTCTTTCAGATTTCACCTAGAGTTTAGAAATCGCCAATTAATTAGCAAATAATGTCGAAACCAAAACAAAATAATTAAACGAAAACGAAAATCTTACTTTCTTCGAGATTATTTAATAATATAAATAAAACCGTTTTAATTATTTTTAATAATTAAATTTTTCATATATATTTTTTTAATAAACTTAAAAATTAATTTTGCACCCATTACGTTTCATAATTACGATTTTAGTCCATGCTTACATTAATTATAATAAATAATTCAAAATTTAATAATGATGGAAAGTTTGCATGACGAGATTTAATTTATTTCGAAAAAAATCATATAAGCTGCACAAATAGATATTAAACTAAATAATTTAGTTGACATTTATTTTCAGATTTGTTAATCACCTGAAATAAATTAGTGTACCCATTCCCGAAGATTTTTGCCTTAAATGGTAGCCGTATAGTAGAAATTCTTCTTTTATGGATCACATATCATGCGCGTGATAGAAATCTAAACTGTCGTCGAAAGGAACGAAAATATTACTGGGACCGAGTTTTAATTATTTTTTTATTATTATTTTGCAGGTTACATAAACTTTTTGTTGGTGGTGCTTGTTAAACGTCTTATGTCATGCAATTAGAGTTTTGTGTTTTTACTCTTTTTTTTGTCGTGTACGTAATTATGTAAAATGTATTAAAGAAAGTTTAGGTAAAAAAAAACCAACTCTAATTATGTCTAATTATTATGATGATTCTGTCATAAAGTTTTTTTTTCTTACAGAAAAATTTGATATCATATTTTAAGGCTTCGAAATAATTATGTTGGTTTTTCTTTTATGTATTTAAAATGAGATGAAATGAAAACTTTACCTTCGGTGTAATTATTGGATGTAACGAATGTACGATTTTAAACTTACCTGAAAAGAAAAGAAAACAATAATTAGTTATTTAGGATTTGATCCTGAAATCAAGGACATAGTTCAGTCCAGTGATTTAGAATTTGAGAATCTAATATAATGTACTATTATATACATAAATGTTTATGTAGTATGTTGACTACGAACGCTATGATTTGATCGCAAATGCAGTAATAAGCATACAATTCTATCATAACGAGGGGAGCGGGTGGGGGAAGTTATGCTGGAAGCAGACAAGGTTGGAAACAGGAAGAGTTTTCTTCCTTTACAAACAAAGACTTTTCATCTTTTGTAATTCCTGTTACAAAAACTATATTCGCGCGATTTTCTATCAGCACCGATTTCCTTCACAAAGATCCTTCAACATGGAAGAGTGATCCTGGTTACAAAAGTGGAATTGCAAAACCTGAAAAGACAGTTGTTCTGAAAGATGCTGCAGATAGAGGTGTCAAACTAATTTAGGAATACAATAATATTCTCACAAAAGATGAAAATGAGAAACAATTCAACAATTTGTTTTACAGATCCTTGCCGAAGGCCGTAAAAACTACCCAACTGCTAATAAATCCTCTCTTAGAAAAAAATATTTATTGCTCTAAATAATTCATAAGTAATTTTGAAATTTTTCATATTATTCCAAGGATTTTACCAACTCCAAGGCGTTTGAAGTAGTAGTAGAGTAGTTGTCTCATTCAAGTGAAATTTTGTACAGCCAGTTTTTTTTTGTCGATAAGATCAAGATTAATTGCTGGGAGCAGCAAATCTTTAACTTTCGGATCAGATGACATAGCTAAGGGCGACCCTAATGTCCAAGTACTAATATCTGCGCTAGTATGCATTATTTCTCTGCTGTTTTTCAATCTGAAACATATGCAAGAGAACTACGAATTCGGGAGAATATAAACAGAGCATATAAAAATCAGGACATTTATATTTTCTGTGGCAATAAGACAGCAATCTTGCTTTACAATTATTACAAATACGATCGAAGCTCGTGTAGGATTGCCTTCAGATGATATAGAGCTAGGGTAATGAACAATCTGATTCGATGGCCAGAAAAATATCCGAATCCGATTTCGTAAGTCCTCTTCCCATTTGCGGGATACCACTCTGTAGTGTAAAAATCAATATCCAAATGTGGTGAAACCAACATGTGCCGATCTGAAGTAATAACTAGTTTGGAATGTGCATCTGAGTCTTTTATATTCCATAAGAATTATTCCGCGCATTCTGATTTTTCCAGTTTGAAGGCTTCAACGGATTTTTTTTAAGATGTTAAAAATATGCCTTAAACTGTTCGAAAAAGTTTTAGAAGAAAATCCATCACTCAATTGCTTAAAACAAAATATAACAGAATCCCGTATCTAAAATGTAAAAAATACCCCTAACTTATCATTTTGGTTTTCTGTTGGAAATCCGTACTATAAACATCATTTAACACAGACGTGCACCTAATACTTGTAGATTTTAAACAAGCATACAATAGTATCGACAGGAGCGTACTGTACCAAATCATGCTTGACTTTGGAATTGCTCCAAAACTAGTCCGACTAACAAGTCTTACAATGGCGAACACCGAATCCCAAGTGAGAATACAAACCGATTCCACAACCAGCTCTCGAACGGAATGTGGTTTAAAGCAGGGAGATGGTCTAGCCTCCATGCTTTTCAACTTGGTACTAGAATATGTCGTCCGAAAAACCCCAGTCGACACCAACGGGACAATACTACCGAGATGAATGGAGACGAAATATTCAGGAGGCCAATGCCCGATTTGGGGTGTAGCGCCATCGTAACTAACTAACTATTTTACTCAGTACGTATAAAATCTATCGAGCTGAAATAAACATTTATTAGAATTGACGAGCTGAGAACCAGAGGAGTACAAGTACGAATTCAAATTTTTCCTTGATAGTGGTGATATTACATTTTTATAAGTCCCTCCTAGCATGTACAAAACACAATCAACCAATTAACTTGTACTACTGCTGCACTATCAAGGAAAAATTATATAGATATAATAATTTGAAAAAAAAAAAAAATAAATAAATAATCGGACGCCAATGGATAAAAAAATTAAATTATTTTTAGATTTTGTTCCATAATACTTTCTATACTTGTGCTGATTTTCAGCTTCCTATCTGCATTCGTAGTGGAGATATTAGTAAGTGTAATTTTTTACTCTTTCCCTCCTCTCACCTCGCGTTCCACCTGATACTCCCCAAAATGTAGATAAGGTCACTTACCCAATTAACATTCCACCCAAAAACGAACATTCTACCTTAGGCGGTCTCGGAGGTATGAGTCCATATGTACGGCGGACGGCCAACAGCGGGGCGGATTTTTTTTGCATTTTTAGGCTAATTTAATCATGAAACGCGAAAAAACAAAATTTCAGGGTAGCAAATTTCGTTTTTCTGTGTATATCACAATACTTTATTATTAGAATAATAAAGTAAAATTTGCTCAATACTGTTACCCAATGCTGTAATAAAAAGTTTGCAGTTCGAAGGGTATTAAATAATTTTATGCACAATCTTATGTTTCTAACTTATCCTAACAATCAAAATGTCCAAAAGACAATTTCATTCATTCATAAATCATACAAAACCTACGCCCTATTAGGGATTCACATTGATTTATGAAATCAAAAACACAACCACGGTACTGGCTTTGGTAAAAGAAAAATAAACGTTCAGGAGATCAATTCAATTCTACATACGAAAAAAACGCACAGCTCAAGTATCCCTTTTCTAAAGATCGTGTATTTTCGATCTGGCCACAACCAGTTCATTATCAATTTCTTCAATTTCTGCCACACTACGTCATCATTCGCCTTGAACTTTGTTTCCCCTTCGTACTGCCACCGGTATTGAATTCGCCTGGATGCGAGACAATCCGGCGAGCTTTTCCTTCATATGACAATTTTCTTGTACTGAGTGAGACATCTTTATGTCTTCACTTATCTCTGCTAGTATGTAGCGTGTTGGTCTACAATGCGAAGGTTGTGAGTTCGAATCCCGGTCAACGCATAATTTCAGCACACTGCCTGCTTGGGTACACTTTGTTCACCTTAATCTACGAAAGTGAAAATTTCGAAGATAGAGGGTTGTGCGAAGGTCTTACAACCCATTCAGAATAAATAATGAAAAATGTTAAGGAAGCAGAAGATCAGGAGACCAAGACCCGATTTGGGCTGTAGTGCCATTGTAGTAGTAGAATATTTTTATGATACACTTAATTGAATTTTTCTCGATTATTTTGTTGCGTTTGTGCTCGTAACATACATGCGTGAATGACTGCAAAAAAGTTTCTGCCAAAGCGTTAGGCGAATCGCATCAAGAAAAAAAGAACTTAAAAAGTACTGAATCTTTTGTCGATATCTTTACCTTATTCTTAAGAATCTGCTTCTAAGTATCTGCTGATTTTTTTGAAAGGGCAGTAATGTTAGCAACGAATAATTATGATATGATCTCATACTGCCTGGGGCACTTGGAAGTCTAGGGTCGGTCATGATAGCAGATTTTACTGTAGATTTGCTGAGTGGGCAAGGCAAGGTTCTAGCCACATTGCGTTCACCGCAGGTTCTATTGTGCGTCTCATCTGGTCTGCGAAGTAGATCCACCGCCTCGTGGTGCAGGGTAGATAACGCTAAGAGATCTTCAGATAGGGGGGAATCAAGTCAAATGGTAGGTATATTGAATTCAAACTAATTCAATTTATTATAATATATTACCATCGGCTCCGAAACCTACACAGATAGGGGGGAACCAAGTTGAACGGTCCGTCAGCTCCGAAACCTATTTAGGTGAAGGGGATAAAGTTGAACGGTCCGTCAGCTCCGAAACATATCGATCGCAGGGAAGTAGCCTAGAAAGCTACGGCGATTCCAATAACTTCTTTTGGAGCATGGCAACTCCACGAACCCGAGCTGTTTAATCGGTAACAAAGTTATACGTGAAATTAGACCGAAGTGAAGCTTGCTCCACGAAGGTCCTTACCAAGGACCTTAAACTTGATACTACGGGAGGCTGTATTGGCCACTCTGTACCAATTGTATCGAAAATGTCCTCAAGAAACAACCTAGTTGCAAAATATGCTGAAATAAGCTGCTACTATGAGTATGTATGATGTACAAATGGGCTGTGAAAGGAGTCAGCAAATGAAGAATAATTGAGGTATAAATGAGCAAACGTCTGCAAAATATGAGCAAAACATGAGCGAAAATGTGCAAATCATGAGTAAAAATTAGTAAAAAGTGTGTGAGAATATGGGCAAATATGTGCTAAAATGAGCAGAAGTGTGGAAAACCTGTGCAAAATTGGAGGTAAAACTGAGCAACCGAAGTGTAAGTATCTGACGTTGACAAAGTGGCACTGAAATTGAGTACAAATGTGCAAAACATGAGTAAAAATGAGTAAAGTGTGCAATAATATGGGCAAATATGTGCTAAAGCCTAGGGTATAGTCTAGTGGGTAGCGTGTTTGGTTTACAATTCGAAGGTCGTGAGTTCAAATCCCGGTCAACGCATAATTCCACCACACTACCTGCTTGAATATACCTTGGTTACCTCAATCTACGAAAATGAAAAATTCGTAGATAGAGGGTTGTGCGAAGAGCTAACAACTCTTCCGCAATAAATAATGAAAAATGTTAAGGAACCTGAAGGTCAGGAGGCCAAGGCCCGATTTGGGCTGTAGCGCCATTGAAGAAGAAGATGTGCTAAAGTGAGCAGATATTTAGCAAAAGCGTGCAAAACCTGTGCAAAAATAGAGATAAAACTGAGCAACCGAAGTGTGTGCATCTGACGTTGACACATTGGCACTGAAATTGAGTACAAATCGCTGAGAATTAAGTGAGGAAAGTAGCAATCGGCAGGTCCGAAGTGACACTTTGGAAGGAAGCAAAATCTGAGGTATAAAATGATATGTTCGAACACCTGTGAACAAACCAATACTGCCATGGATGAGGTCCCTTCGGGGTACAGTGGCTGTGGTTTACCACCTACATCGCGGGTAGAGCGTTATTCGTTCTGCTGTGGGTTATATCGAAAGATATAGCTCATACAGTAGACGATTTCTTGAAATGAGTAAGCAAATCTTGTGCTCGACGTGAAGTTGCGGATCAACCGGGTCCCATGACCCAAAGATTGGGAAAGATTTAAGATAGGCCTTGCTCCTACCAGTGTTAATGCAGAGCACGTAAGAAAGTATAGACTGGTATCATCCGCGAGGATACGTCGGACGTAGTCTGGCGTTATCTGAGCAGATGCAGACGTTAATGATTGTCGTCAAAATATCAATCCGAGTTGCTAAAGATAGCGGTGAGGTTAATCCCTAATGGAAGGTAATCACCATAATCAAATGATAAGGAACTGTGTTGTCTCATCTATTTCGACTAATTTTTTGAAATTTTTTTTATCACAATACTTCTGAACAAGTTTAAAGATGAATGTCCCGCACTACTTCTACTACCTCTTACAGAAATTCACAATTTTAGAAAAAACATAATGCCAATTAGCTGTAAAATTAAAATTTTCGACCAAATAGGAAGAATGTGTTAATTAAAATTTTCTATTTTATTTCTCTCTATTTACCATAAGCTATACCATATTATTATGTGCAGAATTTTTTTTCCAACATCCGCAATATCCCTTAACTACACCCAAATTCAAACCGTACACTTAACATTTCGTTATTATATTTAACTTTTGATTACATACCAAGCTCAACTACACCAATATGCTACGACACCACTAATGTTCGATGCATTAACAAATCCGCCTAACATCGCTGGTTTCATGAAAAAGCTAACCAAAGCACCATACCAACTGCCATTAACTCTATATAATTATAGCTTTTAGCAGTCCACAAATTTCGAAAGTTTAAAATAGTTTCTTGCGGTAGCACGATAAGAAAAAAAAAAACAATTTGATTTTTGCAACACAAAATCAAAAATTTTGCTTCTACTTTCTGCAATATTTGCTCCCTCTAATAAAAAAGATTTCCAGAGACGATACGAACAAATTTCCAATTTTATCTAAAAGACCATTAAATGCAGCGGAACAAATGAAAGTGCGCTATGCATTTTATCGGGGCATTTATGCTGGGCGATAGCTATAACTTTGTTATGGGGGTAAAAAAAAGTTGAAAAGCATAATAAAATTCACCTCATCGTACCCTCAGGGGCTGATTCGCTAGCATACCCTCAGTCAATTTCGGCGTTATCGCACACCGAAACTTTCCACAAAAATGAGAATTTCTGAAAATATTAAATTATGAGTTTTCACAGTTGTAGTTTTCTATGTCTAGGGTTATAGACAGTACTGCCTTTTGATGTGAAATGCACTATTTGTGATTTCGATATGTGAATGGTTTCATAGTTTTGGATTAGCCGTGATAACATCATCGCTCATTATGTTTTTATAGATTGCATTTAGAAACGATTTCAAAACATCGACTTCCAAACGATTAAAACTAATAGTTTGCAACTGTGTCGAACGTTGTCTCAAGATCTAAGGCGTAAAGTTGTAAAGATGTTTAGTACGAGCTTAAAACCCGACAACTATGTTTTGTTGATCGAGCTGTTTACAAAATAAAAGCCTCTTAAAATTATTGCCGGCCAATTAGACAGAATTGAAAATTTCTTAATTAGGACATTGTCGGATTGTTTTTGGTCGGGCATCACAATATTTCATATGTTGCGGTCGATTCCGTACGACGTCGGTGCCTGCACATAAATGAAGTTTCTCTAATACTTACAACTATAGGTTCGGGAAAAAGTATGTCAACTGACAACAGAATTGTCGTAGACTTTGGTCAAGAGTTGCCGATAAAGCGATAAAGGCAGGCTTAGTAGTTTAGGGCTAAGCCACGCATCGACGGTGGAGTCGAAATCGATTTTCAATTTCCATATGGATCGCCCAACATGCGGTTGTGTCGATGGAAATTGTGTCGTACGCAATGCTGTGGGATTGTCGGCGATGTCGTCCATTGTTTGTCCTATAATCGCATCAATTTTTTTTACTAGAAAATAGTTAGAATTTAATCGAGCGTATCTGACTCGAAGTCGATAATCGAGGTTAGAAGACCATCAAATGCTGACGACGACGACGTCAGATGATCCGTCCAACGGCGGCATACAGATCATCAACGGAAGTAGTGAGTGGATTGTGACCGGGAATCAGGTCAATGGCAAATAATCCGATCTTATGCAATTCGCAGACTATTTTTTAGTTTATTTACTTTGAATTACTATAAGATAATGTCGGTACATATTTTCTTACTTTACAGGGAACTGTGCTGGCACGGCTGCAGCAGTAAATTATCCTCGCGTGTCGTGATTACCTACCATGCCGTCTTGGCGTACAGAAAGGTGTGTACCGTATAAAGCCAGGTATATTAGCGACAGATGTTATAGGTGGGCGGCACTGCAACCAAAGTTGCTTCTCATTCATCATTGTTGCAAGTGCGTATAGTGCTGTGTATAAGAGGTACGTATAAATGGAAAAACTTGTCAGAAATTAGAGTTTCAAGGTTAAATCGTGAACTATTTTTTTTTTCGTAACGAGAATGCTATGTACGCGTATTCCAAATTTGGAATATAATGGAATTGTTGGTAAATTAACAATTGTAGTTATAAATGGGTTTTAAAACAAATTAAAACGCCTTCATTCGACTTAGTTTTGAAGAATCATTGCCATGGATTAGTCATGACTAGCTCATTCTATTCTAAGGTCTAGTTCCTATAATTGCTGGATTCGTCTAGATTTCTTAAAGTTCCTAATTAATTGCGATCCCATTAAGTAGAGTGACCTTGCTTTGCAGATGGTAGGAATGTCCGGAGTTTGCTTAGTTGACTGTAGGGGGTTAATTGTGTTGTCATAAATTTAATCGAAATCAATTAAATGCAAATATCATGACACATTGGTGAAATTCAAGCCAAGGTTTAATAGAAGTTTCTTTCTGTTAGTTTCAAGTTCCGAAACATTGATTTGGTAGTCCTTTGTTAACTTGACTACCTACGATTTTTATTTTGTTACTTTAAAAATATCACGTCTAACAAAATGATGAGCTGTCTTTGTGAAGAGTGTCAAGCAAGGCTGTACATTATTTCTACTCAAGCTTTTGATAATGGCATCTTTAAAGTAACACTGAAATGTAGGAGGCTTTTTTTATGGAGCTGTTTGATATCTTTAGGTTTTTTTTATGGCTACCGAAATAAGTTTAGGGGGTCACCCTTTAATGCGGGATGCACAGTTAATTCGACATGGGTAAGAGAAACAAATGGAAATAGGGAAATTAGCAGAGAAACACGGGTGGGAAGAGTTTGAAGTGGCGGTGAACGTTGTTCTTAAGCTGCCAGAGGTTGTATTCAGTGGGACTTCCACAACATTGTCGTCCGAGGGATGAAGGACTGCCTAAACTTCACGGCAAGGGCTTCACAGTGTACTTGTGTGAGCGTGCAGCTTGGCGAGTATTTCGGGAGGCATTGAATGTAGGTGGTATTAGAGCCTTTAGTTCCATGCTCCGTTTACCGTGGAACTATCTATAATAAATGCAGAGTACTCCGATATTTCGGCGATGCTCGAGAGAGTCAATTGAGGCCGAAATAGCTTTATCTCCAATTAATCGGAATGCATGTTTCTGGATACGGTCAAGTAGATCCAGATGTGATTGCCCAAAGATGCGAGTTATTCTCAAGACGTCGTCGGATATAAGCCTTTTAAATGGTAGCTAGTTCGGAGGCAGAAAAGTATTGTCGAACACAGGAGTTCCAACGCTCGGTTAAATAGACAGGGAGATCGCAAGTAGAACGTCCCAAGCAAAATCCATATTGGGGATCATGTACAAGATTTTTATTCACAAGAAAGTTGACTAGCCTGCGCAGCAGTTCCCATTACTTTTGAAAGCACTGAGGTAATGGCTATGGGGCGAAAATTAGCAGGGTTCGCTTCGCTTCCTTTCTTAGAAATTGGCTCTGAACATTCGCGATCTTCCAGATATGAGGAAAGCACCCTGAAGAGTATGAAAGATGATAGAGCTTACGAAGAAGTTTAACTAGGGCGGAGTTACCTTGATATGTGCATTATTTTGATATCATTTCTTTATTTTCATATTCTTATTTTCGTTAAATTCCAATTTTGTTATTGTCCATAGAAATGATATTTAATTCTATTTGTGCTATTGAATTCAAGTAAATAAATAAATAAATTCATATCTTTTCTCCAGGACTTTTTTGGTTCCGATTCTACGTAGAGGCGTGGTAACATGTATGAAAAAGCGGAACCATTAAGTTTCTAGTCAGATCACTCGAAAAACAAAACTAGACTGTCAGGTAATAAAAGAAATGAAAAATAAATTTTATTGTTGATAATTAAATGATTGCAACTTCTACTTCCCAAACTGAGTGTTACCAAAAACAATACAGGTTGATATGCACAATATTTTTCAAACTTTGGTATTTATAATTTTATTTATTCATTGAGTCCTCCGTGGAAAAGTGGGCAGCGTGCTCGCAGTCAATATGTCGTGGGTTCGATTCCCACTCCAATCAGTAGGAATTTCCCACTCCAGGCAATAGGAATTTTTTGTTGACCATATGTAACACGAGGTATAAGGCGTTACATATTCGATTCTCTAGTAATGCAGAAAGTAAATGCTGACAAATGCGGACATCGGTATGGAAAAGTAATCGGATTTATAATCCGGAAAGTAAGGGGTAGGCCATACCTTTCGTCATTGCAGAATCTATGCAGTAGTCATTACCAGTCCGACTGGGATAATTTCTCTTTGTACAACATGCATTTTACCTTTTTAGAATTAGCAAACAGGGCCGTGATAGGGGAGAAGAAGGCGAAGGGGCGACCGCCCCGGACACCATCCTTCCGTATTTCAATTAAAATACAGGATCGCCACGGTTCATGATAATTTTATAAGAAACAGAATTGTTCTTAGTTTCGTGTAGTTAAACGTTTGGTTACGTCTCTTCTCCAGTGGCCTTAAATCCGTAACCTTTTCATCCGCAACCTTTTCTAGAAGTTTACTTGAGTTTTCGTCGAAACACACAGACAGACGTCTCAAAAAAAATTACTGTTTTGAATGGTTGGATTCTCAAATGATAGATATCTATCGGAAACCGGATACCGAAATTTTTCGCGGACATAATATGTAGTTTCTTTTTATTTAAGAATATAGGAAGTGAACGAAGCGAGACAAAATACTCAAAACTCGATCACTACTCAGTGCTACCTACAGTGACAGCTGGTTACTACTAGTACGTACAGTTGACACTAAGATTCCTTCAAGTTTCAAATTAAAGATCATCTACAACAACATTTTTCTTCTTTTCAAATTTTCGCAAAAATTTCACACTTAGTCAGGCTGATTTCCACAATAATTAGTGAAGTTTTGGACTTAAAATCATTTCGAAGAAAGAAAATCATTTCAAAGAATTTGAAATCTTAGAACTGAACCTAATAATTTATTAAATTTCGAATTGCGACTTGAATAATTTTCGTATTGAATCCTAGTTTAAATCGATTTCACCAGATTCGCTAAATGTACACATTTAAACTGAAAGAGTGTAAAATTTAGCGAAACACAAAAAAAAAAATAATGAAAATTGGTGCTGAATCTCTTTAAGGAATAAGCCTAATTTCTGTAAGAGAATTCCAATTCCATAATTATACATTTGCTAGAGTGTAGCCTAGTGGGTAGCGTATTGGTCTTGTAATGCGAAGGTCGTGAGTTCAAATCCCGGTCGACGCAATAAATAATTTCAGCACATTGCCTGGTTGGATATACCTTGGTCACCTCAATCTACGAAAATGAAAAATTCGTAGAAAGAGGGTTGTGCGAAGGGCTAACAACCCTTCCACAATAAATAATGAAAGCTTGAATGTCAGGAGGCCAAGGTCCGATTTGGGCTGTAGTGCCATTGTAGAAGAAGAAGAAGAATTATACATTTGCATCCTTCTTACGAAATAAATTAGGTTGCAAATTAGCTTATCTTTGATATTATATTAATCTCTTTAAAAAAATTATTGGCGGATCTTATCCTTTCGGGGTCCGAGGTGCAGTGGAAGCTCACCAAGTGAACCGCATAAGTCCTCCCTCCTCCATAAAATTTTCGATAAACTAAATCTAACATTAATAATAATTAATAAATTTTAAATATCCACATATCGACTTCGAACCTTCTAAAATAAATGATCCCGACAGCAGAAGAATTAGCTTAAAGGAAAACTAACTCATAAGCTTTTGGAAGAGTGCGAACCTTGAATTAAACGATCTCCCCAGCTTTAAAACTGAGTCGACAGAAAAACCGCTTCCTCCTTCGCCTTGTCGACGACTTATTTCAATTGTTTTGACATTAGGTATGTCTGATCAAATATATCATGAAAGATCACTGGTGAAGACTCCACAGTTTTCATTGACCAGTGTGGTCATTCATAAATTCTCAGTCAAAAAGTTACGAAAAGCTGATTTTTTAATTTATTTTATCATAGAAGCTTTCAAATATTGAAAGCATTACTAGCACACAAATTTGCATTCTAAGAAAAAACTCCATGTTAAACATATATTATTCAAAGATTTTAGCCTAAAGATTGTAGTTTTTATTTGTGGGATGGAAGGTCCAGACCTCTAAGCAAGGAGACCATGAATCTATTGTCCTATACTCCAAGAAATGTTTTCTAGTCTGGTCTTAAAGTCATTCAATAAAATAATTTGAGGGGAATATGTTGCTAAAGAGTATTATACCCTAATTCTAAAAACTTGGCTGCACTCACTGATATTTAATATCAACAGCTCTGTAAGCAAATTCTACTCTCTGCCTACAAGAAGGTCGAGCACTCGAAACCTCATCGCTTTTGTGCTATGTATGAGGCACATAGTCAGTAAGCATGCGAGTATCAATAGTCTTTGTTGAGGTAGGGCAATATGTTAACATCTCCTCCTCGAAAAAAAAACCAGAATCGTTTCGAAAGCAGCCGGATACCAATGCCTGCTTTGGGTTTCAGCACCATCCAAGGTAAGTAATTAGACAATTTGGAGGATGCAAAATCTGCATTTATATTGTATTTATAAGAGATATACAATTTTGTAGTATTCACCCGATATATGCATATATCAATCAATCAAATTCCTGTTAAGACCCCTATAGGGGCATAGGACAGAAACAACTCTCTTCCACAAGCCGCGATCATCGGCCTTAGGCTGTTGCCAGGACTTGTTTATTCCTCTAGCCGCCTGCTCAACTGCTCGCTTCCATGTGCTACATGGTCGACCAACCCGAAGTCTTCCTTAAGGGTTATAATCCAGAGCATGTTTGGCGATGTTTCGCTCAGGTTTCCTCCAAGTGTGACTGATCCACTGCCACTACCGCCTTTGAATGTCAATGCATATTTCAGTCTGTCCAGTTGTACTCCCAAGTTCGTTGTTGGAGATCACTTCTGGCCAAAATATTCGTAAAATGCGTTAGAGGCATTGATTCACGAAAGTTTGTAGTTTCTTCGTCACTTTGCACTTAGTAAATTATATAACAACACGGATTTGACGCATGCGCCAAGAACTCGCAGCTTCGTACGAAGGGAGATCTCTCATAACCTCCAGAAAGGGGGAAGGATACCGAAGGCCTCACGAGTTTTATTTAGACTAGCCTCAATACCCTTTTCGGCTCCACCGTCGATGCTGGCAATACTTCCGAGATAACAAAAATCTTGCACCTCTTCCACATCTTATCTATTAAGAAAAATTGGTGTGCTTGTGTTCGAATCCATGTGCATGTACGAATAGGACGTAACGTATCATTCGATATCACCGATAATTAAAAACAAAAACGTGAACAGGAAAACTATAGCAGCGGTACGTCGACATTAACTCAGGCGTCCGTAAAATTACGTAACGTCTTTGATTGAAAGGTCCTCAGAAAAATCCTCGAACCTACGAAGGAAGACTCGATCTAGAGAATACAATACAATAGTGAATTGTATGCCATCTTCGGCAATCCAGAAGTGTCAACTGTCATAAATTCAAGAAGCTACAATGAGCTGCTCATGTAGAGCAGATGGCTGACGGAAAAATTCCCAAACGCACATTAAAGGGCAAAGTCAATGGACAAATACCACTTGGAAAAACATGGAATCGTTGGGAGGATTCTATTGACGTAGACAGCAAATCACTGGAACAATTTTCAAAGTGGAGAACGCGGTCACTGTACCGAGAAGGATGGAGGTGTAGTAGAGGAGCGGCCAATGCCCGATTTGGACTCTATCGCAATCGTAAGTAAATAAGTATTCATCAAATAAATGAAATATCTAATATAAAATTTTTCTTCAAATTGAGTGCTGATAGATTTAAGGTGTTCGCTTGGTCGCGAATATCCTATCAGTATTCCTATTACGATTCGAGCTTCATTCCTGTCCATACCGGGCTCCGCATATAATCAGTAACCCTCTTGGTCTTTTCGGGGCTATTGTTGATGTGGGGTTCGAGCCTCCTGTCGCTTCCACCTTTGCAGTAACTCGCCATTTAAAAAAAATTCCTACTTAAATAAAGCAGTAAAAGCTACATCCGGAAGCGTGTATTTTCTCGATAATTTTACATTCTTGATCTTAACCCCAAGCAACCAACGCGAGCAGCGTAATATTTCGGTGGATTACCACTCGTACACTGTTCTGGAATTAGAGCTCATATTTCGACCCACCAGGAATGGAATTCCTTTAAGTTCGATCGATAAGGACCGCATACTTAATTTCATTTTCTTTTCAACTCAAGGAATTTCAACTTGAACTTTTGGTATGGGAAATTCAAGGAAGCGCCAATTATAGAGAAAAAAAAAATTCAACTTATAGGAATATCAAATGGAGTACTATGCTGGAAATGATGTTACTCAACTGTAATTGTACTTTGAAAAATACCAAAAGCCATATTTCCCTTAAAAGCCTGTCAATTCTCAATTATATTTTTATAGGGTCAAAAGCATCTAAGAGTTCCTTTTTTATTTGAAGTTTTCTTTTTGTCAATTCATAATAATGTTCTTGAATGCATTTGAAATATAGTGCTCTTCAAATTATTGAAGGTAATCGGACACTTCAAACAACATAATTTCAAAGTGCAATAATTTCAAAAACGAACGAAAAAACAACAAGCCTACAAAATCGAACATCTGACAGAATTGGATCACTCGGCACACTCCACTTAAACATTTTATCACAAACGGCATTCTTTACATCTCAAATTTCATTTCGACACAACGATGAAGTCGATTGGGAGTACTCGAGTCGTTCTAATTAGAGATAAATGCATGCATGGAATATATGACCGAAGTGCTGAGCATTGGAACAAAACGAAATTCAAGCCTCCCCTTAAACTTTCGAACAACAACTGCACAAGGTGCAACTCTAGTATACTTGTTGTTATCTCTTATTTGAACTCAAGACTGAATTCTATACAAAAGAATTTCTGTAGAGCGATAATCGTATACGACTTGAAAAAGTTTTTCTTCTAAAGCAGCATAGTTTTTCTTTTATGCGATAGAGTTTTATTTGTTGTTGGATGATGTGGAAAAGCCAATCCGAGTCCAGTTTAAGGTGATTTTACGATACTGCATCGTCTTTTCAGAGTATAATGTACAAGTCGGAATGTTGCTATCGCAATGCATCAGTTAGTCGTAACCGCGAGAAATGGAAATTTCAAATGCATATTGGCGACCCAGGAATGCTGGTAATGTGATATTCCTTGATTGTTATGACTTCTATCAGGCTTTTATATCCATGCTAACATATCGTTCGCGTCGAGCATTGAACATTCCGTCGAATCCAGGAGATGTTGCGTATTCCTGGTAATTTTTCTTCAATTCGAAGAATTTCCTAATGGCAAAATACTGAAGAGCATAACTTTAGTACCTAGGTATGTGCCACACACTCAGTATTAATTAAATAAAATATAGGTCCAATCAAATTGCACCTTCACTCTTGCACACAATGCTCGGAAATTGTTGCGATTTGTCTAGTTAGCGGCGCTCAAGTGGAGGATTTGTGCGGAAGGTTTTTTTTTCCGAATTTCGGTCAAGTGGGCCGTAGGTATACAGACGAATAAAGTCAAATTCAATTACTTTAGTTAAAAGTTGATGGTAATGAGCTAACTTAATTTGGAAATTGAAAAGTATATCGGGCCTGGGTGGTGCGGTGTTTATAATCCGACTCTTTAGGACACTTGTAAGATTTCAATTGTATACCGTGCAGTACTTTGCACCCGTAAATCATTTGACCGTGGAATTATCTCGTACACATATTATGCCGTACTTATAGACTTTCTTATCGACAGTGTCAATTGTAAATGCGAAGTGGATAATGAATTGGTGTAAATTTTCGAATAAAAACATGGGTGTAATTTTGTAAACATTTCAAAAGCAAACTAATCATAATAATAATCTTGTTTTGCATGTCAAGGGTGGTAATTTTTCGGCTATGCGATTTGATTTGAATAAAATTTTGTACATAGTTCATAGAGATGAGGTGGGTGGGTGCGGAGACGAACTTTAAGTGTAAAAATAATGTTAATTTCTTATTTGTAGCAAGGTCAACTGATGCAGGATGTGGTTGTTATGTACATATGTCGTGTATGATCTTTTTTTTTATTAGAAGCCCTTTCGTTTTATCGATCTAAGCATTATAAAGAAAAGAAAATAAATAGGGTTTATACCCAAATAAATTATTTATTCACTTCACTCTACTAAACCTCCCCCTCCCACTTCACAGAAAATTGTAGAACTATGCGCTATTTATAAGCTCTTCAAATCACGAAAAGAATTATTTTTCGGATTAATCAAAGTGGTAGTTGATAGTACACGCAAGCTCGGACTTTCCTGAATACCAAAATTTTCGGAAATAGCATAGCGTGGACTAAGTTTCGAAAAGTCAATTAGGAACGGTCCATTAAAATCGAAAAATTATACAAAACGCACTGAGCATAAATCAAAAATTTAATTCTATAATCAACATTTGATTAAATTTGTGATTGAGCTACCACCTTTTGAGTTGGATGGGAGATTGTTCACAGCCTAAGAATCAAAATTATCAAAACTCAAGAGCTAATTTCTGTACACATGTTTTGGTGGATTATTTTCTAATTTAGAAATAAGCTGTCCTTTCAGACACTCCTCCTTTAATAATTATTGGGAAACAAGTGAGAGCACTGCGACCTTCTCGGCCTCAATCAATCAAAAACCCCCTATAAAGGAATAGTACAGAAACAACTCTCTTCCACAAGGCGCGATCCTGAGCATCGGCCTTTAGCTGTTGCCAGGACTTGTTTATTCCTCTGGCCTCCTTCTCAACTGCTCGCTTCCATGTGCTACATGGTCGGTCAACCGGACTTCTTTCTTGACGGATACACTGAAACTTCCGTCTTTGAATCTCAATGCCTATTTTAGTCCGTCCAGTTGTATTCGCTGAAGATAACATCTGGCCAAAATATTCCTGAAATGCGTCGGAGGCATTGGTTCACGAAAGTTTGCAATTTCTTGGTAAGTCGAACGGTCACTTTCCACTTAATAAAACCATAGAACAACACGGATTTGACGTATGTGTCAAAAGGGAGATCTATCTTAACCTCCAGAAAGGTGAAAGGATACCGAAGGCCTGACGAAGTTTATTTAGACGAGCCTCAATATCCATTTCGGCTCCACTGTCCATGCTGACAATGCTTACGAGATAACAAAAATTGGTGAGCTTTTGTTCGAACTCATGTCCATATTTTTCATACATTTATTTTCAGTTCCGCTTCTTTGCAATTCGAATGCAATGAGCGAACATTTGATTCTAAGTTCGACCGGTTATATGTCAGCAAACACACGTCATCAGCATAATCAAGGTGACTTAAGATCTGAAATAGTCCCCATTGAAGACCTTTATCTTCCCCACCTTCTAGTGCAGCTTTCAAAATGTCATTTATTACCACCAGAAAAACAGCTGGTGATAATATGGAGCCTTGTATGACACCCGTTCGCACAGTAAATACTAAAATCAGCCAGTCTTTGAATTTTTAGTAGCGTAAGCTGTGCCTTTTGATGTAAAATTTTAGTCCACCAGACTGTTGATTCATATGTGACTATTGGTAGTATGATTTTTCTGTAACACCAGTAGATCATCTTGGGCTGTAATCACCATTTCCTGCCAAACAAACTTTCAGAGGCCCAAAACGACTTTAATGATTTGGTTTGAGCCTATTCTAAGTGTTTGTTCCAGTTCAGTTTATTATCAAATATACCACTTAAAGATTTAACTTCATTCCAGATGGGTATTAATATTCCATTTATAGAGTTACGAAGATTTTGCTCCACAGAAGTGGAGATAGTAAGCCGCCCCGGGGAATAGCCCCTATCTGTGCAATCAATTTAATATCAACTAGATCTGTGGTTGTCATTCGACGCTTTAGCATGGCGGATATTCATTTTATCGTGGCCGATTAAATTGCCTATTTCCCTAGCTGCCACTATTATAGCGTCATACGGAGTATAGCCGAATGCTCCTTTTATATCCAGAAATACGCAAGATGCAATTTCTTCGTGGTTTTTAGCCCTTTCAATTTGTCTTACTAGACCGTGAAGGGCTGACTTACAAGGAAAGGTCAAAAATTTCGTGGAATGAAGGAGATAGACAAGGGAGGGGGAAACATTTTTACCTGCAGGTATTCTAACACTCAACATACAGGGTGTTTGGTACTCCGTACATAACCTTGTAAGGAGTTATTCCTGGATATATTTTGAGCAAAAAATTGTTCTACGGAGATGGTCAATTTTCAATATCCACGGAGATACAGGGTGATCAAGAAAAGTCCTTCGGACCTGTACCCTCACTCACTCAAAACGCTATATCTTGAAAACTAATAATCACAATTCAAAGTGTTATAGCTTGTTTTTTAGGGAATCAAATTACCTTTCATTTGGTGTAATAGTCCGCATTGTAACTGTATCCAATTCTGAGATATTTGCTTCAGAACACAAATTTTTGACAGTTTGACCGTCAAAATTCTAAGCTCAATGTAGTTTTTCTCTAAAAAACCCATTATAAAAATGTCATTTTATTGTTGTTTTCTTTTGTGTCATATTATTGCCTACAAAAGATGCATACACTTGCATTGCATAAGTTTTATAGTTTAGAAGAAATTATCATTCCAATAATTTAGCAGTTTTGTCAAAAAAGCAAGAATAGGTTGATCAACACTCTCCGCTTGAACTAAAAGAACTTAAGAATGGTTTTTATGGTTTATTTAAATTTTCCATAATTACAATAAATGTTCAAAATGGCTCCCTTCATTTTGAATGCACGCTAAAGCTCGTTTTGCCAGTGTTCTCTTTGTGTTCATACTCCTCAACTGCTGCCTTACTTCTGTTGCTACCGCATCGATTCTGGTGTTTAGATCCTGCAACGTTACTACTTCCGTTGCGTAGACAAGGTCCTTCATCCGTCCCCATACAAAGAAATCCATAATAGTTAAATCAGGGGATCTTGCAGGCCAGTGTATCGGTCCATTTCTACCGATCCAGCGATTGCTATAATTGGAATTTAACCAATCTCTGATCTGTCGGCCGTAATGAGCTGCAGCACCATCGTGTTGGTAAAACATGGAAGCCAATCGTTGCAGTGGCATATCATCCAATAACTCCTGTAGATCATTTGTCAAAAAATGCAAGTAATTGGAACTATTTAAGGTAGGCGGAAGCCTAATAGGACCAATAAAATCGTTGCCAATCACACCTGCCCATAAATTGACACTGAATCTGTGCTGAAATGATGCCTCTCTTCTTGTATGTGGATTGCTCTCAGCCCATGTGTGTAAGTTGTGGAAGTTTGTGATACCGTCCCTGGTGAATTGGGACTCATCCGTCCAAAGAATGTTGCTGATAAAATTCTCGTCACTTATTTGTCGTTCAAGGAGCCAATTGCAAAACTCCATCCTTTTGGGTAAATCAATGGGTAACAGCTCCTGCACTGGTGTGTGGTGGTAGGGATGCAAACGTTCTGCTTTCAGGACACTCCAAACTTTCCACGTAGAGACGTTAAACCGCAATGCCAAGCGTCGTATACTAGTTGATGGATCATTTTGAACTGCAGCTAGGATTCGTTGATGAATTGAAACAGCGATTACCGGCGCAGGATTTGCATTCACTCTGCTTGTCCTAACACTGCCTGTTTCCCTTATCCTTCTGTAAACGTCTTGGAATACTCTCGGGTAAGGTATTCGACGATTGGGAAATCTGTGATGATACAAAGATCGCGCCGCTTGCTCATTTCCCTGACACTCTCCATAGAGGAAAATTATGTCTGCATATTCTTCGTTCGTGAACTCAGGCATTTCGAAATTCTTTTCTAAATTTTAGTGACACCTTGTTCTTTTACAAATTTAACTAAAACTGATAAAAATATGAAGTATGGTTTGCTTTTATAGGCTTTTCATTTTGTTAGGTAACCCATTAAAAAGGGCAAAGTGCTGCACCTAGTTGTGTTGAAACTCATTTTAATTTAATTCATTTTCTCGATAATTTTAATACTACCTAAAGGACATTCATTGATAATTTAAATAGTAATTAAAGGACACAAAGAATATTTCAGTTTAACAACATTTCAGGTAGTTTTTTTAGAACGAGGGTTGGTTTATGGCATATTTTATTTTTAAGCCATATGTATTTTCGCTTATTACCTGGAAAACGGGAAAACCTAAGTCATATGTATGTGTGCATCTTTTGTAGGCAATAACATGGCACATAAAAAAACAACAATAAAGTGACATTTTTATAATGCGTTTTCTTGAGAAAAACTACATTGATCACAGAATTTTGAGGGTCAAAGTATCAAAAATTTGTGGTCTGAAGGAAATACCTCAGGATTGGGTACAGGTACAATACGGACTATTACACTAAATGAAAGATAATTTGATTCCCTAAAAAACAAGCTATAACACTTTGAAATGCGATTATTGGTTTTAAAGATATAGCGTTTTGAGTGAGTGAGGGTACAGGTCCGAAGGACTTTTCTTGATCACCCTGTATCTCCGTGGATATTGAAAATTGGCCATCTCCGTAGAACAATTTTTTGCTCGAAATATATCCAGGAATAACCCCTTACAAGGTTATGTACGGAGTACCAAACACCCTGTATTTATAAATACAAAGTTTCTGTCAAATCGAATCACTAACATTTTATTTATCGCCAAATCAACTATTCAATCGGAAAGAAAACGCTAACTATGAACAAAATTGAGTTTTGTCCTGTGAAAATGTTCCTCTTTAGGAAAAGCGTCACAAATCATTTTAGAAGAAATCTCATCTGTTTCCTCAAAAATCGTCGAAAAAGTGGAGAAACTTGTTCTCGAAGAAGTTCGTTTAAAGAAGAAACAAATCGCAGAAATAGTTGGAGCATCAAATGTGATCATTTTGAATAACCTCCACGATCATCTCAGCATGTCTAAGGTCAGTGCAAGATGGGTACCGAGAATGCTCCCAGCGGTTCCGAAAAAGCAGCGCGTCGAGAGTTCAAGCGAATTTTTCAATCTCTGTACCAAGAACAGGGATGAAATATTTGCCAGGATTGTTGCTGGAGACGAAACTTGGGTTCATCATGATGAGGCTGAATCTAAGCAGGAGTCAATACAGTGGCTCTGTAACGGAGCTTTCACAATAGCCGTATTCCAATGGCTGTCCTCCAAAAATGGTCCAGATCTGGCCTCTTTCGATTGCTATTTGTTACCAAAACTGAAGAAAGAACTTCGGGGATGAAAATTTACAAACGGCAACTTTGCGGCAAATTTACAGTCGGCAACTTCAGCCTATTTTGAAATTTATTTTAGAAGGAATTAATAAACTTTGTGAGAGATGTGATAAATGTATTAGGCTTGAAAAGGAAAAATAATATCTTGTTTAATTTTACCCCCTTGCTTGTCATTTCGCGAAATTTTTGTCCTCTCCTCGTAGTTGATTTGTCTTTCTGGTATGCGTGTTTATCCCTATAAAGAAATACCTTGTTGGGCCCTATCCATTTGAGGAGGTCCACTAATTTCTCTATCATCTTGACGAAGACGGATTTTCAAGTTTACTTGACCTTTTTCTGTCAACTCAGCCTTTAAAAAATGGTGTTGGCATCTATTGCAAAATGCAACCATTATCTGGTTCATGCAAAGTTTCCACTTTCCGCAACAAATCCACAGGGAACAAAAGCACCCTATAGAAGAGTTTGGCAAAAGAACTAATTGGGACCACATGACGACTTCTACAGTCCATTTGATAGGAGACAGTGGTTTGAGCCGAAAAGTTGTGATTTGGCAGCGAAATCTGTAATCGATATAATTCTAGTCTCAAAAAGGGCAGGCTATCAAAAACTGTTGGCAGAGAAGTGACTCGATGCGCATAAAGCCAACAAGCAGTCGTTCCAAAAATATCGATGCAACCCGACCGCCGGGAATAGAGCAAGAAACACTTGCAATAAAATTTTGAAACGTGCTTAAGATCGTTGATAAGCCCAAGAATTCCAGATCGTTTTGGTAATTTGTATCTTACAATCGGTTAAAAATAATTATTTATCATCCTCAATACTTCCTCTTCGTAATGATGATCGAACTGTTGTTGATCCTGTTTAAAAAGCCAAACAGTTGGCAGCGAGTTTCACCAGAAAATCTAGACTCTTACAGTCAAATCAGAATACCATCAACTACCACACTCTGATTCGATGCTGCCAACCCTTCGTTTTCGAACTAGGGTTATTTCCAAGATCCTGCAAGAGTTTAATGTTTACAAGTCTGATGGTTCTGATGGCATCCCCCATTATCTTTAAAAAATGCGCTTCCTCTCTGGCTGAACGACTTTGCAATCTTTACTATCGTTCATACTCATCCACAAACCTTAAAATCGCGAATGTTCAGTAGATTTCCAAGAAAAAATGCAAATCCCGCTAACTATGGACCTATTGCCATTACCTTAGTGCTATCAAAAGTAATGGAAACTAGTAATAATCGCAGAATAGTGAATTAACTTCTAGAAAAAAAACCTTAATCCACGATCGCCAATGTGGTTTCCTTTCAGGACGTTCTTCGGGAGATCACCTGGTATATCTAACTGAACTCTGGAACTCTTGCATACTCGTACACAAATTCGGCCAAGAGCTAGTACTTACGTTTAACATTGCAGGTCCCTCCCTTTGGTACAAAGACCACCCTCGCTTACCTCCAAATTTTTAGGTTGTATCCCCATATAAAACTGGCTTTAGAGATCCTTATAAGGATTGGCAATAGGATCTCTAACCCCTTCTGGAGTAATGCGGAAACATTTAACATACTTTGGCCGATTTGAAAGGTTTAAAGATGTTAATCGTCCATCTAATCTAGCAATACTATTGCTGAAAGGAGTTTGACAATACGTCCTTTCTTCTACTTCTAAATCTTCATTATTTGTTTTTTTGCTGCCTGGGAAATGTGTTGCCAATAACATTTGAATCGTTGCAATGCTATATTTTGTTAATGACGCATCTGGTCTCTCTAAGAATCCAAAGTCAGTCGGGGTGTTCTTTTGTTAACACCTTTTGGAGTCTTCTGGCCACTGTTGATCGTCTATCTCTTGATAAAATCTTCTCCATTACTCTTTTTTTAGCTTCTTTATTCTTTATTCGCCTCAGTTACCAAAGTTTCTTTGTTCTATTGAACAATTTACTAGCTTCTTTGCGTTTCTCGTTCTACCAAGGCACTTACTTCACCCTTTTCATGTAGAACGGGACAGCTTTGTTCGTGGGCATTTCTAACTTGTTCACGAGTTTGGTAGCTATTTGATCAATGCAGTCTAGGCTGCTTATTGATTCTTCTACGCTACCAACACTTCTTACTCAAAGATTAATTGGTAAAGATTCCCGATGGTACGTTTAGTGTTTTATACTGGCCTAAGAAGTCTTTATATCAAAACAGATGTGCCTATGATCCAGTGGAGTGGCGTCCATTGACGCAAGGGAAGCATTGCATTCCTTACGTTTTGCCTTCTATTGAGTCTAGAAATATTAAATTGAAATTAGGGCGAATATACCAGCTTCTCCACTTGTTACGGTCGTTCTCACTCCCCTTCCCCTACCTTTCCAATCTGATTCCTTACCTCAATGAATGTGCTTGTGCATTGCACATAAAGTCCGTAATTGCCTATAACACAGGTCATTCAAAAAAAGTAAATTTATTCATAAAAGTCTAAACAAACTTGCATTTCGTAAAACATTGTACACAACATTTGCGTGCAAAGGACAGCTTTTCTCTAACTCTTTTTCTAAAGAAACCGTTTGGATGAAAAAAGTTTTTTATAGAGGAAAATCGACGAGATGCGATTTAAAAAATTCATACACGAGACTGGCGGCCAGTACATAGCAAAATTTTGAAACTCAAAAAGTGCAAATTCAACTTCTATAGGAAGGCGAGATGCGCTAAATTAATTGCTTCTAATTGTTTTTGCTATTTGATATTGTATTTTGTATTAAAATTTATCCAAACGCTTTTAGCTTAGCTGTCAAGCAGTACAGTTTTTAGTGTGGTGTTTATCAGCTGTCTCGAAGTGTAATTGACTGTAGTGTCATTGTTTTTATTTGTCTGGTACTAGTAATATTTTTTTGGCTTAACATGGTGGATCATTGCTGCATTATTTATAACCTTTTCGAGTTATCTTTGGATCTCGATCTTTCACAGAAAAAGAAGATATTATTATTATTTCCAAAAACTGTTTGAGAATGTAGACAGACCTGGAACAAAATTCGTTGATCATTTAAGATCAGTACTTTTGTGTTTTCAATTTGGTTCAGGTCCAAGAATTGAAGCATTTGTTAAGTAAGTAGCATGGATCAAAAATTTTACACAAAGACACAAAGTTACAAAAAAAAGTGAAATCATTAAAATTTGGATGCCAAGAAGAGGCAGTTCGTAGCATAATGAAAACATAAATTCTTCAAATTGGGTGAATTATGTGTACTAGTGAATTTGCTAGCCAAATATAGTACCTAATTGTGATTGGTTCCCTTAGCTATAATATGACGCCACGCTACTGCTACGAACTGAAAGTGAAGCTTCTTTAGATACGTGCCAATTTTCGGTTGTTATGATTAGGTCTAGTATTTCTTTCCTAGCAGAATTCATGAAGGTTGGGGTGTTGCTTTTTACATCTAGGTTGTTAGTAGCAAGATACTCTAAACTCTCCTTTCCTTTAACGGTTAAATATTACGATCGCAAAAAATTTGGATATCGGGTTTTCGAAGGATTTTTACTTTTTGAGGTCCTACAAATCCAAAAGAGAAAGTTTCGCGGTACGTCTGTCTAAGTGTCTGCAAGTTTTGACGATAATTCGAGTAAACCTGAACAGAAATGGGTTGAATCCCCATCGCCCGGACAGACCTGCATTGTTTTTAAGTGTTGTTTGGATTTGCACTTATTTCGGAACTCGATTCGAATTTTTTTCTGCTAAGATTATTTGTTCTAGTTTTCAGCAACTGAATTCCCATTGTCTCATCGTATTTCCGGCATCTCTAAGTAAACCTTCTAGACGATATTCGTTGTCCGAATTTTATTTCAAAGAAATGATATGGAACGTTCATTGCGGTGGGCTGAATCAAAATTTCAGTGTTTAAAGAATTTCCGGCAAAACCAATTCCATTAAAACTTTCAATCTAAGAAACTTTATCGCAAGTCACTATTACCGTGCCCCCAGTATAATACTTAATGCTTTGTAAATTTGCAGAGAGAACCCTTTCAGCTTAACTGCACAATGTCATGCAAAAATGAGGGCAAATCATCACGTAAGTACACATTTCCTGCGACATTCAACCTACCCATAAGTGAATTGATTTTTAAGAACTCCTCAGCCCCGGTTCAAGTCAAAGCTATAATTTGCACTGGCAATGACTCGACCTTTTCATTTTATCCTACACTGTGCGATATCTCATCAAATAGCTGGCTGCACATAAAAAGCAATCATATCGTCGTTGACGGATTCGCTGTTAAAAACTTGTCAGGCAAAGAACTATATTACTTCAGCCGACATGATAAAAAGAAATAAAACCGAAAGACGAAAGAAATCGGAATGACATGCAACTTCCACAACAGCCGGGCAGAAGAAGATGAAGACGATGAAGTAAGGAGCCCTACCGGCAAGTCGATCAAGCAAACAAAGGTGCACGATATCAGGTATGGTGCACACCTAACAGCACCTTCAACTTCGATTGTTCCCTTTGTAAAACTCGGATCGATTCAATGCACCCTGTCACCTCGATCCACACGGGCCTTAATCCCAATATGTATTATCGATCTTACTGCAGAAAAGTCACGTCTGCCTGAGCAATGTTATGCACGCTTGTACCTTACGACTACGACGGACGTACCTTTAGGTGCGCTTATGGCTTTTATAGAGACGCCGTCCATCCAATGGATCTAGCGATCGATCGTGCAAGTGAATTTTTCAATTTCGAGATTCTCGTCCGTCACAATCGCAATCAGCTGTTGAATGGATTCTTAAGCGGTTCTCAGAACTTCATTCATATTCTAAGGAAGAGATGCGTCCGGAGAGGTGAACGGATCCGCGGCGATGGGTATGTTGGATGTTGGGAAACCGGTTCGAAGATTGCTGATCGTTCCAGAACTGGCTTCGAGCAAGATCCAAGCGCAGCATCAGCGAACCACCACAACTCTACAACTATACAACATTGTTGTGTTGACGAGATCCGATAAAAGGAAGGCGAAAAAAATCGTACGAAGTATTCAGGGAATCTTGACTTTGATCACCTGAGAAGATGAACGGTGCATTTTGCACAGCATGCATTTCATCTAATTACACATCAACCTGGTCTCGGGATGGTGACACGGTTGAGATGCCTGCACCTGGATTCTCCTAATCAATGATCTTCCCGAAGCATTTCCTCGAACGTTTTGTTTTGACTCGCGGAATTGATGGTCACTGGTCAATTGCATCGCGCATCGCTGATCACGTCCGATACGATCGCCGAAGCCACCATTGTTCTCTCATCGGGGGAGGGCGCCCATTTTAGAGCGACAATTTTCGTGCTTGAGTTGCATTAAAAATGAAATTAGATTTAATGTAGCTGGGGGGGTGTGTTGCCCTGGTACATTGTTGCGACCGAGCTCTGTGAGAAGAGTGATCTTATCTCCCGCAGGTACGAGATCTCTTATTCGTAGGCACCGCGAAAGCAATCATTTCTCCATTAGAGACTCGAAATCGAGTTTTGTCATTCGTTCCGTTTCAAAGCCAACACTTTTTTATTGTTGCTGTATTATCCGATCTTGACCTTGGGGCTTTTGACTTTTAACCAGGATTACATTTAATAGCTAAACCCATCTGAGATTTAATATTACGATTCGTTTCGATTTTGAACAATAATAGTAGAGGCCAAGTTCAAGCGATAACCGACAAAAGATGACAATGATCCGAATAATTGCAATGCTTTTCTTCCAACTAAACCGTTTTAATAATAATTGAATATTAACAATAGTCTGAGTCATTTAAGTGAAAATCAATTTTTGTGTTGTGCCTTATTGAAAGCCAACTGTCCGGAAATATGGCGACATACTGATTGTTATTTATAGGTATAGATGGGCTGGGCTCTACCTTATTATTCAGTTGCTGCCGCCGCGAACTTACGGATAAAAAAATATGACAATTAATAAAAAGAATTATAATGTCTGTTTTGCCTCGAGGGCTTCAGGGATTGGATTACGATTTTTTATTGAATGGAGACGCGGTTTTATAGAAATAGCATAACAGAATTTAAGGTAGCTTGGATTCGATAAGGTTCTAGTTGAATATCTCGATATGAAATGTAGAATATATCATGAGAAATCAATTTGAAGTTATACTGGTTTATAAATAGAAATCTTAAAGGTTCTAAGAAAACAATCGATTTAGAAAGATTATTATTGTTTCTGGCGGTGTAAATTTCAGCTCAGAATTTCCGGTCTTAAAAAATTTTTGTCATAAAAAATCCTAATCCTCCAAAATACCCATCTCCGGAATCCCAGTTTTGTTTTTAAAAATCTCAATCACCACAGTTCATATAAGTCCCCTGCGGTTACATCTTTAATTTTGCTGAGTCTTATGTGGTTACGAAATTTGCTAACCCTTTTTTTCAAGCACACCACACGATTATGGTTTAACATAGCTTTTGCTTGAGTAATTTTGGTTGCCATAGGGGAATTTATTCGGGATTATGTTCCGCAAAATATCTGTGATGAAATTATATTAAAAGATCTGCCAACAAGTAGGACGCAAATTTATCATTCTTGGGGCAAGTTGAGGAGCTATTAGGTTCGCTGAACTCCGATCTCAACTTATCCTGGAATGGGACAGGAAAAATAGAGTAGAGTTCAACGCATCTACAACACGGGCCTGTCATCTATCCCTCAAACGTGGTGTTCCAGTATTGTCTCACAATGCAACCTTTGGTGGTGTACAACTTAGCGCTTCGGAGAATTACACACTGCTAGGCGTCCAAGCTAATGATCCCCTGAAATGGGCCCAGCATATCTTGGATGTTGCCATTGATGCCTCTAAGCGACTGATTGGTGACGAAACCATCACGTCTTCTGTAGATTCTTTCGAGCATCGTAGAAACGTCGAAGTACTCTGCATTTACTATCGATGTTTTCATGGTAAATTCAGTACGAAACTAAGCGCACTCATTCCTCCTGTCCATAATTTTCTCCGGAATACTCGCCAAGCTGAACGCGCACACGAGTATACAGTCAAACTTTTGCCTTCTCGGACAGGGATATATAGGCAGATTTTCATCTCCTGAACGTCATGACGATTTGCCAGCTAGCTCATTTCCCCAACAGATCCGTTCGGTCTAGCTTAAGAACGCGTTGAACTAGGAAGCTAAATTTTTTGAACTTTTTTATTTTTTTGTAAAACAGTTAGGTGAAATTATTGAATGGGCCGAATCGCGCCACATTTTCTACCCCCTCCCATACAAAGTAACACAATTTCACAACTTTATTTTAAGTCAATTTTCTCGGAAGATATAAATGATACGGATCTTTAATTTCAAACTTTTTTCTTCCTTAAAAAAAATTATATCCGACTTTCACAAAATACAATACACCATTTTCTAAAGTACCCATAAAATTTACATTCTTCAAATTTGTTGTATAACATTTTGGTATCACTACAATTTGAAATGACAAAAAATTAGTTTAATTACACCTCCCCTTCTATCACCTCCCATACAAAATTACGCAATTTCACAATTTTACAATGAGTGGATTTTCTTGGCAACTGTCAAAGTAGTACTCTGAAATTTGAAAATTAACACTTTTCCAATGATATTATTTAGGTGTCATCAATAAATTTGAAATACTCCCACTCTTTGCACTTTTTATACTCTAGATGAAATGTGAGAGTATTATAAGTTTACCACAAAGTTTGTAACGCCAAGAAATAAGGCCCGGAGAAAAAAATGAATGATACAGAAGTTCATATAATCACTCAAAAATCTTAAAACCGGATGTCCGTCCGTCCGTCTGTCCGTGTTCTCTCTAGCTTGAGAACGCGTTGAGCTAGATAGGTCAAATTTTGTACACGTCGTTGTTGACAAAAAAGTAAGGACAAGTTCGTGAACGGGCCAAATCGCTCCACCCCTTCTACCCCTTCCCATACAAAATGACAAAATTTCGCAATTTTTCAATAAACGGGTTTTCTCAAAAAGTATAAACGCTATTGACCTGAAATTTAGAATATAATACTTTTGTGATAATTCCATTCTACTGTGTAAGAATTATTTGTGTCCTCCCCCTCCTTCCACCACCTCCCATACAAACTGCACTTTTTCATGAAATGATCTAAACCAATTTACTCAGTGCGTATATAATTTATGGATTTTAAATTGTGCACAAACTATTTATTTAAAATTATTAGTAAGACTATAAAAATGAAACGAGTAGCAATACCCCTTCTACCCCCTCCCATACAAAATGACACAATTTCGCAATTCGACTATAAACGGATTTTTTCAAAAAGCATAAAAGCTATTGATCTGAAATTTGAATATATTACTTTTATAATAATTTCAATCTGCTGTATAGAAATTATTCGAGTCGTCTTCTTCCTTCCACCACCTCCCATACAAAATGCATTTTTTCATGAAATACTATAAACCAATTTACTCAGTACGTATGAAATTTATCGAGTTGAAATTATGTACTTAATATTTATTTAGAATTATTAGTAAAGCCGAAAAAAATTAGGCGAATAGCTTCACTCCTTCTACCCCCTCCCATACAATTTGACACAATTCAACAACTTTACAAAAAGTCGATTTTCCTAAAAAGTATTAATGCTGCTGATCTGCAATTTAAAATATGTCAATTAAATGATGTTTACAATTATTTCTATAAAAATCATTAATTACTCAACACTCCTTCTACCACCTCCCATACAACTTGCACAATTTCACTAAATCAAATACACTAATTTTCTCAGTACCCAATCATTTTTAGCGTGATGTGAAAAATTTAGCTCAATGTCGTCATTTTCCCCTACAAAATTTCTTAAAATTAAAAAATTTCTCTTTCATCTAGAGTATCGCACTATTGGGCTTTACGCCCAATCGTAGTCCTGTTATGTTTTCCTATTCAAACTACACTATGATATGCAATGTACCAATTTTTTCACAATTATGAAGCTCAAATTGAGGCTTCCGTGGCGTAGTGGGCAGCGTGCTTGCTTCTCAGTCAATAGGTTGTGGGTTCGATTCCCACTCCAGACGAGATTTTTTTTTAAGCGCAAATCTTTCAGTTGCTACTGGTGATAAAAAATTATTCGCAATAAAATGGGGAAACGGTGAAAAAGTGAAATAGTTCCACTTCAAGAAGGCCTAGATACTCAGTAGATGGTTTCTGTTCGCTTTCTATCATTCAGTCCCCCATAACATCTGCAAATATTTGTCAGTAAGCAGCAAGTACAACTGAGCAATATACCAGCCTCCCCACTCGCTACGGTCGTTCTCACTCCCCTTCCACAACCTTCCCAATCCCATTCCTTCCCTCCATGACTGTTTTTGTGCATTGCACATAAATGCCGAAATTGCCTACAACACAGATCATTCTGTAAAAAAAAAAAAAATTTAATACAAAAGTATTTTTGTAGTGATTATAGTAAGATGTGAAAAGATGTGTTCGATCTCGCCACCCGTTTAATTGCCTCTCATACAAAGCAGCACAATTTCACAACTTTTTAGTGTGTTGTTTTTCTTGGAACGTATAAACGTTACTGATCTGAAATTTAAATTCAGTTCTAAAACGATTAGATACTTTTGTAAAAATTGTTGAAATTTCTCCACCCCTTCTGCCACTTCTCATGGAAAATTTGCAGTTTAGCGATACGTGTTAAGACTAGAGTCTTGCATGACAATCGTAATTCTGTTATGTGTATTTATATCAGGGAGCTTTCAAAATGGATCATCTATGGATATTTCAAAATCAACTGTGAAGAGTTTCGTGCATTCGGATTCAGAGGATGTAATACTACTATAATTTTTAGCATTAGTTGTGTGCAAATAATTATATATAATATTTATTTCCTGAAATTTATAAGATTCTGAATAACAGACTAAAAATCCTGAGATTGAGATGCCGAAAACTAAAAACGAATGATTCAATTTGAAATAAGCGAAACAAGAAAATGTACAAAGTTGCTCTTTTAAAGGAATTACAAAAGTAGAAGATTCTTACGCTTGTTAAGGAGAAGCCTCGATATCAAAAATCGAGTCTAACTTGCTTTCGATTTCCCTTAGGTATCACCGTCTCCAGGCGTTCTTAAATCCTGGCACGAAGGTGCTATTTACGCTACTGACTATTACCATGATCGTTAGCATTAGTATGTGCTGTATTTAAAGCCTGAAATTAAGATTTTCTGAATAACAGACTGAAAAGAGGGAGATCCCCAAAACTAAAAAAAAAAATGAATCAAATTCGGAATAAGTGGATCAAGAAAATGTACAAAATTGTTCTGCTAGAAGAATCACACAAAAACCATTTTCCTGAGTAAGAGATTCTTACGCTTGTTAAGGTTAAGCCCCGATCTCAAATTTCAAGTAAAACTTGTTTTCAACTTTCTTTAGGTATCACTGCCCCTTCACGCCCTTGAACCCTGGCGCACCTTCCACCACGCGGGGTGCTATTTACGCCACTAGCAATAACTTTATTACTTTTAAAGAAAGCCGACTTGAAATTGGAAACTGTTTCATTTTGTATGTGATGGCGTAGTAGAGGTAGATTGATTTGGCTCAACAAGTTTCATCTTATCTTTTCGTCAAAATAACTACGATATCATTCGCACTGTCTAGTTCAACGCTTTCTCGCACTAGGATGGACAGAACGAAATCCGATTCTAAGATTTTTAAGTGATAATAAGTGCTTTTAATCGGTTTATTTCTGCCGAGTCTTATTTCGTAGCGATGCAAACTTCAGGGCAAACGTATAATGCTTGGAGATATCATAAAGAGTTTAAAAATAAATTCCTTTTCAATTTTCATTCGATTCGTACAACTTAGTCGTCTCCAGGCGATTCGACTAAACTAATATTACATTGCAGACGTTATTATTATTTTATCTCTATTTTTTTTTAAACACAGTTTTGGTTGGTTTAGGTAATTAACCTATTTAACTGAATGTGATTGTCTAAAAATAGGTTTATTATTTATTGTCTGTAACCACATCATTTTAGTTTGCTGATTTCTTGCTTTGCTAGCATTGTAGCAAAATTCTGTGGTAACATTTATTACAATTTTGCTAAGGTCTACTTTCAAAAACTACACTTGCTAATATCTCCACTGCGAATGCAGATAGAAAACTGAAACTAAACATTAGGATATATTGGTTTATGGAAAAAAAACGCAAAAATAAATTAGGATGCGATAAGGGGGTGGGGGGCTAAGAAGAAATTATTATTTTAATAACACAATATTGTGATTGACACAGAAAAAAAAAATTTGTTACCCTTAATTTTTTTTCTTTTTCGCGTTTTATAACTAAATTAGCCTAAAAATGTAAAAAGAAAATCCGTCTGTCTGTACATGTACGCTCCAATAACTTTCAGCGACTTTTATTTCCGAAAGCCTAATAGATGAAAATTTCATTTTTGAGTTGATTGTTGATAGGGTAGGAAATTTTCATTGCCTAAATTTTGCGGAGTGGGATGTGAAAGGTGGGGGCGGGGGAGGGTAATGTCGAAAACTACACTTGCAAATATCTTCACTGCGAATGCAGATAGAAAGCTGAAACTTGACATTCGGGTATATTGATTTATAGAGAGAAAAGTGAAAACAAATAAATTTTTTTACCCAGTGTGGTAGAAAAAGCGGCTGAGGGGAGGAACCAATTGTCGGCAGAATTTGTTTTCAAATGAATATATTTTGAAATTACTTGACACAATAAGTTCATGTTTGAAAATTAATATAATTAATATAATAATTCGTGATGCACGGTTAAGTTCGGCATGGGTAAAAAGTGGATATACGGAAATTAGTCGGGAAACACAAGAGGGACGATATTGAAGTGGTGGTGGACTTGGCACTTAAATAACTGGAGATTGAACTCCATTGGAAAAAGTATGCTTGGCCATGAAATCCACATTGTTCGAGGGATGAAGAACTGATTGAATATCGCTGTCCTCCACGGCAAGGGCTTCACAGCGTACTCATGGGGGCGTGTTGCTTGGCGAGTATTTCAGGAGGATGTAATAGGGTTATCTATCTATGATAAATGCAGAATGCTGCAATGTTTCGACGGTGCTCGAGGGAGTCTATTGGGGCCCATATATTTCCCATTAATCGGAATGCATGTTTTTAAATACGGTCGCACAAAGGTAAGTGTGATTTTGGGGCCCTAGCAACCATATTTATGGCATGACCGGATATAAGCCTTATATATTGTAGCTAGTTCGAAAGCAGAAAAGTATTTCTTACATTTCGTTACTACATTAGTACATTACGTTTCGCAACATCAAAATAAATAAACTAAACATAGATGATAGCTATGGTGTGGCCTTGTGAGTAACGTGTTGGTCTCTACTGCGTCGTTAGCTCAAATCTCGGACGACGCATAGTTCAAGTACACTGCTTGCATGGATATACCTTGGTTACTTCAATCTACGAAAATGAAAAATTCGTAGGTTGTGCGAAGAGCTAACAACCCTTCCGCAATAAATAATGAAAATGTTAAGGAACCGGAAGGTCAAGAGGCCAAGACCCGATTTGGGCTGTAGCGCCATTGAAGAAGCAGAAACATAAATGACACGACTGCTTTTTTGCGGCATTTATCTTTAATCAATTTTTCTCCTCCATTCCAGGATTAAACTGAGATCAAAATTCAATGACAGTATTCACTTCATACGGCATTAGTCCACCGATGTCGGACGTGTCTCCGTCGGGGAGTCAAATTGGTAGATGATATCTAGAGTACTTTCATCTGCGAAACAATGAATAGCATCGAGAGTATATGACCGAAGGATCTTCAAGAGGGTTAGAGATAAAACCAAGCCTTGGGGGTGTCTGAATCGATGGCCTTTTCCATGAAACTACTCCGTCCAGTACGTCTCGTGTAGAATGCTCGGTGAGGAAACTCTCAATCTATTTAAGAACCGATTCGTTAAAACCAAAGGCCAAAATTTGTTGAACGCTTTATCAATGTCAAGAGCATTCAGTCTCCCGTAACATATGAAAATATTTGTCAGTAGCAGCAGCCAGTATAACTGAAAAAATATATTAGCTTCACCACTCGTTCCGGCCCTCAACCTTCCCAATCCCATTCCTTCCCTCCATGACTGTATTTGTGCATTGCACATCAAGGCTGAAATTGCCTATAACACAGATCATTTTGTAAGAATAAAAAAGCAAAATTTATGGATGCAGGAATTCCAACGCTCTGTCAGATAGACCAAGAGATCGCCTGTAGAACGATTCAAGTGAAATCCATACTGATGATCAGGGATGAGATATTTTTCCATAAGAAAGTTGACTATCTTGCGATGGACAGCAATGAGTTTAAAGGTACTGGGGGAATGGCTATGATGCGATAATTAGCGTGGTCCGCTTTGCTTTATTTCTTTGGGATTGGCTGAATTTTCGCGAGCTTCCAGAACTGAGGAAAGCATCCTGAAAAGTATGAAATATGGTAGGGTTTTGCAAGAGAGGAAGTGCAGTTTTTATGTACAATGGGGAAGATGCTATCTGGCCCAGCAGACTTGAGAATACTTGGAGCAGCATCCTGGAAATAACCCTAGTTGCAAAACGATGTTGTGGGTCAACGGCGAGAGCTTGGAGTTTCTAGCAAAGTTTTCTGTCAAAATCTTCACTTTTTCAACAGGATCAACAAAGATTCGGTCACCATCCAGAAGAGGAGGTGTTGGAGATGTGATGAAATTTTTATTGGCCGACCAGAGATATCTCGAACTTTTGGGATTCTCAATGATCTTAAGTCGACAATTCTGGTCATGTTCGAATTTTGCACGCTTTTCGATTTTATTGCAGGTGTTTCTTGGCACTTTTAATGAGTCCCTATTTTTAACAGTCGGATTGTTGTGAAAAGTTTGCTTCGACACACTTGTTGGTGAAACACGAATCTTTCGAGGGTTTGATCCTTTTGAGATTGCATAGAATAAAAAGCCTTATGCCTTTTTTGATTATCTCCATCACAAGTTGCGAGATAATGTCATAAGCCTCCAATCAAAGTGCGCGCTAGAAAGCATTAAGAGCCTCCCAATTGGGTTTCTTATAATGACATTGGTCTATGCCGTATCTTTGTAGTCAGTTGAGTTGTTGCTGGGAAGGGAAACTGTGCTCGAATCATAAAATCGTGAGATATACCAATTAGAGCCAATAACGAGACATCATACTTTATTAGGTAGCTAGGGTGTAGCCTAGTAGGTAGCGTGTTGGTCTAATAATGCGAAGGTCGTGAGTTAAAATCCCGGTCGGCGCAATATATAATTCCGACACATTGCCTGCTTGGATATACCTTGGTCACTTCAATCTACGAAAATGAAAAATTCGTAGAAAGAGGGTTGTACGAAAAAACAACCTTTCCACAATAAGTAATAAAAAAGGTTAAGGAACCTGAAGGTCATGTCAGGAAGCCAAGGTCCGATTTGGGCTGTAGCGCCATTGAAGAAGATACTTTATTAGGTGGGTGGTTAAAAAAGGTTTAAGCAAATTCGAAGGCTGGCCCATGATATTAGGTAGACGAGTACGGTTGCCTACCAGCTGTATTAAACCATAGATAGATGCAAAAAACTTAGCGTCACGACCCGTACACGTACAGAACTCAAGAAAAGAATAGCGGAATGGAAAATGGAAATAGAACTGAGTAATACCACTTAAGCTAGAGTATATCCTAGTGGATAGCATGCAGGTCTTCAATGCGAAGGTCATGAGTTCAAATCCCGATTGAAGTATAATTCTAGCACACTGCCTGCTTGGGTATACCTTAGTCATTTCAATCTACGAAAATGAGGGTTGTGCGTAGGGCTAACAACCCTTTTACAATAAGTAATGAAAATGTTAAGGAACCTGAAGGTCATAAAGTCAAGGCGCGATTTGTCTGTAGTGCCATTTTAGAATGCCGCTGTATAAATTTTCAGTTGGAGTAGTTTTTGAAATAGAGAAGAAGATTAATTTCATAGATGTGCACCAATTACGAGGCAAAGTGGTAACACTGGGTCTACTTAAATTTTTGTTTATATCGAGATAGAAAAGTATCTTACGACGAAATTATTAAGGATATAGTATATGCTATTCTCACAAGAATATGATATCTTGCTAGGATGAATGCATTACTGCATTATTCTATACTATATACTTCCCTAGCAGCATCTCATTTTAAACCATATCTGCAAAATATCATGTTGCCTTGTGATTATCCTTAAATAGTCATCAACATAAATAGATCCAACAACGAATAGAATGGAAATAGATATAATGGGTCGAGTTATTCTTTGTTTCTCGAAGCGAAATATTGGCCAGATTACAAAATCCAATAAGTTTTCAATTATGTTTTGCTCAATGCCCCCCATCGATTTTCGGTCTATTTACAGCCAAACATTATCGAAAACATGCCGTTTCTTTGTGTGCTATTTTACCATTTCTCGAACATTATGGACATGGCTCCATGTTCGTATTAAAATGCTCGCAGATGTCATGTCAAAAGCGCGCAAGATCTCGCAGCAATATAAGACAACTTTCAAGCCGACAAAAAAGCCAAACAGATTTTCCTTAGCATTTCTATCATCGCAGCGTTTTCTGGTCTTGACATATTTCAGGGAAAATTCGTCGTTTCGGATCTTTTTTTCCGTGTGCGTACCGAACGAAATTCCATGCGTGGAAAATTTTCTCCGCCCGAATGTCGAGAAATAATCGTAACATGCAGCAAGCAGTTCGGTCAATATGGGAATCCGAGCAATTTCTATATTTATTTATGCAGCGCAAAAACTGCATTACATAGGCGAAAATTTGCATATTGCATTCGCTGGACTTTTGCTTCTGTGCATTTCGTGATTGAGTCGTAAAAATAGATTTGTGCGATTTTGAAAACGACGACGGCGACAGCCACAATTGCATCAGGTTAGCCTGTTTCGTATGTTTATTGACTTATCCTCATCGCGTTGATGCACCTTCTGAGTAGTGTTGTCCCTCCTGCATTAGTGCATTTCTTCATTTCTTGCGTCTCTTTGAATATCGTCCGTTGTCGGGATTTTCTTCATAAAAATCGCAGCCGGAGCAAAGACCTGCCGTGCTAAATTCTTAGCTTCGGAGCGCTATAAATTTAGCGATTGCATGTTTTCATGTCATAATTTTAGACGTGCACTGATTACGATATGGCGTTATGCGGATCGGGAATTGGGTAAATCGAGTGCACAGGGTGAAAGTACACTCTGAGAGGAAATGAATGTTTGTCGAAAATTAACAAAAATATTCTGATGAAACGATTAGAGCGCCGCGTATGAAATTCGTTATCGCCTCGTCTTGCTGTCTTGACGGTGGTGTTGTTGCTATACATTTCCGGGGCGATAAATCAATAATGCCGATTACTGAATTTGAAAACTTTTCTATAAATAAGTCTATGGAATTCGATTTGAAATTTTATGAAATCGACAGGATGTGTTTGATTGTGAAATTGCGTGCCACTTTGTGAAATGCCCAGAATGATCATCCAGTGATGTATAGATATCCGATGGAAGAAATGGAGAGTAATCCGGAACGATTTTTTTTTTTGCTAGAGGTATTTTTATATAGGCTGAGTATAACCAAAAACTATGAATAATATAAGATATCCCAAGACTATGGAAGAAATTTTACCCAATGAGATATGTTGAAATGGAAAAAGAATGGAAAATGGAATGGAAAAGGTTGTAAACACCCTAAGCTAATTATACCCGCTTATTGGCACCTACCCGGGCACCCACACTTAAAACAGTCGATTCAATCGGCCACCGTCACATTGGGTGTTTGAAACCTTTTCGATCAATCTCAACGTATCTTGATGGCTAAAATTCAGTGGCGTGGCGTCAATTGATGCAAGGGAAGGAAAGCTTCCCTTATACTTTTCCCCTTTATTCAGTTTAGAAAAGCTTAACTGAAATCAGCACGAATATGAAAATTTATAAAAAAAATTCTTTAAAAGAGAGCGCGCATAATTTTTGTCTACCACAGCATTATCGTGTTCAGGACAGCTTTTTTTCTCACGGTGTTTCTGACCAACGAAAATTGAAAGCCTTTCACAGGGACAAAGATGTGATTTTAAAAACGCAAATACAAGACCGCCGGCCAACACGAGCAAAATTTTCTAAGGTGACGAGCGCAAGTTCGACTTCAATAGGAAGGAGAGATGCGTCGCATTAAAACGCTACAACCTTTCCTCTCCTTGCTTTTAGTGGCATGTAAAAGAGAGCGAAACCGCCGGCCAATACGAGTAAAATTTTCGAACACGGCGTACGCAAGTTCGACTTCTATAGGAAAGAGAGATGCAATAAAGCAATAGCTTCCAGTGATTTCAGTCGCAAGTTTTGGCTCTCGATTAAAGTATTGCCAGTATTGAAATTTCTGTATTAGATAAAAAATGATCAGCAAGAACAATGTGAAGAGGTAGATCTGGCAATATTCCTCACATGTGTCGTGCTTTGAGTGGAAACGAATCGGCTTAAATTTCGGGAGATCGGGGCGACATCTTTTTTTGAACGTCTTTACTTTTTCTATTCAAAAAATAAAAACCAAAAGCTTAAACTATGGCATGAATTAAGTAATTATTTAACATTTTTAAAGCTTATATTTAATAAAAAACAGGTTATGTCATCTATTGAAGGAATTGAACAATATGAATTGTTTGTTAATTTATTAATTCAGGTACTTTAAACTCCTGTGTGGTAGTAGGGTTGATGTAAATCGTTTTTTATACATATCGTTCGTGATTCGTGGGTGCTCTCAACATAAATAATGTTTCAAGCAGCTGACGAGAGAAGTTTTAGTGATATTTACAATATATGTTGTATTTATTTAAGAATTCATCAAGATATGGTTACTCACAATTTATATTAAAAAGATTACAGTAAGACTTAATTTGAAGCATTTTGAAATGAAAAATGTTGAGTTCCGTTGATTTTTTTTTTTAATATAAAGGGTATCCTATTAAGACCGCCTATTTTGAAATTTGAAAAAAAAACCCAGTGTTTATTTGAAAAGCTCTGATATTTTTATTTGAATAAAGAGTGTAGACATGGAGGTTATGTATGGAACAACATATCCGATGAACACTGTACGACAGACACAAAAAATGGAGCTCAATTCAAAACGGGCGGAAAATAGGCGAGCTTAATGGGGCACCCCTTATATGAAACCCTTCGTGTAGGTTAAGGCTTTCTTTCGGTACATAGTTATTGTGGTAACCCATTCCGAAAATATAGTCATTTGAAAGAACAATTCGGCCTACAATTTTTCACTCTTTCAGACCCCAATGGCTAAAATTATTAAATTATTTTTCGAACTTGTCCCACAAACCCCTCTATATGTCTTTCAATTTTCAGCTTTCTAGCTAGAACCATGGTTGAGATATTCGAATTAGTATTTTTCAGTTCTAGTACTTCCCCGACTCCTTCTTAACTCCAACATCCTCCCAAATTTAGTGTCCGTCTGAGATCAGTACCCATCTACAGTCCACACAAAAATGAACTTTCTTTCTTCAAGAATTTGAGAGTTAATGTGCGCTTACACATACGCTGTACAGCTAGCTAGAACCATGGTTGAGATATTCGAATTAGTATTTTTCAGTTCTAGTACTTCCCCGACTCCTTCTTAACTCCAACATCCTCCCAAATTTAGTGTCCGTCTGAGATCAGTACCCATCTACAGTCCACACAAAAATGAACTTTCTTTCTTCAAGAATTTGAGAGTTAATGTGCGCTTACACATACGCTGTACAGCGGATGGTGTACAGACGGATTTTTTTTGGCATTCTTAGGCTAATTTAGTCATGTAACGCGAAAAAACCAAAATTCCAGGGCAGCAAATTAAATTAAACATTATCAGAATAACAAGGGAAATCAATATAATTAACGATAAAACCCCGTCAAATAGAAATTATCGGTTTGTACTGGTCATAATTAGTTCGATGAAACGGAATGTCGAGAAGTACGTAGTAAGGATTGATAAAGTTTTTTGAAGGAGAGAGCTCCTAGCAAGGGTGGAGAGTCGATTTCACCTGAAATCAATTTAACTGCGAATACAGCACGCCTATATTCGAGTGACTCCAACGTGAAAAGGCGGAAGAAATTTTTAATGTTACCAGGAGGTCGGAGTATAATAATTGTGGAGCAAATTTTTATATTTTTTTTCTATGTATATGAAATAGATGTATCCAAATGCAAAATTTAAACTTTGTATCTTTCACCAGAGCCCTAAAAAAATTACTCAAAATTCTGGACATTTCTGCTTACCACCTTCCTCCCCTTACACTTCCCAACTCAAAATTTTTACCAATATTAATAATTATTTAGTTCTACAATCTGACAAATTTTCAATTTAATACCTGTACTCAATTTTGAGATATGATTTGTAATTTTGAAAAGTGAGCCATTTTTAAAATGCTCCCCATTTCCCCCACTACTATTATTTCAGCATGTTATATTTTTTTCGTGTTGTTTTAGTATAGCTTAATATATTTTTTGTTTCAATTACATATCTTAATAGATAGCTGAGATATTAATTTTTAAGTGTTTTTATTTGCACCCTCCCTGACCCTCGCTCTTACAATAATTAGCCACTCTCTAAGCTGATTCCGATGGAGCTGTATGCCATCTTAATTGTCCCAAAATATGAATTTTTTACAATAAGTAATTTCGAAGATACAATCATTTGAAAAAACTATTCGGCCGACAATTTATTTTTAGCCCCCCCCCCCTTTCCGGACGCCAATGGATAAAAAAATATTAAATTATTTTTGTAGTTTGTTCCACAATCCTCTCTATATCGCTGCTGAAATTTAGAAATTTGAGCTCACTTACCTAATCAACAATCTACCAAAAAACGAACATTCTACCTTTAACGGTCTCGGAGATATGAGTCCATGTGTACGGCGGGACGGATTTTTTTTGCATTTTTAGGCTAATTTAGTCATGAAACGCGAAAAAACAAAATTTCAGGGTAGCAAATTTTCTTTTTTTTTGTGTCGATCACCATACTTTTTTATTAGAATAATAAAGTAAAAGTGTTCTTAGTACATAAAATGTAACAAATATACCAGATATGAATATTTGTGACAACCTCGCACCAAAATTTAAGAAGAATACGCGTGGAAACTGGCATATTTAATAATACTTGTTATCTAAATTTTTCAATTTCGAGTTATGACAACGAAAAATAGATAAAACTGTCAAAAATAAAAAAAGGCAAAGTTTTCTAGATTTTGCGAATTGATGAAGAAAATAGTAATTCAATCATTTATTACAACGAAAGTAGTGTGTCACCCTAATTTGGTTCACTTTACTACGTTATTATTCCAGGTATAGTGTATCTAGTATAAACCTATGTGTGTCCCCAGTTTTATTTTCCCTAGAGGGGCAACATTATTTTATGCTTTTATTTTAAATATTTGATTTAGCGTTGATATTTCAAATTTCTCTTGATTTGAAGTAAAATAAACTTCAAAACGGTGATAATTAACCTATGAACGCAAGTCAATAATGGAAATTTTAAAGTGTAAAATTAATTAAAAAATAAATGAAAGAAATCAAGGCACTGACAAAGATCGTTAACTCTTCATTTACCTCCGGAAGCCATACATTATATCAGCTTATATGAAACCGAGTTAGAGTTATGCGATTAAAATGAATATTATAAATATTATCCGTCACTTAAAATATTTATACGGATTCGCAAACTCAAATTAATTTTAACGAACCAAAACACGTTGTAGTAATCCGAACGATAAAATCTTCAAAATAAAGAATTTCATGGAATCCTGAACGATTTTTTCTTAGCTTCATGACAACGGGTCCTAATTATCAATTCAAACAGGAAATGAAGTCGGTTGTTGTTTTTGTTTTAGAAAATTACTTTCATCATTTTTTGTTTTACGAAATTACTATGAATTTGAAACCAACGACAGAATTGTGGGAATTCTCAGCAATTTATGATACTAAAAAAGTTATTTATATTATTTTTCCTCGCAAGAACACACAAGATATGATGATAATGCTCCGAGTACCTTATTCTAAATATATGCATATAAATTTTATTTTTGCGCAAGTGCAACAATGTAAATTTTTTAAAATTTCTAAAAGTAGTTCTGTTAATTAACATTTAGTGGAATACGTAACCGTACGTTTTAATATTTAATAAAATTTGGAAATTGTTACGATTCTGTACTTGAAATGGAGTGTTAACCCGTAATATCTTTATTGTTATTATTATTAATATTATTTTAGCCCATAAATGAAACATAAAATTAGAGAATATGAATGAATTCACGCTAATGATTTTATTGAAGCAGGTAGAAATGAAATAACTATAACCTTGGTTGTTATTTTCGCCAAAAAAAAACATAAAGAAAGATATAGATACATAAAAAACACACACAAAGGAAAAAACCAGTTTAAAGTGTGCATTTTAGTCTTTAAGCTTAATTCCAGTTTTATCAAAAAAAAAAGATCAAATTACGAAGGATAACAAAAAATACCTACGATATTTTGTCATCACATGTTTTGCACGATTCAAATCACATGTAAATTAAGATAAACATTGATGTAATTCGATGTTATACAATGGCGAAGTTTTAAAATATATTTATAAAAGAAGAATGACTTTGGAATTTTGTAGAAAGGTGGGCTGAATTGGGTGTTTATTTAGTTAGGTTCTAAATATTAGAATGTTGCCTCAAACTGGGTACTAGGGTGTATGTTGAATCATCGTTCACGAAACATTTGGAAGAGATATTTTTATAAAATGAAGAACTTTCTATATACTATCCTTAGTAAGATTGAAAGAATATTTCACAATTAATTATTTGATGAATCTACTTATGTGTCGTAGATACTTGCTGATTCACAATAATTACGTTAGTGATAACAAGTATTTTTACTTTTGGGATATGTTCCGGCACAAGATGCAGTTCTATGTATATTCATGAAATAATGCCTAAAAGGAAAGCAGAACTAATTAACAAAATTTCGGCCTTACTTTACTCTGAAACTATGAAGTTTGGTCTTGCTTTGCTATAGTTCAGGGTGAACTACACTATGACATTTTGGTGCATCTCCAGTTTTATTAAGTGAATAGAAGGCGAAAATAATTAATACCATATCAGGTACATAGCATACTTAGATAATATACTTATTAACATACATATGAGAAAATTCGCAAAATAATCATGGTCTTAAGTGCGTAGTATAATTAGTTATGTTAATTGAATTCAATGATTTGTCATCTCAAGTAATATTCCAGCAAAACTCGTACTTACATATTTGGAATTATTCCATCGATTTTTTGGTTTTCCTAATGCAATTAGATAATAATTATTTCAAAAATGTTGAATTATTTTAATTAAGTGTTTCCAGTCGAATTCTCGTACTTCTACAATGGCACTACAGCCCAAATCAGGCCTTGGCCTCCTGGCCTTCAGGTTCCTTAACTTTTTTATTACTTTTTCTTACAGAATGCTCTATGTTATAGTCAATTTCGACCTTCATGAGCAATGCACAAACACAGTGTTGGAAGGAAAGAATGCTATTGAGAAGAAAGGGGAAAGGCAGACCGTAATGATTGGTGAAGCTAGTATATTTTTTCATTTGTACTGGGACAAGTATTTACAGATATTATGGGTCACTGAATAATAGAAGGCGAACAGAAACCATCTATTGAGTAGCAACTGAAAAATTCGTGCTGAATAAGTCCTACTGTCTGGAATGGGAATCGAACTCCTAGAACAGCCACAAAATAAATATTTTGTGGAAGAATTGTTAGCCCTTCGCATAACCCTCTATCTACAAGCTTTGTTATTTTCGAGGATCGAGGTAACCAAGGTATATCCAAGCTGGCAGTGCACTTATATGATTTGAACTCACGACCTTCGCATTGTAGACCAACACGTTATGCTGGGCTACACTCTTGCTAGTTGAATTCCTTACAAAGGACAGTTTTTTTTTTAGATATACTTTGAGAGATAACCTCCGACGAAGAAATAATTAACTGAATAAATAATAGATGAAATATTTATACTATATATGAAATCTGCAGCATGTAACATGCAAGTACAGAAACATAACTACGTATTCAAAATTATAAGTTTCACTCTGTTTACCACTTTCCATACAAATGTCATTATTCAATAGTATAAAGACTTTAAAATTACATTATCGCCTGCTTTAAACTATCACATTTCATCTTGAGTATCTCATAATTGATCCTTGCGACTTGTTATTTGCGGTAAAGCCTGAATCCTTCTTGTCCTTGTGTATGCCAATGGGTTATTAGCAGTGCTGTATTTCTAGATAGACGCCAATTTTTTACGTCGCCGACCACAACTTAGGGGGTCACCCTTTAATGCAGTTTACACAGTCGAATCGGTAAAGAGAGAAAAAAGGAATTGAAGGTTAAACGGAATTAAAAGGAGAGAAAAACCCAAAATGTCGATCGACGATGATGTTTAAATGGCGAAAGTCGTTTGACAATGGAAATACGGTCTTTGGCAATGCATTCCAACGCTTTGAAGTTCGGGGTATGAACGACTGCCTATATTTCACTGTATGAGAAGTGGAAAGCTTAGCAGTAAGCTCGTGTGTGTGCTTGAAACTAGGCGAGTATTTCTGGGAAATGTATAAAGAGGTGGAATTGTAATTTCCTGTTGATTGGGAGATCGAGCAATCTTATGTTTTTTGATAGTATTGAAAGTGTCTGGTCAATATGCGTCTGGAAAGTAATTTTTGAATAAGGATGAATACCAAATTTGACAAATTTTGACCAATGAATTGGTGTTCGTAGTATATTAATAAGATATACTGGTAGAAATCGTGAAGATAAATGCTTCAAAAAAAATATATACACTGAGTTTTAGAGGAATTCAATTTTATTTTCCACCTGTCATCATCATCAATGGCGCGACAGCCCAAATCGGGCCCTGGCCTCCTGAAGTCGTCGCCTCCAATCGTCTCGATCCAAAGACCGCGTCCTCCAGCTGCTAATTTTTAAAATGGCTTTGCTGTCTTCATCAACCGAGTCTTCCCATCGCTTGCGTGGTTTGCCTACTGGCCGGTTACCACTCGTTTTGCCTTTAAGAGCACGTTTGGGGATTCTTCTGTCTTCCATTCGCTCTACATGGCCAGCCCACTGCAGTTTACGTAGCTTGATGAACGTTGAAGCTTCTGGCTCGTCGTAGAGTTGATACAACTCATGGTTGTATCTTATTCGCCATTCCGTTCCTTCCTTCACAGGTCCCAAAATTCTTCGGAGGACCTTTCTTTCGAATGTGTTAACTGCTTTTTCGGAAGTTCGCGTTAATGTCCACGTCTCGCTGCCATAACAGAGCACAGGTCGTATAATAGTTTTATAAATCCGCAGCTTATTGTTCCTGTGCACTTTCTTGGATTTCATTATTGGAAGTACCGAATAATACGTCTTATTTGCTAGTATTATCCGTCGTTTGATTTCGTCTGTTTCATTACCGTCCTTTGCTAGATTAGCCCCAAGATATATGAAGTTGTCCACACTCTCCAAATTATATTCCGCAATTGTTATGTTTTGTCTGATTGGCGTTCTCCTTCTTGTTTGCGTCATTACTTTTGTTTTGCTTTCGTTAATGCGCAACCCGACTTCTTTTGCGGCGGAGTCAAGATTGACAAATACCTCCTTAGCACTAGGGAAGGATCTTGCTAGAATGTTAATGTCGTCAGCGTATGCTACTAGTTGGGTGGACTTGAATAGTAGTGTCCCGTTGGTGTCGACTGGGATTTTTCGGACGACATACTCTAGTGCCAAGTTTTCCACCTGTACTGTAGGTGTATTGTAGTATTGTAATCGGAAATTTTTTCGAGTTGTCGCAGTAAATTATTTTTTATTTTCTGTGGATCTAATCATGTTGAAAATATATCGTCAGCAAAATCAGCCAGTTCGCAGTGGGAGTGTTTTGGGACATCAGCAGTATAAATGCTATACAATGTTGGGCTGAGGCATGAACCTTGGGGAACACCTGCGGGAATCGATCATGAAGTGGAGTATGTTCCTTTTAATTCATGAATATTAACAAGCTTAGAGATGAGGCCTTCATGCCAAATTGAGTCGAATGCTTTTTCGAGGTCAAGTATTATCATGCCAATTGACTCTTTGGATCTAATTTGTCTTTGAATAAACGATTTAACTCTGAAATTGAGTAGTTGAATGTTTTGGGTGGAAGCCAAATTGGAAACTTGGAATAGTGCTGGTGTATTCGATCGTATCAGTCAGGCGTCTAAGAATTGCGTTCTCGAAAATTTTGCCTATGATAGGGAGTAGGCTAATGGGGCCATAGCTACCGGGTTCAGAGAAATGTCTTCTTCGCTTCAGTATAGGGATAAGCGTTGCTATTTTCCAGGCTAGTGGAAAGTTTCCAAACTTAAGCAAGAGTTATAAATAAAATTCAAATAAACTATCGCATTCACGGGCATGATTTTGATCATGAGCGGCAGTACCTGGAGCTTTCTTTCGATTTGCGCAGTGTAATGATAATTTCTGAAAACTGGTATCCGTCTATCATTTGCACTTATCTGCAATCCAGATAAAAATGATTTTTCCATCTTTAAGGGTATGGGAGTTCATGTTCATATGTACACATATGGCCTACAGCGCACAGACAGTTCTTAGATTTTGAGTTTAATCAATCATTAAATTAAAATTAACATGAAAATTGTTCATGCTAAATTTCATATTGAAGCAATAAAATTTTTTAAGATAATTGATAAATTGAATTCTGAAACTGTTGGATTTGCATGGGATCTTGAATCGAATTATCAAAATTCCTATTTCTATTTCTACACCAATTTTCAAGCCAGCTTTCCTGAAATGTTCACAATAAGCCAATCAGTGGGCGTTGCAATAGAGGAAACCAAACCAACCCCACCGTGAAATCTGAGGAGTGGAGTGAACTTGATAATTTTTTTCGGTTGAAAGAAATTCTCTGCAAATTTCATGTCTACCTCGAATCCTTTTTAAGAAAATTTTTGACGTACATTTTGCGAAATTTTGTATTTATGTGCGAGGTGCTAGAAGGGGTGAGCGAATTGCAACAAATTCTTAATGTTGATGGAATAAATGTGTAGTGTACTTTAGTTGCGCAATGTCCGATTACTTGGATGGTTTGGTAGACAAATAAATTTTACTAGCTTTCGAAATTTCGAAAAATTCAACGGTGAAAAGGGGGGGGGGGGGAATGAGGAGTTAGTTAAAATGATTGTTGGACTGCGGCTAATTCACGAACTTAAAATTATATTTCTGCTAAAAAACGCATGGAATAAATTTTAGCTGGACAGCTCAAAGTGCTTGGGAATTAAACCGACAGACAATTCGAAATTTTTGAGCGAAGCAATTCAATTTTGAAAAGTTCTTTATTTGAGTATACTTCCGCTCCTAATTTAACCTTTCGGGATCAAATTTTTTTATCTAAAAAATCAAATTTTTTTATCTAAAAAAATTTGCATTTGTTCGCATTTTGACATCAATCGATACCGTAGCCAGCATAACTTCAAAGGCATTATTTACTACTTTCTTTGACAAATATTCTTTCTTCTTAAAACATACATGCATATCCATACAAATTTTGATATTTAAAAATGCATTTTAACTAATTTATTTTTTACTTAAGAAGTAATGAAATTATTATTATTATTGATTTGTTCACGGAAAAAAATATGCATAGCATAATTTCCTAATCACCATAGCTGGAGTTTTTAAGGTAAAAAGCTCCAAAAACATGGCATATTTAATGATTTTATAAGGTTAGTTGTGCTCTATATTATGGTAAAATGTTATTTTACTATGCATACAGTCCTTTCTCCCTGTTTATTAGCTGCTATTTCAGCTATGTGCAAAGGCATTTAGTTTTATGCTGTTTTCGCCTTATATATAACTAATATTCCATTTTGCTACGGTAGCATGTATGTTTCATTTAAAAGTTAGATTGACAAATAAAATGGCTAAATTACTAAAATATTTAGGAATACTGACTGGCGTCGTTCCGTACTCCTTTCGTATGAAAAAATTTCCTGGTACATAATTCATACATTTGTTATGTTCGACATGTTATAAGTCAAATATCTTCCGAAGAAGAGTTTGCTTGGGTATGGCAATATATTACACGGAAAAAAATAGAGCTGGTATTGCCGTTTTTTTTTTATAGGTTTCTACCTTTAAAAATGGCTCTAGTAATGTAAAAAGGAATATATACTATATAATAAATAGGTGAATGAAATTGGCCAAATGTATAGATATTACAGCTATTTATTTTGGTAAAACTCCATTGTATGAAGTTGTTCATCAAAGAAAACCATCGTACGATCAACTAAAATAACGTCAATTTTAATTATTAATTTCGTTGACAATCCTATGGTTTTCTTTGATGAACAACTTCATACAATGGAGTTTTACCAAAATAAATAGCTGTTCTACCTGTACATTTGGTCAATTTCATTCACCTATGTATTATAGTAAATATTCCTTTTTACATTACTACTACAAAAAGAGCCATTTTTATAGGTGGAAAACTATAAAAAAAACGGCAAAACCAGCTATTATTTTTTTCCGTGTTAACTCTTAAATATATAATTGCACTAGACATGAAAACATTTTATAACAAATTGCATGCTTGTAGTTTTTATGATTTTGATGAAATTGAAAAATTACCTTTTAGAAATTATGAAATTGTGTGGGGGGTGTTGGATAGGGTGAAATTCGAATATTAAATGTAAGAAATTTCGACTTGATAGCTCATAGCGGTTACTGGTTACGAAATATTAGGGAGCCACAGTTCATACAATTTTTAGTTAGCAGCAGATTTTGAATGATATTAAGTATTCGTAATGATACAGCATCTTGATCCTGGCCATTTAAAATGTTTTTTTCGTGGTGTAATGCCATCTTATATATATTAAACTTGCAGTACTGGTGCTTATTAAGCTAGGGTGTAACTTAGTGGGTAGCGTGTTGGTCTTGTAATACGAAGGTCGTGAGTTCAAATCCCGGCCGATGCAGTATTTAATTCCAGCACATTGCCTGCTTGGATATACCTTGGTCACCTCAATCTACGAAAATGAAAAATTCGTAGAAAGAAGGTTGTGCGAAGGGCTAACAAACCTTCCACAATAAGTAATGAAAAATGTTAAGGAACCTGAATGTCAGGAGGTCAAGGTCCGATTTGGGCTGTAGCGCCCTTGTGCTTATTGACCTAACCTTTTCAGAACAGATGATGTCGATCAAATTGATGTTATTGACTATTATCTAGAGTCAGTACTTAAAAAATTAGGTATTTCTACAGAGCTCCTCATGGGCTTTCCAATGACACCAAGTTTGTGTCGATATCTTCGAATTATTTTTTCGTTCACAAGACCCGTTTGGTACCGGATTTAGAAATTAATTTTTCATCTTTCGTCTTAGTTACACAGTGTACAATCATTAAATGTGATTACCCTTGTCGCTTACCATTATTATTTTTTGTTCAAGGGCTCTTGGATTATTAGACTTTCTATACAGTCTTATTCTTTGCTAGTTGTTGCGTTCAGCGTATTGTTTTTGTTGTTTTTGAATCATAAGTTTTCAAGTTTTGAATCTAATTTCAATCTATTTATTGTAATGTTTCAAATTACGGTCTAGCGTATTTTGCTTATTAACACTACAATAGCTGGATTCATATCTAATATAGTAACGTCATGAAAAGCGTCTGGCTTAAGGTTAAAAAAGTCAATACGCTTATCGCAGTGGGATGCACTTGCGCTTATCTCAATGCGTTTCACTTGCGGTTATCGTATTGTATGAATATTATCAATTAGAATACTTGCCGAGTACTCTGCGGATACGCTTGTTGTGTTAGCTTTTATTTTTATTTTCTTTTTATTCAGCTTACAAAGCCATACTGGTATAACATTATCGTTTTATAATAATGAAGTGGAATATAAAAAGATTAAGAGGATTTACCTAAATCTTGTTGATAATTTTTCAGAAATGTTCTTAGCCAAAGTTAAACATGAGAAAATTTGTGTTGATATAAATAAAAAACATTCAGGTTCCAAAATAATTTTTAACCACCAAGAAATCTAGTTTTTGTATTAATTCTATACAGAAATCAAATTTTTCTGATAATGGAATTAGTATCTATACTCAATTTACGTAATTGGTTTAATTTTAATAAGTTCGAAAGGACTATAGGGACTGCTCTTTTGTGTCTATCTATTTCAAAATAAATATTATGGCTAGATATTTTTGATCAATTTTTGAAACTTATACATTTTGATTCGATACAAATTGCCAAATTGTTAGTTTTTGCAATTTATTTACTGAAATAACGTTGTTCTTTAATTGTTTATGTGAGATTAGAAAGAGTAGCAAATAAAAACACTTAGCAACAACTGATCGCTGTAATTGTCGTTAGTTTAACTTTGCTTAAATTTAGCTGGAGCATAACTATAAACGCAAGCAAATGATTTCATAAAATTAAATAAAAGAACATACAATGGGGAATTCCAATGTTTGGTTGGACCACCTTTATTGCTTATCACTTCAAATAATCTGTTTGGCATACTTTTTAGTAAATTTGTTATTGTTTTTTCATCAACACTCTGCCAAGCATCAATAATAGCCATTTTCAACTGTTGAATATTTTCATACTGCCTGTTTTCCATATAAAATTTCTTTGCTAGGATCCCCCAAATGTTTTCTATTGGATTAAAGTGTGTTGAGCAAGCGGATCTCACGATATGGTCCTGCAACCAGGAATAAGTAACACAGCTCAGATGTATTCTGGCGTCTTTCTGTTGAAAACCTAATACTCAGCGCCTCTGAGTCTCATAAATGGCAACAAATTTATAAGCAACACCTCTATGTATTCCGATGACTTCATTCGAGTAGTGGCAAACGCCAGTTCTAACATTCCATTTGCTCAAAAAGCTCCCGAAGCCATAAACCACTGAAATCGCGTTTCGAAAAAATTTGGGGATCCTTTCGCAAATTACGCCAGTACTCATTGAAACCATCTGGGCCATCCAAGTTCCAGTTTTTCTCGTCAGAAAAAATGGGCTTGAGGAGAAAATAGCAGCTAAGTTAGTGTTCATCATTTTACCTCAAACAAATTGGTTTGCATATTTGCTTAGGCGAATTCTAAAGGACATGGTGCGCATTTCAGCTTTTGGCGACAAATGGACTTTAAACACCCTCTGGGCTATCAATTTTGACAAATCTAGCTCACAATCCTTAGCGATTTGGGCAGCGGTCTTCATGAAGTTACTTGCATTTTGAATTATCCGATGCTTATTTCGGTCTGACAGCTTGCCTTTTGGTCCTCCTATTCTACGTTTCCATAATTTTCAGGAATTTGAAGCACATTTCAAATGGCAGCGTCATATCGATTGAGCTTTGCAACAATTGCACCACACTTGCTTAAGCCTTCTTCAAAAATTGTAAGAATTTGGTCAATTTCCAAATCTGTAAGCACTTTTCCGCGCGGCATTTTAATAATAAACAACAACAACGATCTTAATAAATTTTTGAATAAATTTGACTTGTTATCAACAGTTGATAGCACAAACTAATGACAATCTACTTACTGCGTTTATAGTTATGCTCCAGCTAAATTTCAGCAAAATTAAACTAACGGTATTATAGCGATAATTTGTTTCTAATTGTTTTTGTTTGCTACTCTTTCCTCTTCTACAATGGCGCTACAGCCCAAATCGGACCTTGACCTCCTGATATTCAGGTTCCTTAACTTTTTTTATGACTTATTGTGGAAGGGTTGTTAGCCCTTCGCACAACCCTCTTTCTACGAATTTTTCATTTTCTTAGATTGAGGTGACCAAGGTACATATATCCAAGCAGGCAGTGTGCCGGAATTATATATTGCGCCGACCGGGATTTGAACTCACGACCTTCGCATTACAAAACCAACACACTACCTACTAGGCTATACCCTAGCTCTTTCTCTCTAATAACTCGTAATCAATTAAGAAATAACGGTATTTCACTAAATAGATTGCAAAAATGAGCATATTTTGACTGCGTTAATAGTTATGCTCCGCAGTGTTTTATTATAACGATTAGGTTTACAAATTTGTTTTCATTTTGCTTATGAATAGTATAGAATACAAAATGTCTTGAATAGTTTTCGAAAATTAGATATTTAATATTTTATCAAATAGAAAACCATATTTGAATTTTGAATAAAAAAAAAATATATGTATAACAAAATTTATAAAAATTGGAAATGTTAGTTTCCGATTGATCCTAGCGATACAATAATAATTGAATACATGCACACGCAGCTGTTAATCTACACTCATAAACAATTTATAAACAGGAAATAGATAAACTCGTAACACTTCATGCCAAAGCATACTTAATAATCGTCATTATTCGACTACCGGAAAAAAGATTTTGAAAACACAAGGACCTTATTGCAGAACCTTTTGAACTCCTCTAAACCTACAACGTAGGCCCGTTTTGAATCATAAAAGCATACGAATTAAAAAAAAAAAATAAAAGTAAAAAAAAATCCATTGTAAGTCCAGTCGTACCTTAAGGACATTCTGGTAAACGAGAACTCCTTAAATCCAATTGCGCACGTCAGAACTCAAAATATTCACAGTACTTCACCGATTCGAGCACGCACTTTCAATTTCGAATTCAACACACAAGAACCACTTTGGATTCGTTTGCGTCATACAAAAAAACTGTAAACACACTCGTTAATATTCTGAATGGAAAAATATTTTTTTTTCTTGCTCTTTTCTCACTTTCCGAACAGCCCTTAGGGGTCACCAAACCAACCCAAGAGGGTTGATGTTTTGCACCAGTGGCCACTGCACACCAACCGGAACGCTCAGTTCAATGCAGGCAAGTTTTTATTTTTTCTTTTTTTTTTTCAATTTCGCTTAATTTCCCAATACGCAAGGATAAAACACTTTTTAGCCGTTATTCGCGCCAATGTCACATAAAACGCGTCCACGATCGATGGAGGCTGACAACCGAATGACCCGCAGCAGCAACGGTCGGACCGAATTTCCGCCTCATTGGATTCGATTTCGTTTGGGCCCGCGTATACAACAAACAGCCGCGGAATTTTTCGCGGGCCTCTGAGAGGTACAGTAAAGTGGCCGGGCCTGATGGAAGAACCCAGAATGCAATGGTGGACCCGCGCCGTGGTCTTTTGCGGGGTCGATGAGCTCTTTTATCCGCGTTTCCGCGCATTCAAAAAACGGAATAAAGTTATGAACGATGAGTAACGCCATCTACTTCTTATGCGCCATGTGACGAAGTCGTTACCCATCCAGCCCCGTGCTTAGCGTTTAGTGTGGAATTCGAACTCTTCGTGTGGCTTTAAGAGAATCGCCGTTCGGAGAAGTACGAGAACGAGCAGCTCTAATGCAGTCTTGCAGATGCAGGAAATTTTGAAAATTGAATGCACTTTTCATTCAGCGAAATAAAGAGAAGTGCCGTGAAATAAGTTGGAGAGGAGTGGTGCTGGTTTCATTACCATTCTTAAGAGATATTTGGCTGAATATGATTTGAAGAGACTCCGAGAGCAGAGGTAGCGAAGATAGTACCATGTACCACACGCAATCTTTGTTTTCTTATGCCTGAAAAGTAGTCTGCACAGCACGCTAAGATTAGTCATAATGTGTAAGCTGACGGCGATGGATAGTGCGGTAGGTTATAGGAGAAATTGCATTTTTACTTTATTATTCTAATTAATAAATACATACAATGAAATGTGACAATGAAATTTTTTTCATATAAAAATATAGTTCTTCCTTTAACTTAGTTGATACATTTGTTACTTCGAAGTCAATAAAAAATTTCCGCCAATAAGTCATTATTCTTGGGTAGGATCGGTCCTAATAAGGTGCAAATGGAGCAATTGCACAGGGTGGATATTTTGAAGGGCGGCGTTATCAAAAGGCTCTGTTGGGTAGATTGCCTCCTCGTGGTGCAGACTGGGTAATGCTAAAAGATCTGCAGATAGGGGGGAATAAGTCGAATAGCTTTCTGTCGGCACCGTATCCTCTCAAGATAGGGGAGAATAAAGTCGAATAGCTTAACAACTTCTCCGCATTCTATCTATGATCTTTGGCGGATGTGATAGGGGGGACTGAAATCGTTCAGCTAGCTGTCGGTTCCGTATCCTAGCACAACATGGATACTCTTGAAATCTGAACTGGTCATGTTTCAGGCAGTTGTCAAGAGGTTTTATGGTTACAAAGGGATTTATCCCTAAAGTGATTTGCAAGTGTACGTACTAACTATATGGTGATAATAAAATAATTATAAATTACGAAGCTAGAGGAGTAAATCTTGTATGTATACAAAAACAGTATATGCCAATGGATGTATGGTGTGTAACTTACCCTTAATATGCGACCTCTGGATACCAGGCGCTTTCAACAATTTTTAAAGGCTACAATCCAAAAAGTAGTCTCTGAAGAAATTAAGGGATTCAAGGAAAAAATTATCGGAGAGGTCAGGAATATGTGTGAAGCTCTGTGGACGAAAACTATTGAAGGTGCGAAAGCGGAAAATGAAATAGAAAAGCAAAACGAGAGAAAGATAAGGTACGCGAGTGTTCTAGGAAGAAAAGAAGAGGTTATCGTGATACAGCCTGAAAAAGAGCAAACAAGTGGACAAACAAAAAGTTGCAATTAAAGAACAAGTAGACATTATAAAATTAGGTACTGGTGTAGATAAAGTTATAAAAAGTGCAAATGGAAAAGTGATAATCGGCTGTAACGAAGTAAAAGATAGGGAAAAGTTAGAAAAAACTATAACATCACAACTAGGAGATGAATATAATGTTAAAGTGCCGCGAAAAAGATTGCCAAAAGTTAAAATTATTAGAATCGATAAATAAGTATGTGAAATCGAATCTGAGCTAATAAAAGCTATTTGTAATCAAAACGATATCGAAGAAAAAATCAGTACGGAAACGAAAATAATAAAAAAGATAGAGAATGAGCAATTCAACAACATAAATCTGATCTTAGAGTTAAATACAGAAACGCACAACAGATTATTGCAAAGTGACAGAATCAATAACGGATGGAAAAAATGTAAATTAATGGATTTCACTAGTGTGCTAAAGTGTTTCAATTGTTGGGGCTTCCACCATAAAGCAAACAATTGTTAAAACAAAGTTATTTGCAAAAAATGTGCTGGAGAACATGATGGTAGAAACTCCGAAAAAAACGACAAACAAGACGTCAAATGCGTGAACTGTACACACAAAATGGAGAAGTTTAAGTTGAAGGATATCTGTAATAAGCATATGGCTACAGATAGAGTGCCCAACGTTTAAAAGAGTTCTAGACGAAGAGTCCAAGAAAACTGGTTATTTGTAGCAACTATAAAACATTATTAGTAAAAAAAGAAGTATTTTCTGTATATGTTTGAATGAGTGCAATTTAACATTTCGACGAAATTGAAGAAAGAATATTGGAGGACTTAAGACCTATGATACTGGCGTTGACTGAAACTGGACTGACGGACGACATTGAGGATGCGGAAGTAAATGCACAAGGCTATAATTTAGTATGATGTGATTCTGAAAATAGAAATACCGGGAGTGGACTATTTTATATCAGAAAGGATGTAAAATATCAAACAGTATTATCGAGAAAAAAAGTTGGCAGCTGTTGGTGCAATACGATAAACATTAAAAGAAAGGAATTCCAAGGAAACATTGCGGTAATATACAATTCACTAAGTTCATCAAACGCAGACTTTTTTCAAGGCGTGGAAGTAATTTGTGAAAAATTAACATCGAGACAGGAATGCTTATTAATTGGAGATTTTAACATCGATATGAATGTATTATAATAAAAAATTGAAGACAGGCATGTTAGCTTTAGGAATGAAAAAGTTCGTTCAACAAACGACAAGAGTAGGAAAAAAATCAGCTTTTTGTAATAAAAAAATTCTACATGAAGTCGTTCAGACACCAAAAATAACATAATCATGCAATGGCTTATATTGAGCTTTCAAATAACAAAAACAATACTAAGGAGAGGAATAAAAAAATATATTCAAGAGATTCCAGGCACTATACGAAAGAAAAATATATTAATGGGCTTAAACTATACAAAACTAATAGTAATGTATGTCACACGGAGGTCAATAAAAGGGCGATAAATTGTATCACAAAATTAGTGGAAGTATGAGACTCGTTTTAAGCTAGGGTGTAGCCTAGTGGGTAGCGTGTTGGTCTACAATGCGAAGGTCGTGAGTTCAAGTTCCGATCGACGCATGATTCCAGCACACTGCCTGCTCGAGTATACCTTGGTCACCTCAATATACGAAATGAAAAATTCGTAGATAGAGGGTTGTGCAAAGGTTTAACAACCCTTCCATAATAAATAATGAAAAACTGTTAAGGAACCTCAAGATCAGGAGGCCAAGGCCCGATTTGGGCTGTAGAAGAAGTAGAAGATTAGACTCATCATTTAAAAGTCTTCCAGAAAAAAGAGGAACAGATGAGGGCATATTCACAAAAATACTAGACTGCATATTGTGCAATTGGCAAAGAAATTTGTGATTTATATAATGCATCACGAAATAACGGCGAGTTTCCGAAGGAGTGGAAAGTTTCGACTGTAATACCGATTCAAAAAATTAGTAAGACCTAAAAGGCAGAAGAGTTCAGACCAGGGTTCCGAAAATCATATTCATATGAAACTGCATTATAAACATTGATAATTGAATGGAACCAATGCCTAACCAAAGTAACAAAAATATTATTGGCGTCATTTTTCTGGATCTTAAAAGGGAATTTGAAACAGTAAATAGAGAATTATTGTTGAAAAAACTTTGGCAGCTTGGAGTAAGCGGGATGGCCTATAAATGGTTTGAGTCATATTTAGTTGATAGGATATAGTACGTTAAATATAACAATGCGCAATCACCAAATTTGGCAAATAATAACGGAGTCCCCCAAGGATCTGTGTTGGGGCCAATACTATTTATTTTATATATAAATGATATTGTAAATTATTTAGGAGACTGCAAAATTAAATTATTTGCAGATGATGTGCTGGTCTATATTGTTAGCGATAGGTCAAATGAAATAGACAGAAAATTGAATGAAGTACTACATATGATTGAGACGTGGCTTTGAAGAAATAAATTAAAAGTTAATTTGAGCAAAACAAAATGTATGATAGTCAGGCATGAAAGCGCAAATGTTACTTTGAATATTGCAGTAATGTTAAAAAATGGGGATATCCTAGAAAGAGTTAGTGAAATAAAATATTTGGGAGTTATTATAGATGATACTCTTCGGCTTAATAAACATAGGGAACATATTGTTATAGATCTGGCAACCACGTAATTGAAATTTCTGGAATATACAAGAACAGTATCCCCTAATATGTAAAACGCCATCTAGAACTTTCAAGTAAACACTCGACGGAACTATATACTCCAAAATGTAAGCAATTAAAGATCTAGAATAGTCGAGACACAACCAACGACACCTGACGGAAGCTTCGAGAACTGGGGCAAATTAGTATAAAAGCACGAAGCTGTCAGACGGCAACCAGTCATTCAGCGACATCTGTGGAAGAACGCGAACCGGTATAAGAAAGCGAAAGTACAATATCGGTGGTGCCATATAGTGCGAATTAAGTTGAAAGTGCAAATTAAAGTGAAAGTGCGAATAAATAAATTATCACTATTTTTAAACGAATTTGTGTTTTACTTGAAATCTCGGCGAACCCCTAGCTCGCAACAATTGGTGTCAGAAGTGGGATTTCAAGGATAAATTCGGGTTAAAAATCGCGAGTGAAATTAAAAATTCTCAAACGGATAATTTTGTGAGAGTGAAAAAGTGAAACTAAAATTCTCGAACGGACAGTGAGAATTTTGTGAAATCGAATATTCTCGAGTGCTTTAGTGAGCAGTGACATTAATTAATGAAGAAAATTTAAGTGAATTCGAATCGCAGAAAAACTTTAAATAAACGGTAGTGAAAATGCCAACCTAACCCCAAGAAAATTTGCAAACGCGATATCTGTCAGTGAAAAACATCTATATGATCTATATGAATACAAACAAGGAGCTGTCTTCCTGTGTGTACACTTAGAGCTCAGTCCAAAGATGTGACAAAAATTCAAGACCATCTCAAGGTGAAAAAAGAAATCCAGTTTATGTGGTCTTCCTCTTTTGCAGCAGTGCCATACAAAGCCCTCTCTTACGATTTAATAGCAGAGGTGCCCAGGAGGCTGCGCTACCCCGCACATCTAATGTTAATTTTTTATCCCTTTTCTATATTTTAGTTATATTTTTCTCTCTCTTTTTTTAGGGTACCGAGATCAACTTCGGAGTCATTCAAGGGGTTTGAGTGGGGAGAGAAAAGAGTGTCGGTGAAAGTTGCTCTTGAAGCATTGCGGGTTATACTATTTAGGAAAAACACCTACTGGTAACGCTGTCACGGATTTTTTATTTGAGATAGATGATAGATTGCTTACATTTCACTATACCGAAGGAAGAAGGTTTAACGGTATACTGTGGCCGTTCAGCTTGGTGAGTATAACTTCTACTTCTCTCCTTCTACAATGGCACTACAGCCCAAATTGGGCCTTGGCCTTCTGACCTTCAGGTTCCTTAACATTTTTCATTATTTATTGTGGAAGGGTTATTAGACCTTCGCACAACCCTCTATCCACGAATTTGTCATTTTCGTAGATTGAGGTGACCAAGGTAACATATACCCAAAGCAGGCAGTGTGATGGAATTATGCGTCTACCGGAATTTGAACTCACGGCCTTCGCATTGTAGACCAACACTCTACCCACTAGGCTACACCCTGATGAGTATGACGGGGAAAGTGAAAACAGGGGGAATTAGTTCCATTTTGCAATCACCGTGGTAGTAGCGGTAATAAATACTAATGATTGCAGAATTTCTGCGGTGCTCGAGCCGGAACGCTTGTTTCTCGTTCCGATCGAACAACGCAATATATTTTTTGGGTGCCCCAGCCCAAACATGCGAATTGTACTCTAAGCGAGGCGAACAGTATGGTTTGTAAATGCTAGTAAAATGGGATGGCGCAAATATTTTTTAGGGACGTTTGAAGGGATTAGGATCAACTTCAAAGATGTGTTGGCTTCAATTAAGGTGGTTATTAATCTTCACGCCTAGAAGAGTAAAATCTTCGAAAGGGCAAAGTTCTACGCCGGCGAAGGATACATTTCAGGACGACGCCCGATTATAACGCTTGAGGGATAGATGACAGGACTGTGTTTTTGTGACGTTAAACTCTACTTGGTATTTTCGGCCATATTCCAGAATTAAACTCAGGTAAAAGTTCAGAGAACCAAATTACTGGCTGCGTTTGGAAGCTACAGAATGCCTGCGTGAATCCATAAGACAGTTAAATTCGTAGAAGTTATCAAGAGTACTGTCATCTGCAAAATTAAGGATTGGATTGACAGTTGACGAAAGAAGGTGGTTGATGAATATAAGAAGTAGAGTAGATTGAGCCTTGGGAAACGCCGGAATCAATTGGGTAGGAAGAAACTGAAACGCCATTTAACACATTTCGTACAATGCCCTCAGAAAGAAAACTCTTAACCCACTGGACTACAGAATTACAACAATTTCCGCTTTTAAAAACTTGTTCAATAAACACATTTACCTACATACATACTCCTTCATGAATACTTAATATGGCGAGTGTATGTTCGCACGTGACAAAAAGCGCTGATGGCAAGCACTCAAAAAAAAAAGGAGTGCAGTCTGAGATAAGCACAGCCTTTACTCTACGAGATAATTGTCATATCATGATTAAATTGGAGTACCCGTAACTTTAAGCTGAAGTGAAATTTCTTTACAACGATAGGGAAACTTTTAAAAACTGTCGGAATGACAAGGGCAAATTTTGCAATATGTGTATGTAATTTTGATGCATGGATGTTGGTTATGAAAAAATTCATGATTAATTGAAGTCCTACATTTTGCAAATCCATTAAAGTTTTAATGCAATTTATATGGATATAGTCTAAAGGGTGAAGTGTTAGTGTACAGGGCGAAGATTATGAGTCTAAAACGTAAAGGTGAAGCTCTAGCATATTGCTTAGCATTTCAGCACATTGTCTGCTTGGTTATTTTGTGCGAAGAGTAGGAACAAACAAACAGACATGTGGACCAAAATCATCAAAACTAAAGCTTTCATCTGTTCTGAATTTGCTGTCCTTCAGGTTTTTAACAAAAAGTATTAATTTTATTTTATGTAAATAATTAATAATAATAAGAAAAAACTCACCTCTCCCAACTTGTACGCATTCTTAATTCTCATCAGCATGTCCGCTAGCGGAGTCATAAATTTATCTTCGAAACTTTTCAAACATCCATGATAAGTACAAACGAGAACATCACGCGCTTGCCGAACTAAAATACGTTTTGTCTTTTCAAAATACCACGGATATATTTCACTTAGATATCTGTCGATTAAACTTTCAAACCCGGAGTCCTGCAAATAGAAAAATCACCGGTTAGATGAAAGATTTACCGAAATCAATCTCGTACTTACCAAAGTCGGTACATTTTTAATCTGATCTGGTTTCTGGATTCCAGCACTCTCACTATCATCGTTTTCGTTTGCGACACTTTCGTCCCGATGAAATTCAGGAAAACTTTGACCTCCACCTCCCGAATCATTAACCTTGGCAATATCAGGCGGCTCGGCATCCTCGACGTACCACGAAGAAGCATTGTCGACATGTGACGAGGATGATGCTGTATCCGCGCAACACTCGTAATTCGAACATGTTTCGCCCTGTGACTGATAACCTGTAAGTTTATCCTTACATTTTTTCAAGTAGGATCGTACACGTGACTTGCTGCGACGCACCTCGACACGATTCGAATCCGATTTCTTTAAGCCCGTTTCAATGTCAAAGTTGCTGCTTCCGTGACCACTTAATTCCTCAACTTCGGACACTTCCGACTTGGAATCGTTATGCCAAGCATCGTCTGTAGTTTTCCTGGCTGCCGATTTACTTGGAGCAATCTGTAATAATTAAAGAAAAAATTAATTCCAGTAGCCTGTAGTTACCCAATCGACATTCTTTTGGTCAATCAGGGAGCATGACGACATGTAAAATTTTGCGGAGAAAAAACTACACGACCTGGGTCAAGTATAGGAGTGGATTAAATACTGCAATCGGGTACTAGTGTTTTGGCAAGTTTTCCATGACAAACATTCAACGCCATTGTCCTATTTTCGACACAACATTACTTCACGTCAAGGGTCATGTTTCGTATTTGTCACAATGAAATTTATCGATCCGTCCGTTTGATTGTCTCACGAAAACAGTGCGTGATAAGGACCAATTTTAACACTATCCTACCTTCTTCCTTATTGAGAAATACATCGTTGCGTGGCTCCTTTTCACAAAATTTAAACTAGAACTAATCCTATGGAACTTATTTTTTGGATTCTTTTAATGTTGACACAAAAAAAAGGAACATAAAACCGTATTGCAAGTGAAAATTATCCGCGTTAACGAGAAGTACACGAAGATTACTGAAGTCGCAATTTTACTATTCGGTAAAGCTACCCGCCTTTTTTTCCCGGACTCGTATTTTCTCGCCTTACAAACTGAAGAAACGCATGCGCAATTTGGAAGCACCACATCTCCTTGCGAAAGCCGGTGCCGAATTATAATGGATTTGCCTTTGAAGCTAATAAAGGACTTGAGCGTAGCTAGGATATTGCTCCTTCAAGTGCTTCGAAATAAGTTTTGAAAGTTTTTGAACGGGAAGAATACATGCAGAATATTTTCAGTGTAGTGCGCTTGACGACATTTTCGACATTGTTTGGGCAGATTTTTAAAGTGAAGTACAATGCGGATAGAAAATGTGTAGAAATCTTATAAAAATTAACACAATAAATATTATTCGAGAACATTTATGTTGGACATTCCAGAAATATTGGCGGCAAAGATCTAACAATAATTTTGGATATCGTGTAATTCGGTATGGTTAAGCTTTTAAGAAGGTATTTGGAAAATAAATATTATTCGTTTAGAAAAAGAGCAATCCAATTAACTAAATTAAATTTAAAATGAAATGGTATATAAAAAGGTTTGCGAGCCAGATGTCAATATCATTTTGGCAATTCTTCTTGATGTAGTCGTGAGAGTTGAATATAGATATCCATCGATCCCCATTGCGCAGTCTTACGATCACTGCACTTCCAAGCAGAACCAAACAGATTATCACTCCCTTCCAACTGCAAAAATTAAATTTTCTAATTTGGGAAAAGTGATGTCAAAAGGTTTTTTTAAGCTCTACGAAAAGAAAGATATTTAGATGTGTACTATAATTTTGTTATGGAAATTTTTCAAATCATATAAAATAATGTTTTTTTCATTTATTTCCATTAAATTCCAATAACTTTAGCTTCTGATGAAGTAAATGATCTTTTACGATAACTTGCACACCGTTTTCTATTTCAGTTAACTTAATTTTTCGTCGTCGAGTCATTTTGAAAAAAACTTTTTATTTTTACATTAGGTATTGAATCCTACATATTTTTTCTTCAACAAAGATTTCATATTTATCTAGGCTCAAATCCTTCCTTTTTTACCAAGATGTCGCATTGAACTTAAGCGCATTCTGTAATCCAATGCACATTTGCGTTGGTAGGTGGGGTAAATTAGACTAAATAATATATATTTGGTAGAGAGAGACGAACGTAGCGATGGATGTTATTTGTAAAGCTCTAACTTATCTATAGGTTCAAAACAATTTTCAATTCGACACCCAAATTTGTTTTCTCTTAGCATTTTTTTCTGTTTCATTCTAAAACATAACTCAATCCTATTTTTCGACGATGAAACTTAATTGTTCTGGAGCCTGAATATAAAACAAAAAATTTCTGAAAAGTTCTACATTTTCCACTTTCCTTATTTCTTTCACAACAGTTTGGAACTTGAAATACTCCGGGGCAGAACTGCGGGGTATAAGCTATTGTAAGGGAATAGTCAAGTCTTGAACAGTATCAAGCATTAATTAAAGTTTTACTCTTTAAGGAAAAAGAAAATTTTATGTGTTATGATATACTACGAGTACAGTATCTGCAATTTCTTTTACTTACGGTATTTATTGCGAATCGTCAAGCTAATAATAAAGTATTTTATTGGGATTGACTTGGGAAATAAAAAAAAAACATTAATTTTTCAGTTTCATGAGTGCAATAGTATAAATAAACTCCCAACAAGTCGGGCGCAACTTTATTATTTTCGGGAAAAGTTGAAGATGCATGGAAAGTCAATATGCAGGATAGATTGGTTAAGGAGCCCCCTTTAGGGCAGGGCTGCTGTCAATTTAAGAATTAATTGCAATATTTCATTCGTTTATGCAAGTTTGGATATTTATGAGCAGAGGGGTGATATTAAGAGTGGGATGATGTATAAAAAATCAGTTTCATAGACGAATTTGCGTAGAATATTCATAAAATTCGAAGTATATTACATTCACGAAACCAAACATTTGTATGGGAGGGGGTAGATCGAGTAAGGGAGGAGATAGTAGGGCAAGTGCGATTGCAAAACTTTTGAAGCAAATTTCGTTTCAATTATTTTCAAAAGTTTTTGTGGCAAATTTCAAATTGACAGCATTTATAATTAGGCGATGATTGATTTCTTAAAAGTGATCGAAAAAAATTGTGTGTGGGAGGGGGTAGAAGTTTTTATTTCAGACTTTTATGGATTTTTTTTAAATGCATTTTGAAAATTTTCAAGTTTCTTCCTTAAAATTTCATTGAAAAATTTTTAGTTTTCATGTTTTTTTTATTCCACCCCTTCGGTGGATAAAACACAAATTATTAATTTTTCTCTATGTATACAAAATAGATGTATCGACATGGAAAATTTGAACATCTTTCCTCAGCGCCCTAAAAAAATCACTCAACATTTTTAAAATTTTTGCCTACCACCTCCTTCCACTTACACCCTCCAAACTTACCAAAATTAAAACTGTATAGTTCGCCAATCTGAAATAATTTCAATTTCAGTAACGGTTATAAATTTTGGAAAGAGCACCATTTTTGAAATACTCTTCACTTTTCCCCACTACTATAATGTCCACATGCTATGTTACTTTATTATTTTAATAATAAAGTAGTGTGATTGACTTGAAAAAAACAACATAACAGGGCTACGATACTCTAGATGAAATAGAGTTTTTTGTGATCCAAAGAAATTTCGAATGGGAAGTGTTAGAAGGGATGACAGGATTGAACTAATTTTTCCCCATCATGCTAAAGTAGCTATAAAAATGTTTTATACGAAATGCTTACTCCAAAAATTGAATGAGAACTGAAAAAATTAGTGAGTTAGATTTAGTGAAAATGTACAGTTTGTATGGGAGGTGGTAAAAAGAGTGGGGGGATTTTAGTGATTTTTTCAGGAACAACTAGGAATATTGTAAAATTGACATCCCTGAAATTTCAGACTAGTGCCATTTATACTTTTCAAGAAAATCGATTTCTTGTGAAGTTGTGAAACTGTGTCATATTGTGTGGGAGGGGGTAGAAGCAGTGAAGCTAATCAAATAATTTTTCTAATCTTAGTGCTAATACTAATTAAGTATTTATTACTAAATATGAGCTCAATAAATGTTATATGTTCTGAGAAAATCGTCTTAGAGCATTTCATGAAAAAGTGTAGTTTGTATGGGAGGGGATGGAAGGAGAAAGAGGAAGCAAATAATTTTTCTACTGTACATTAAATTATTTTGAAAGTAACATATCCGAAAATTCAGACTAAAAGCTTTTATACTTTTCGAGTAAATCCATTTATTGTCAAATTGCGAAATTGTGCCATTTTGTATGGGAGGGGGCAGAAGGGGTGAAGCTAATCGTCTAATTTTTTTTGGCCTTACTAAAAATTTTCAATAAATATTTGGTGCACAATTTCAGCCCGCTTAATTTTATACGCACTGATTAAATTGGCTTAGAGTAATTCATGACAAGTACAGTTTGTATGGGAGGTGGTAGAAGGAGTCGGAGGACACGCAAAAATTTTATAATTATATATTATTTAAAATAAATATTTGGTGCACAATTTCAGCCCTCTAAATTGGATACGCACTGAGTAAATTGGCTTAGAGTAATTCATGACAAGTACAGTTTGTATGGGGGGTGGTAGAAGCAGAGAGAGGATACACATAATTGTTGTACAGTAGATTGATATTATCATAGAAGTAACATATTCCAAATTTTAGGCCAATAGCTTTTATACTTTTCGTGCAAATCCGTTTATTATCAAATTGCGCAATTGTGTCATTTTGTATGGGAGGGGGTAGAAGGGGTAAGGCGATTTGGCCCGTTCACGAGCTTGACCTTACTTTCTTGTCAAAAACGATGTGTACAAAATTTGAACTATCTAGCTCAACGCGTTCTCAAGCTAGAGCTTTCAGAGAGCTTTCAGATTTCATCTAGAGTATAGAAATTGCTACCCTGAAATTTTGTTTTTTCATGTTTCATGACTAAAATAGCCCAAAAATGAAAAAAAAAAATCCGTCTGTCTGTACGCCGTCCGCCGGTGTGTACGCTCAGCGCACATTAACTCCCAAGCCCTTCAAGATAGAAAGTTCTTTGTCGATAGTTGCGGATCTCAGGCGGATATCCATTTTGGGCAGTGTACGGGTTCAAGGGGAGGCGGGGGAGCGCTTAAACCGAAAAATACGAATTCAACTATCCCAAACATGGTTGCAGCTTGGAAGCTAAAAATCAACATACATTTAGAGGGAATTATGGGACAACCTTTAAAAATAATTTAATATTTTTATCCATTGGGGTGCAAAAAGGGGGCGCCTAAGAACCAATTGTCAACCGAATTTTTTTTTTCAAATGATTAAATCTTCGAAATGACTTACCATAGAAAATTGATATTTTGAGACCATTAAGCTGGCATATAGGCCCACTAGAATCAGTTTAGATAAAAGCTAATTATTGTAAGGGGGATGATCAGAGGGGGTGCAAAGAAAAACACTTAAAAGTCAATATCTCGGCTATTTATTAAGCTATGTAACTGAATCTTAGAACCTATATTGAACTATACTAGAGAAATATGAAAATATAACATTTGGGAAAAATAGTAGTGCGGAGATATGGGGAGCATTTCAAAAATGGTGCACTTTCTAAAATTTCAAACCGTTGTATTTCAAAACTGAGTGCAGATATCAAACTTTGTCAAAATGTAGAACTACGTAGTTTTTAAATTTGGTAAAAATTTTACGTCGAGAAGTGTAAGGGGAGGGAGGTGGTAACCAAAAATGTCGAAAATTTTGAGTGATTTTTTAAGGGCTCTGGTGAAAGATACAAAGTTTAAATTTTCCATGTGGATACATCTATTTGTTGTACATATAGAAAAGATAATAAAAGTTCCACAATTTGTATGCACAGACCCCCTTGGTCTAACGTATACAAGGTGTTTCATGTGCAATGAAAAAAATACATAATCTGAAAATTTTTGAAAGAAATTTTAAGATAGAAACTTAAAAATTTGTGAAATACATTTAAAAAAAATCTTTTAAAAAATGAAATATTAACTGGTCAAATACCTTCAAAGCTTCTACCCCCTCCCATACAAAATTATTTTTTGACCATTTTTAAGAAATTAATTATCACCTAACTAGTGAAAGCTATCAATTTGAATTTTTGCGCAAAATCTTCTGAAAATAGTTAAAATAGAGGTGCGTCAATATTTTTGAGATCGCATTTGCCGTTCTACCCCCTCCCATACAAAAGTATGATTTTGACCAATTTCAATAAAACAACTGCTAACCAACAAATTAAAAGCTACGAACTTGAAATTTTGTACGAGCATTTTACAAGAGAAATGAAATAGGACTGCATCACAAATTTTACATTTTTCTTACCTCCTCTACCCCCTCCCATACGAATGATTGGTTTCGTGAATGAAATTTTATGAAAATTCTATGCAACTTCATCTATGAAACTTACATTCTATGCCGATAATATTGGACGTAATTGAAGCAATTAATTGAAAAATTATTGACATCCACCCATCCTGAATATCACCCCTCTCCCCTCCCTCATAAAAACTCAAACTTGCAGAAACGAATGAAATATTGATTGCATATTGTGGAGCTATTAATCGTATTCGCAATTAAGTGTTAAATTAACAGTAGCCCTGCCCTAAAGGGGGTCCACTTCTGAATAGGGGTTCCACTTGTGAAAGAGGGTTCCACTTACTCCTCTTTAACCACTCTAACTTGCATATTGACTTTCCATGCATCTTCAAATTGTCCCAAAAATAATAAAGTTTCGCTCGACTTGTTGGCAGTTTATTTTTTCGTATTTCGCTGGTGTAGCTTAATATATATTCCAAGTTACAATTACATAACTTAGTAGATAGTCGAGATATTTATTTTTAAGTGTTTTTCTTTCCCGTGGCCCTCTCCCTTAAAATAATTACCCTCCCTCTAAGCTGATTCTGATAGATCTATATGTCACCTGACTGTTTGCAAAATATGAATTTTGATGGTAAGTAGTTTCGAACATATCATTTTTTGAAAAAGAACTCGGGCGACTATTTGTTTTTAGCCCCCCCCCCCCCCAATTCCTTTCGCACCACAATGGATCAAAAAAATTAAATTTTTTTTGAAGTATTTTCCCACAAACCCCCCTATATAATGATTTTCAGCCTCCCAGCTAGAACCATGGTTGAGGTATTTGAATTCTTAATTTTTGGTTTCAGCACTCCACCGCCATCACCTTAACCCTTCCACCCCACACAATAGATGTATGGTGTGATATCCGCAACTATCTGAAACGCGAAAAAACAAAATCTCTCCAAGTCGATCGTATTATTAAAATAATAAATTAAAATGCAAAAAAAAACCTTAAAGGCAGAAAGTTTATTTTTGGGTGATGGCAGTTGGACTCCTGTACTGGGTAGTGCAAAGGATAAGGGAAAAGCGGGGTGGGGGAGTAGAACCGAAAACTATAGATGAGAATATGTTAAATAGTAAGCTAAAAATCAACACAGATATAGAACGGTTTGTAGGATAAACTTGAAAACTAATTTGTGTATACAAGTCCCGAAAGGGAACGGGGGGTCTAAAATGAATTGATCATCACAAAAATTTTATATTTTAGGTATATAGGTAACGTACAGCTCCCCCATAATAGACCTTAACGGGGCGAATACTTGTAAGGTGATGATTAGGAATATCTTTTAAAACACGAAGTTGAAACTTAGCACATACTCATATCTATATTAAGGTATACCTAATAAATATAAAAAAGTAAAAGGTGTGTACAGGACAAAAGCGACTGCAAATGCGAGTTATTTCAAAATCGCTCTTTCCACAATCTTAAACCAGTTTTTTTTTTTTTTAAGGATCCGAACATAACTTAGAAGGCCACCCTATAATGCAATGCACAGCTGTGTCGGTACAGGGATTGGAGAAAACAGAAAAAAAACTAAACTAAAGTGGAGAAAGACGAAAGTGCCGGTGTACATTGCTTTTGAAGCACCGGAGGTTGTAAACTTTGGGAAACACATTGGCTGGTAATGCGTTCATATATCTCAAAATCAAAAACAGATATTAAGCTAAAAAAATTTCAGATTGTAGCACTATACTCCCGTAGGGAAGTAACCAACTCGTTGGATGGTTCGATAATTCCAGTTGGTCGTTTGGAGTGTCTCGATTCGACGTACTTGAGAGCCGCAGGAAGAATGCAACTGCTTAGACTTCTTTGCCAATTCTAGTTCGCTCTTTGGAGAAAACCGCCTACATGCACTTGAGAACCGGTGCTGGTTGAACGGTATGCCTATTCCAGTAAGTGAACTTGGAGCTTGACAACTCCAAGTTGCTCGACTAGTATAATACTTGCAAGGGTTGGACCGAAGTGGATGGCAACTGCTCACACTTTTTGACTCTGTTTGCATCAAAACTTACGCACCTTCACCAGAAGTTATTTCATACTACGCAGATGGTTTTGGTGATCCCCAATTATGTAGTATCAAGAGTATCCTTGGAGTATACAATGTTGATAATCTATAAGTTTAGTGCAAACTTATGAAAATGGGGTAAATGAAATGGTGAGTTGGTGATATGGTTATATACAGCATCGACGATATGGTAAAAAGGTTAGGTTAGCAGTATCGGACAGAAACTATATGCAAAATAAGAAGATTACATAGTGATGCATGGCTTGGAGTGGAAGAAAGAAGCGAAGCGACGTAGTAAGATACCGGGCACAAAATAGATGGAAATAAAGTAGCGATCCGAGCGGTTCGAAATCGGAGGTAAAATAAGTAGCATGGGCATACTAAAGCGAGCGCAAAACCTGGCTCAGTATAGATAAGGTTTGAAGAAGCAATTCGAAAGTTCTGAAATATGAGGCAAAAAGTTATGGGATGAAAAAGGATATATAGAAAATAGGCGACAGACTAATATGAGGAGGAATTATCCTTTCAAGGTATACGCAGTGGCTTGTGTATTATTGTTCAAATCGCGGGCAGAAATTATGGAAATTTGTTGCTTGTCTCTCGACATGGAATTGCGTGTCAACCGGATGCTTTCATACAGAAGGGGGAACAGATTGAGATAAGTCTCTCACTCACTATTGTGAATGCAGAACTTGAAACTCGGTATAGACTGGAGCTTCTATGCAAATGAAGGAGAACTGATTGTCGTCACAAAATTAATCCGAGTCTTTAGAGAACTGTTGGATAAAGCCTCAGAAAAATTGTTTACATCAATCCAACAAGATGTGGCTCTTATGTAGCATAATATGCATGTATTTTAATTTTGGTAGCATTTTTAAGTTTATGAGGGAGATGTGACGAAAAACTTGAATAATGATTTTAGCGCTTCAGAACAAAATTCAAATTTTGTATTCGAATTATAAAACTAAAAACATTGAACATAGCATAAATAATTTTCATACCAAACTCGTTCCCATTCGCAGCGGCATAATTAAGGGCGGGAGGAGAGGGATTGGGGCGCTCCAGTTATTTTTGTTTTTAATATTTATTTATGAAGGATACTATATAATAAAGTGAATTGCGTTAAATGATTTGGACTCTTCAAAGGTTAATATCTAATCAATCTTTTGATTAAAATATGTTCAAAAATGTTAGAATGAAAGCGCCAGGAATAGCTTAGGTCGGAATGTATGCGTTTCCGAATTTCAATCATAAACACGCAATTTGTGCATCCGTCTTTTTGAAATATGGGTAAATTTTTAGGAGCTTTACAATTAAACCTACCAATGTTAAATAATTTTATATCGCACTTTTTTTTAATTTAATTAATATACACTACAATATACAGATAATCTGGTTCAGAACGGATACACATATGCTATTGTTACAGATCTGGCAACCACGCAATTCGATCTCTCTCGAATTATGTAGAACAGTATCCCCTAATATGGAAAAAAAACACAAAGAAGGATCTAGAGCTTTCCAGTATAGTTGAGACATACACTCGATAACATACACGACGGAAGCTTCGAGAATAGTCATGAATAGGGAAAAAATGTATAAGAGAACGAAGCTTTCAGTCGGGAGCCAGCCAGTTATTCAGCGACATTTATGGAAGACGCGAACCGGTGCAGGAAAGCGATAGAACAGTACGCGGCGGTAGTGCCATATAGTGTGAATTAAGTTAAAATGCGAAGAAATAAATTATCACTTATTTTTAAACGAATTGTGTTTTACTTGAAATCCCGGCGAACCCCTAGCTCGCAACACTATTTTCAAAAAATGAAAAAAATTAACTAAAGTAGCTCTCCTGGTATAATCTTCAATTGCTTCATGAATGATGTTTTTTTTTTGCCAAATTTCAACGGTCCTATTTGGAAACTATAAATTGATACGGAGTTAGTAGGAGCCAGTGTTCAAAACCACAATTCAATTAATTGAAGAAATGAAAGGACGGACTTTTATACTTAATTTGAGCTGTTATTCGAAATTTCACTTATTGCATTTTTTTATATTTTATCCCTTAAAATGAAAAATTTGACAAATACTCCAGAATTTCATTCGGCTAGCACCCAAAAAGAACTCATATGATAAATTTTATGTTTCTAGCTTTTCGGATTGAATATCCAGGTAATAGTGTTTTCTTCTTCTTTTCTTCGTGACTCCACGTCCAGAGGTATTCCCTCACTTTACATCTTGGGGCTCAAATTCCGAAAAAAAAAACAGTAACTACTTTTGTTCGTAAAATTTTAGCGGAATTTCATAATCGTACGTTGCAGTATTGTGGGAGTACAATAATTGATCAAATAGGGGTTTCCTTCTAATTATTTTTAATTCCGAGTTAAGAGGACGTAGTTCATCATGAGGAGGAGGTAGATAAGAATGTGCTGGATAACTATGATAAAATGAGAATCCATTGATCTAAAATATAAATCTCTGCATTTTCGATGATGCCAAGCTAATAGTTCGATATACATAGATAAGATTTCACAATTTGTTTGGTTTTCTTTTATCTTTGCTGCGGGGATGGGCCTTTTGAGATATTTCAACCAATGGTCTAGTATAAATTGTATTTAGTTATACATATTCAGAAGTTCGTAAAACCAAATGTTTTGAAATAAATATCTAACCATGTTAATAATCTGGTGCCGATTTCCAGTGAAGGAAACACTCTGATTTAAGCCATATTTTGATGTATATTTTTACAGCACTGAGTAACAATGGATGAGCTTCTTCATTTTTCTGTCAAAATCACTGTTATCTAATATTTATATCAGGGTTACTTTGTTTTTGTTCACTAGTTCTTTCAGTGCTTCAGGGCAATCCTAAACGTGCTCTAATCGTATTTAAGATAACTGTAAAACCAGGATTGTTACCTTACTGCCTATTGCCCAATATAAAATGAAAATTTTCAAGATTTCCATTTGAGTTACTTAGCAAAAAATTTTATTACTTTGAAGAATTTTCTAATTATGTCCTATATTTCCCTACTGTACTGGGCAAATCCCTTTGATTGGCAACATTAGATCCAAATAAGGTTTATTAAAAAATCGTTCATGTTGTTTTTAAGTCGATAGGTTGGTTTTACATAGGTTACAAAACGGATGGAAGAATTTCGAAATTAGTTTTACTTTACATCAAAACCAATATATTGCATGTAAGCTTCTTTTGTTAATACGTTCTCGAATAATCATCGCTATAAAGACATGCTTGGATTTCAAATTTTAAAAATTTCTCCGAGCTCTAACATATTCTAAAATTTTGGATTTATCTCTATTTATGCTTTCTATGAAATTGTTTTCCAATGAACCTTATAACATAAAAGTTTACTTAAGGCTAAGGCTACCGACACACGATGCGAGTTAATATATATTAACTTCCTATTTTGATATAAGTAGGCCGAATTATGTATAGGATAATGACACTAGTAATATCGAAAAGCGAGATAATATATATTAACTCGCATCGTGTGTCGGTAGCCTTAATTCTGATGTATGATAATGTAATTTACAACAGCTGCACTGAACCAGTTGCAATTTTGACTTGAATTGATGGTATTTCCCGGAAGAGGTTATGACGTTTTATCTATCCACTACTCGTATACTCCAAAGAGAAGATCTCACTTTGGTTTAAGGAACCATTCAAATATGGATATGTCGGTTACAGGTCAATGTAGTCTTTTAATTTAAACATAAAAAAAATGGTTTAAGAAAATTTTCAATAGCTCAGCGCCCCTCAGAAATAAATCCTAGTTGCGCCACTGTCTTTTCATATATGGTAGAGTCTTGCATGATTCAGTATTAGGCCCAATAATTATTTTGCTATGCTTTTTCGTAGTACCGAACTTGTTAATTATAGTTTCTCAACAATTGTATTTTCACTCTAATTGCAATCCTTCAGCAACTACTCAAAATGGAAATTATATTATATAATAGTGGAAATTTAATTTTGCAAGTGCTGACTGAAACCATAATCTCAAAGAGTTAAAAAAAAAATTTTGAGTTTAATTTTCTAAATTGTTGCCATTTGCATGAGAGGTGGATGAAGTGGTGAACAGATTTCCATAAGTTTTTATTTTTAAAAGAAGTCTGGATTTTACACTGCTATGCTTTATTAAATGTGACGTTTCAGTCTCTGCTTTATCAAATTGATCCTCCGATCATTTGGATTAAGGTCTCAGCAGAGACCGAAACGTTACATTTAATAAAGCATAACAGTGTGAAATCCGGAAATTTAAAAGCAAAAATTCGAAATACACTCTGAAAACATTCATCAAAACAAGTTTTTAGTTGTTAAAGAATATCGCTAAGAATAAAATTCAACATTTTCATCGTGCAATTTATTCGTCGAATGTTGATTTAATATTCAAAAACTGACTGGAAGAAAAGATGAGTTTTTTTGATGTTCAAGATGATCTCAGAAATATTCTGAAAGGTAGGGAGATATGATCTTCAAGTAAATTTTTTGTCGCACAAGATTAAAAAAAAACTGGCTTTGGCTATTATGCTGCACTAAATAGATGTTCGCTGTTAGTCAAGAAAAAAAAATAATAATAATAATAACGATCATATAATTCGCATCAACTCTTCCAAATTATATTATGGTTATATCTTATATGTTAAAACGTGAGCATCTAAAATTTAGGCTCTCTTTTTTTCATTTATTATGAAAGAAACTTATATTTTTAAAATGGTACTGTGCTGTAGGTGTGTAAAAATCAAAAATCATGTGAGTAAGTTATCATTGAAGCAGGTAAAAAAAACAGGGAATATACAAGCGGAATCTCATCCAGGTGCTACACGCGCCCTATGCTGCTTGACTTCGGTGATCGGACGAGAACCGGTAGATCCAGTGCACTGCATTGAACTTTTAGGCAGGAAATGTTGAAATGGAAGAGTGCCTAATTAAAGTGTGCCCAATATTAGACGAAGGCATTCATTGAAGACAAAAACCAGAAACAACAATCGCCAAAGCTTCCGAGTTTTCATCAGCGTGTTATACTGCTTGAATTACAACGTTAAAATCGAAAATACTTAATGTATGGGAACGAAACTTGTATGCAAGAATTATGAATTTGTGTACAACTAAATTCCAATTAATTATGTCAAACACAAGATGAATTTCGCTATTTTACACACACAATTGGTCGAATTGAATGTCGACATTTACATCAGCATCAGTAAATAATCAAAACAATTTCGTAGAATTAGTATTTTATTGTGCTGACCTACTCGATTCGGTCTAGCTTTATATTAATGTTATTCGACCTTGTCGAAGGGAATTCTCCACATTCCCGGCTCCCATGAAATCATTATTACTTACAAGAACAAAGACCTATAACAAAAATCCATTACTTAACATAACATATGTGGGTGGGAAGTATCTTCTACAAAAATAATGAACTACTCAAATACCAGGCAAATATCTTAATAGCTCATGTTTTAAAATAATTAATGCTATTGCGTTTTTACTAGATGAGCAGCCAAGCGCAGCAAAATTATAACAACGCTAAGGTCAAATGCTTGCAAAAACCGGAGCTCCAGCTTTATTAGTAAATTTTTATTAGAGATTTCCTCCTAATTTAAACATTCAAAGTTATGGTTGACGATTGATCAACAACATTTGTACATTAACATCTTCTATACGGAATTTCAATATTATTGAAATTATTTTATAACAAGAGTAATGTAAATCTTAATTTAACAATTTAACCATAAGCAGAACGTTATTCGTAAATAATTTTTATTTACAGGTTAGCAATCTTTTCCTCAACAGCTGAGTAAGAAGTCTAGGACGGCGTGCCGTGGCGCGGTGGTAATTAAGAAAATGTGTAATTGCACGGTTCGTTATTGGACCGTTGCGCGGCTCTGCACGATATTCAACTGGCGGTTTTAATTAAGCAGGTGAAATACTTGAGTTTATGTATGCAGAAATCAGTTGTGGAAAAAATTGAACGAAATGCTCCAATTCGTGTGGCTGTTTTTTAAGGTTCATCGTTTCTTTGCCGGTGCATTGTGGCGAACGCGATCTCGAGCAGTGAAGACTTTTTATGTACGCGCTATTATTAAATGAGTATTGCTGTATCTTCGGAGTCGTTACGGATCCAAATAAAATCGAAAGGGAAAACGCGATAATCCGATATTCGCGGAAGTTTAGGAAACCGATACCACAGTTGAACAGTTTCCTTACATCTTGACTTCGGCCTCTTATAAGGTAGTTCATATAAAAAGACGAAATCTATTGACAAATGGCGTTACTGCCTCTATCGTATCAGGTGATCTCTCGTGTGTCGTAGTCGTCGTCGTCTATAGTTGGCTGCATCTCGATCTCGAGTGCGGTTAGCGCATATACGAGTGCTATCAGCGCCGGTCCGCATATACCGTCCGTTCCGTAGCGTTTCCTATACTGCAGCTTATCGCGCCGTTAAGCAGTAGAAATTAAGGTCTTTCAACTTGCTATGTGGGAAATCTTCGTCAAACCGCACAATGCTTAGTGCTTTGGTCGTACCTTTACCTGTTGATGATGGCTTAATTGGTTATTGTTCTTCACGAATCTCCACTTCATTTGTTGCTGTCGGTCTATGCCGTGCATTTTGATTTAATGACCCGGAATTTGGCACTACCGGGCATCTAATACACTTTGGTATTCAGACCGAGATCCTGGGCTTGGTGGCGATTCTTTGGCATTTCTCAAAACGAGTATGTGTTTCTTAATGCTGCCCTTATTTCTTTTTTTATATGAAGTGGTTTTCAACATAATCATGGAAAACTTTCCATATCGTTACGATGCAAATTACTTTCAATAGGCTGAGAAACATGCAACATGCTGAAATATTCTTTACAACTACATTTATTTCAGTAATGAAGATATAAGGCCAGTTGCCGTTTGATTTCAGCAATTTCAGAAGAAAAAGATGCATTGATATTTCTCATGTGTACCTATCACTATATATCTTAAAGATACATGGGACTACAGCTGTTTTTTAACAATCATAATTGAGATGCATAACAATTTATTTATGTATATTTAAGCGTGGGAAACATTAATATTTCTATCATCTAGGCACGTTCAAATAAGATGCAAATGGATGACTTTTCGATTGCAAATTTTTATTTGATTTTGTAATTGAAGGCACTAGCTTTCTGCCCTTCGGATTCGAAACATTTGCTTTTATGGATGTGTCGAGAAACAGAACAAACAAATTTTATTGCTTCAAAGCCATTCGGCGGGAAAACCAAAAACCAAAAGGCCACCACAACCCTATCCTTAGAAAGTGGGTTGAACAAGAGCATAGAATCTACTGGAATAGTCTTTCAGGCTTATAAATCTCAAAAAAAATTAATCCTACAAAAAAAAAAAAACACAAAAAACAAAGTGGAGGATATTTTAAGATTCAGCAAGAATGATATTAGTACTCTAATCTAATCGGCCTAATGACGGGGCACAGTGGAGTAAACCACCACCTCAAACATATGGGCTTAGCTGAAACCGACATTTGCCGCCTTTGTCTCGAAGACTCAGAAACGACAGTACACATCATATGTCACTGTAAAGCACGAGCTGGGAAAAGGCACAATCTTCTTGGAAAAGGTTTCCTTTCTACCGAGGAACTAGCCAACATGGCTCCCTTAAAGGTACTTAGATAGTAGTAGTGTAAAGGGGCAATAAACGCACGATAGGTCGAGAAGGTCGCAGTGCTCTCACGTGTTCTCCAAATTATAAAAAAAGAAATGGATGTATCTATGGATCACGCAACCCTTTACCACAGTATTTTGATTTTTGCAAATTGCCGATGTAGGTTCACTGGTACTATGCATTGACCGAGATTCCAACTATCCTTACATTTAGCGAACGAAATAAATTTTTCGAGTTTTCGATAAAAAAATGAAATCCGAAACAACAAAAATTGCCTAATTTAATTGTTTTAATTAGGCGAATATTAGAAAAACTTAGTGTAACATATCCTTTAAATAGTTTTCATTCTAGATGATAAAAATACGCGCATCATCAATCATATGGAGCATGTGGGAATAATTAGCAAATTGAACTATGACTGTACTGTGAAAACCCTTAGATAAAGTACAGTTTTAACTCATTAAATACACCCTTTAATGAAGTACGCAACCCTTAAAATATCAATTTAACAGCAGAAGACCACCGGTCACTTGTGTTAGTATTAGCACCCGGCTGCTTATAGCAACCTTCGAAGTTTAACCCCTAACGCATTGAACCAAAACTGATTTATGGTAATGGGAATGCTATGAAAAACTTTGTCTGCCGGGGAGTGCCATAGTTTTTTCTCTTCTTTTTTTGTATAAAAAGTACTCGTGCCTGGCACCAATTTGGTAACAAATTATCCAGGAATTGTAAAATTAAGCGGAATAATTGTGGATATTGTTTTAGCTTACTGTTCGTGCAGTGCTAATTTTTATTAAGAGCATTTTTGAGGATGTCTATGTTTTATTGGATATGGAAAGTGTGTGCACTTTGTTAGATATCGATTAAACTTAGGTACAAATTCAAAGAGCTCTATTATTCTTGATACTACGATTAAACGAAGTATATTAAACATTTTTTTTATATAAAAAAACTTGAACTGTAACACCTTTACCTTTGTAACCCAAAAGCCTCTTTGAATGCTCCACTCTATTGCACGTGAAGGTTAGAGATAGAAAGCTGGAATTTCATACAAGAAACTTTAGTTTCCCGGTTTCAAATTTACGTGCCAAAAAGTAACAAAATCTAAAACAATTAGCTATAATAAATTAACAAATATACGAGAAAATGCGATTGGAGTCTGAATCACAGCACAGCCTTCTATACAATTTGACGAGAAAAAAAAACAAACAATTGTTATTAAATTGATTTCACCGATAGCTTTAGATTGACATCTGGTAGTGAAAAATTGAATGTAGTTTGTAAGTATCCACTTGATATATGTATTGTGTGGGTGGTGGTTCTATACTGGATTCGACTAATGGTCATGGGTTTCAGAAATGGAATTATTTATGCAAATTTTTCTTACATATTTTTGTTAATATCGATCGATATGTTATATCAATTAAATATTTATTTTACTTTGGATTTCCGGGTTTATTTACTGAAACTACAAATACCGGAAATTATAAAATTGTGTTTATTTGCTCGCTTTTTGTTTTGTAGCTCCCCACATTACGTTTTGCGTAAGGGTTGGCACTTACGAATCGCAATAAGTGATATTTGCTTTTGGGTCCCGATGATAACTTAAAATGATAGCAGGATACGCTACTTCGATATTCTTGCGATACTCTAGATGAAATTGAAATTTTCGTAAATTTAGGAAATTTCGAATCGGCAGTGGAAGAAGGGGTGACGGCATTGAACTAATTTTGTCATGTCATACTAGAGTTACAGTTAAAATATTTTGTGCAAAATGTAAGCTTCAAACATTTCATAAGTAATGAGAAAGTTAGTGTTTTCGATCTAGTGAAATTGTGCAGTTTGTATGGGAGGTGGTAGAAGGAGTGCGAGTTGTTAGTGATTTTATAAGAATTAACTATACAGAGGGAGTGAAAAGTTCTTGCACACTCCTTTGAACAGGATGTTGGTGCGATAATAGTACTTCTTTGTTATTTGATGATTTCATTAGATTTTCTATATTTGTCTTATTTAATAATTTTTATAGTTGTATAAGCATTATAGCTGATGAACATCACGGTCATCGAGTTGCACGTCATGTTGTGCCATGGGCGATAAAGAACTTCAGCCCAATAAATTCACGCTTTTGCAGGACTGGGCTCCAGCATATTTGACTCTGTCAACGATCGCCTTCTACGGATAGCTGATTCCCGGCTTTAGGGGCAAAGATGTTGGGCGGCCAAATTCGAGGATTTAAGGCCTACCTGACTATTTGGTGTGGTTTTTTTTTATACAGAATGACCTGTGTTGTAGGCAATTTCGGCCTTTATGTGCATTGCACAAACACAGTCATGGAGGGAAGAAATGGGATTGGGAAGGTTGAGGAAGGGGGTGAGAACGGCCGGAACGAGTGGTGAAGCTAATATATTTTTTCAGTTGTACTGGCTGCTGCTACTGACAAATATTTGCAGATGTTATGGTGGACTGAATGATAGAAAGCGTACAGAAACGATCTACTGAGTATCTAGGCCTTCTTGAAGTGGAACTGTTGTACTTTTACACCTTTTGCCCATTTTTATCTCGAATAATTTTTCATCGCCAATAGCAACTGAAAAATTCGTGCTTAAAAAAATCCCGTCTCGAGTGAGAATCAAACCCACGACCTATTGACTGAAAAGCAAGCACTCTGCCCACTACGCCACGAGCGTCCGCTGGTCCATCTTAGAGCGAGAATTATCGGGAAACAGATATAAATCGTGAATGCGCGCAAAAAGGCGTTGGAGCGAGCATGAGACACGAAAACGGTTGGCAATTTTCGGAAATGACCACGCAAAAGTTTTTAAGTCAAATGAGGTTATTTTGGGCATTTTATTGTTTAGTATTATTGTCATAGCCGCAATTAGACTGATTCATTCATTTTTTGGTCGCTCTATACCGTTTATATCCTTCTTCTATAATTACACTACAGCGCAAATCAGGCCTTGACCTCCTGACCTTCAGGCTCCATAAAATTGTTTAACCTATTGTAAAAAGGTTGTTAGCCTTTCAGACAACATTCTATCTACGAATTTCTCATTACACATAGATTGAGGTGACCAAAGTATACCCAAGCCAGCAGCGTGCTGGAAGTATACGTCGATCGGGATTTGAGCTCACTACCTGCGTATTGTAGACCGCGTGTTGGTCTACACTAGGCTACACCCTAGCTGAGAATTATTGTTATAGTGGCAATTAAGATGATTCATTAGTTTTTTAGTTCCTCTGCATCGTTGATGTACCCAAAAATAAAAATTGCAAGAACTTTTCATCCACCCAGTAGCCATTATGCTCTTGACATGCATTAATAGCATTAATACTTTTCAATAAATCGATTTGTAGTAAAGTTGTATGCATGGGGGTAGGCGGAGTAAAGCTAATCGGTTAATTTTTGCCGAACTTACTTATATTGCTAATTAAATACTTAGTACACAAATTTTTCAGTGGCACTAAAAGTCAAATTGGGCCTCCTGGTTTTAACATTTTCATTGTTGCGGGAGGGTTGTTAAACCTTCGCATAACTCTCTATCTACGAATAATTTCACTTTTGTAGATTGAGGTAACCAAGACATATCCAAGCATGCGGTGCACCGGAATTATGCGTTTACCGGGATTGGAATTTATGACCTTCGCATTGTAGACTAACACGCTACTCTAGCTGTACACATTCAGTTCGACAAATTTTAGTTAAATGGTTTGAGTAAAGTGGTTGAAGGAGTGGGGGATTCAAATAACTTTTAAACTGTAGATCACAATTGAGCTTGTGGAATACAACAGAATCCACAGAATACCAGTCATTCTGGGATGTGACGGTAACGTCCACCACACTATCTGGGGAAGTAGTGATAGCAACAGAAGAGGTGAGTCACTTTTGGAGTACCTTACTACTAACAACCTAGATATAATAAATAAAGTTAACGTACCGACCTATATAAATTTAGCTAGGCAGGAAGTACTTGACCTAACAAGCTCCTTCCTGGTTGACAAGTGCGAAAATTGGCACGTATCAAAAAAAGCTTCATTATCAGATCATAGGCATATCTGTTTTTATATTAAGACTTCTATTTAGGACAATACAAAAGCCCTAAACGCGCCAACTGGAATCTGTTCCACACAGTCCTAGAGTACGAACTAGGTATCGAAGAGGAATCAATAAGCAGCCTAGACTGCATTGATAAAATCACGAACAAACTAGTAAGCAATGTTATTAATTCTTACGAACAAAGTTGTCCTGTTCTACACAAAAAAAGGGGCAAACAAACATCTTGGTGGAACGAGAAATTAGCAGCAAAACACAATCAAACTAGGAAATTGTTCAATGAAGCAAAAACCTTTGGGAACTGGGACGGATACAGAGAGTCTCTGACTGAATATAACAAACTTCTAAAAAATTAAAAAAAAAGATTCTTGGAGAAGATTTTGTGAAGAGATAGATGATCTCCCAACGACCTCAAGACTCCAAAAGGTGTTATTGAAAGACACCCCCATAGATATCGGACTATTAGAGAGACCGGATGGGTTCTCAACTTAAAGCGACATGGAAACTCTTGAACAGTTATTGGCAACATATTCCCCAAGCTGGACAAGACGATTAACAACAATGAAGATTTAGAGGCAGTGGAAAGGACGTATCGTCGAATTCCGTTCAGCAAAAGCATTGCTAGTAAAATCTTCATTCCGGAAAAGATCGGATGGGCGATCAATACCCTTAAGCCCTACAAATCAGCAGGAGTAGATAAAATATTCCCCGCATTACTGCGGAAGGGGTTAGAAATCTTAATGCCAATAATGATAAAGATCTTTAAAGCCAGCTTTGAATGGGGATACATCCCAAAAATCTGGAGGAAAACGAGAGTAGTATTTGTACCGAAAGCAGGTAATGGTCTCATTGATCAGCCTAAGTCATATCGCTCTACAAGACTTACCTCCTTCTTTGTCAAAACGATGGAGAAGTTAGTGTGCATTCACATAAGAACTGTTGCTAACAAGGTCTGTCTTAATAATAATAAACATGCCTACCAAAAAGGTAAATCAACACAGACAGCCCTTCAGGTAAGACAAATCAAAAAGGCAAAAGACTAAAAAGAAATTGCCCTTCGCGCATTCCGAGATATAGAAGGAGCACTCGACAATACTCCCCATGAAGCCATATTAGCGGCAGCTAGAAAAAAGGGTTTGGAAACGGCCACGATAAAATGGGTACATGGCACGCTCAAGAGTCGAATGACAACCATGGATCTATGTGATAGCACATTGACTGCACAGACGTATAGGGGTTGTCCCCAAGGGGGGTACTATCTCCACTCCTTTGGAGAATTGTAGTAGAGCAGCGCCTGAACCGTCTAACAGAACAAGGAAACGAGTGAATAGGATATGCCGATGACCTCGTCATTATCATTAGAGGCAAATATGATTTAATAATATTGGAAAGGATACAATCAGTCTTAGAGGTGATAGTGAACTGGTGTCAGTCTAAGAACTTGAACATACAGATGAGGTAAAATATCTAGGTGTCATACTGAATAGCAAACTCAACTGGAACAAACATACAGAATGGACTCATGCCAAAGAACTAAAGGCATTTTGGGCCTGCAAAAGCTTATTTGGCAGAAAATGGGGAATAAAGCCCAAAATGATTTCCTGGTGTTACAGAACAATCATTCTTCCTATAGTCACTTACAGATCTACGATATGGTGAACAAAAATTTGACAAAGAAAAGCGCAGCTTACGCTACAAAAAATCTAAAGGCTAGCTTGTCTTGTCTCATCATATGTCTCACCATATTTATATCCCATCGGATAGTCAAGCGGTTCTCAAAGCTCTAGTATCCAATAAACACGGATCGAGGATTGTTTGGGACTGCATTCAAGATCTAATCATCCTGGGAAAAAGGAACGATGTAACTTTAATAGAAATGTGGGAATTTTGGAAAATGAAGAAGCTGATCGCCTTGGAAAAAACGACGTAGAAACGAGTTTTATTGGACCAGAGCCATTCTGCAGAAAACCAAAATGTCACTACAACCCTATACTGAGAAAGTATGTTGAACAAGAACATAAAATCTACTGGAAGAGACTTTCAGGCTTATCAGTCTCAAAAAAAAAAAAAATCCTACCACAAAATAAAACAAAATGAAAGATATTCTAAAATTCAGCAAGAGTGACATTAGTACTCTAATCGGCCTAATAACGGGGCACAGAGGAGTAAACCACCACCTCAAAAATATGGGCTTAGCTGAAACCGATATCTTCCTCCTCTGTCTCGAAGATTCAGAAACTACAGACCACATCCTATGTCACTGTAAAGCAGTAGCTAGGAATATACACAATATTCTTTGAAAAGGTTTCCTTTTTACTGAGGAACTAGCCAACATGGCTCCCTTAAAGATACTCAGATTAGCCAAAGCTATTGAATAATGGTATCGTAAAGGGGCAATAAATGCACAAGAGGCCGAGAAGGTCGCATTGCCCTCTCGTGTTCCCCAAATTATACAAAAACAAGTCTGAACGGTTATAGGCGAGCAAGCAAACTTCATCAGTATGTTCCAGTTATGCTTAAAGTAAATAACAATCCCAAGGAGAGACTATTTTTATTTGTGTATCATATATTATTAGGTGATGTCTTATGAGACCACTATTTTTGCCAAAAACTATACAATTTATTTTATCTATATTTAGGTCTGTACATCACGGTCAAGTTTTGTTGAATTTTAGAGAAACAATCATTCCATTCTTTGCCATTATACAATATAATAGCACTGCTTCATCAGACAAATCAACAATGTGTCCCATGACTGTATAATTCTCAAGTCTGCAGTGGTCGTTTATGTACACCAAGAACAATAAAGGCCTCAGAACTGTACCTTGAGGTTCGTCGCATTTGATGCATAATGGCAATACTAATGCAATCGTCAAGCTTGATACTTTGTGTTCGATTTTTGAAATAGGATTTTAATAAAGCAAGTGCATTCTCTCGCACTGTTATGTTCCACAGCTTGCGAAATAGTAAATTATAGTCGACAGTGTCGAAGGCTTTTTTAGTATCGAGAAACAGAGTTAGAACCTCTTTGTCATTTCCTTGGTGATTGTTTATGAAATTTGTTACACCCGATGTGCTTTTATTAGATCTAATGCTAGAACTAATAGACCAATTTGTATAAAATTTGCACTATGATCATTGAAGTCTAGTACGAAATACATCAAGAGATTAGCTACCAGAGACCGATGATCTAAGCAACTTATAGTAAGTAGATCGAGATATTGCAAAAAATCAACTTGGAACCAACGGATATTTTAGTCAGCCTAGACGTGGAATCACTGTTCACCAACATCCCGATCAAGGACACCTTAACTATTATCAGGAAACTCATCCCAGACATTTTTTGTTTAAGCAATACATTCTTTTCTCTAGGGAATTTCTACAAGCAAACGGAAGGAGAGGCAATGGAACGTCCAATTTCACCAATGGTAGCGGAAATGTTCATGCAGGAGTTCAAAAAGAACGCACTGGACTCAGCTTCAATAAAACCGAAAATGTATCTACGATATGTGGATGACATCTTCATCAATTGGCAAGATGGAAAGGAAGAGCTCGAGAAATTTTTAGCACATCTGAACTCACACCACGAGAAATTTAAGTCCACCATAGAAATGGAAAGCAACGGGAAACAACCATTCTTGGATGTACTAGTAGAAAGGAATAATACGTCGTTGAGCTTCGGGGTACATAGGAAACCAACTCACACCAATAGATTTCTTCACGTACATTCAGATCACCACCCAAGTCAAAAAGCAGGCGTACTGAAGACCCTAATACACACAGACAGATGCAGGCTTCCGTGGCGTAGTGGGCAGTGTGCTTGCTTCTCAGTCAATAGGTCGTGGGTTCGATTACCACTACAGACAGGGGATTTTTTTAAGCGCAAATTTTTCAGTTGCTACTGGTGATAAAAAATTATTCGCAATAAAATGGGGAAACGGTGTAAAAGTGAAACAGTTCCACTTCAAGAAGGCCTAGATACTCAGTAGATGGTTCCTATTCGCTTTCTATCATTCAGTCCCCCCATCTGCAAATATTTGTCAGTAAGCAGCCAGTACAACTGAACAATATACCAGCTTCTCCGCTCGCTACGGTCGTTCTCACTCCCCTTCCCCAACCTTCCCAATCCCATTCCTTCCCTCCATGACTTTGTCTGTGCATTGCACATAAAGGCCGAAATTGCCTATAACACAGGTCATTCTGTAAAAAAAAAAAACTAAGGGAAATCCGCCCAGTTTTCGGAAGGAAAAGTAACAGTTGAATAGTGCATTCACAGCAAATGGATACAAGGCTAGCGAAATAAATAGCATGCGACTACAAAAGAACGAGAAGACTCTGAACAAGAAAATACAGACAAACAATTAGTAAAACTACAGTACATTCAGGGCACGACGGATAAGATCGCGAAAATCTTTCCCAAATCCAACATCCAGACAATATTTTCTACACCGACGGCTATTCGAGGAATTGTAGGAATCCAGAAGTATGAAAAACATTTGGCACTGAAGGAGTGTATAAAGTACCTTGCGACTCATGCGATAAAGTGAACATGGGAGAAACAAGACGCACAGTTTAAACGAGGATCAATGAACATTAACGATGCACAAAACCAAATATTGTTATCGGCGATCGCGGAACATGCAACGACATAGGATCATACCTTTATCCCTATAAGGGATAAATGTCTCAGCAGAGACCGAAACGGCACGAATTATAAAGTGCAACAGTGAAGAATACAGAAATCTTTCCTTTTAATTGTTACATAACGTTTGTGTAGTTGTAATGCCTCGCAGCCCAATTTTTCAATCCTGGAGTCACGAAACATTCCTATGTTGGAGGGTGCGCTGAATCGATTGGAAAATGCTTTGAAAGCAGCAGGAGATTCCCCTGCGGTTGCCAAAGTATTTTCCAATCAGCTCACCCTACAACATGTATATTGGCCCGTGACCCTAGGATCGAAAAAGTGGGTTATGAGGTATTAGATTACACCGACGATATGCCATCAATTTCAATTAAAATTTATTAGAAAAAAAAAATTTCTAGCCATATATCATCAAGAGTTTCCTAACTGCAATTGATTGAAGCGTAATAATACAATTTTTCATCAATTTTTTAATTTCAATTAATTGGCATTATTACGATTCTATTACATAGCTTGCAATTACCACCAACAATATAGATTTGGATGTGATGGTAAGACAATAGATATTGCTTGCACGTATGTATCTACGTTTGTCAATAATAATTAAGTATCTAAGATGCGTATTTGTTCGATCTTCGTCAGCAATTTTTTCCTCAACAGAATCCAATTTGACTGAAATAATTAGCATAAGGTACTTTGCTGACCGACTGAATAAATAAGCAGCTAATTACACTATCAAAGGTGTTCTTGACATAATACCCCATGACGTCATCAAGGTCAAGATTATCGGATTAAGAATAAGACAAAAAGCGGACTCACAAATATGCTGGGATGGCGTTGTATTTCCAATCGAACGCGGGAGTATTTCTTCAGTAGTACCCTCCAAATCACGTAAGCCATTTTCTCATTCAGATCGCACTGATATCCGCAAGTTGGTTGCACTATCTATTTTTCACAATCACTAGTGTAGTTTCGCGTTTTACAACCGTCTCAAAGCACTTATATTAGGAACCATCATAAAAGGATCACAAATGCACGAAAACCACGAGGACACTTAGGAAAACAGAGCACGTCGCAAAACTGTAACATATTCGAAATTTGTTTGCAAAACACGTAGCAAATTTGAGTTTTTCGAACTAAAAAAAAAATAACGCTCAGCTGTCCGAGAAACACTCGACGCTCAGAATGATTCAGATAGCGTATAGCTAGGTAAAAATCATAGGTGTCTGGCTTACCTGGCGAGGGGGAGTTTGTTTTTTGTCCCCCGGACTGAGCTCGATTCGCGGCCCCACCTTACACGGCGCACGAAGCTACGAGGGGCGCTCTATGCGGTGTTTCGGTGCGCTAAGCGGTAGAATCGTACCGCGAACTATCTGCCAGCGGAAGCAGTTTAAAGCCAACAACACTTGAGCGCTAAGCTCTAGCTAGGGAACTAGCGAGCTAGCGCTAACTCGGTTTGGGTTATGGGAATCCTCCATACGTCATGCGCGGTTTGATCTTTCAACGGCGCTCCGAACGGCTTTGGAATTGAAACGGTGGCCGCGTTTCGGTTGCATTGTTTCTGCTTTGAACGCTACTCTACGTTCTATCGCAATCGAAGCCTGCTCACATATGGGGCACTCACATCATTTATTTATTATTTCTGTTAATTTCGATTTCAATTACCGATCAGATAGAGGCGGCCTGAGGAGCTCATATCATTTCCGGAGTTATCTGTTTTTAACGCGGGCGGGTAAACAAGCCGACAATCGGCGGTGGGACGTTACGTTGTGGAAACAGCACACTAGAGCGCGCTTCCAATTCGAGCAATCTGTATCGATTCGCTAAGAACCTTCTTGTGATGTCATTCTCGGAAAGAAGCTAATCCGCTATTGAGGTGTCTAAGGTGGTGACGAGTTCGTTCGTTATGCTCGGCGAAGGCACCCTTAATTCCGCGCAAGGGTACCCTTTTATGCTGCACCCTGTGCTAATGCGCGAGACATGTTTGTTTTGTCCGCACCCTTGGTCTCGGACAGCGTTCGTAACGCCAACAAGGAAATGATAAATTATGACGAATCGTCGTCCCTTTTGGATGGGGGTTGGGCTCGCATTTATTACATTGCTTGTTATTTTTTCCCTGCTTAGGGAAAACTCTTCTTCGGGGTTGTCACGTCACGGTAACTTGTTGCGAATCGTTTTAGTGTGATGAAAATGTTTACGCGAAATTTTATTGACCCGCTGCCGAAAATAGTAATTAAACTAATTTCGTTCTATGTATATCTGAGCACTATAATTGTCTGTCTACTTTATGGATTATAATGACTGAGCGATATTGATAGGATAGATTTCCGGATTCTACACTGTTACATTTTATTATTCCTGATGTTTTCTAACTGAATTTGATAAAGGTCTCTGTAAAGACCGAAACATCACGAATAATAAAGCGTAACAGTTTAGAATCCGGAAATCTTTCCCGTCAATTCGAAATGAGTTGTGAAAACATTTACCAAACTACTGAGCAATAGTCTAATATGAGACTAATAGCTTTTCTCAATTAAATTGCCTATCGAATTCGGTTATTTAAATTAAAAAAAAAAAAAAAATTGATTTCACGTTGTACTGTAGTAATGATCACTAACTATATTCTAATTGTAATGACTGCAGTTTTGTTCGCGAATAATCCTTCCCTGTCGCATCTTAAGAATCCTTTTCATTTCAAATGCATAACGAAATGCATGAAGTTTTAGTACAAAAATGCAGTTGCAGTGGAAAGTGAAAATGTTCTACATGATGAGTGAAATCGCCTAAAAATGGAATGCATTACAATTTGATGCGAATATAAGGTAAACAGTAAGTATTTATGGTTTTCTGAACCAAGTAATTAATTTCTGATAGAAGGGTAAGCGTAAATGAGTGTTGCAGCTATAGATGCTCCATTACAGAAAACTTTAAATGCGAACAGTAGCTTAATTTCGAGACCTCTTTTTGTTTTGCAAAATTTAACTAATACATAGGTGTTTCGTTTAATAATGTCAATTTTGCTAAGAGATTGCGTTACTAACACTTGTTGGTACAGACTAGAGTTACTCTATAAGGAAAGGGATACTCTATAGTAGAGTCTGGCAGAGATGTCGTAATCGACAATTCATCTTCACCAATTAATCATTCGTATAGCAGTAAGTTTAGTGGTTTTCTTTCGCATAATGCATGCACCAGTTTTTTATTCCTGCAAAATTTTTGCTTGTGACTTTTTAGTTAAGTATTAAGAATAGTGCACAGTTTTTAATGTTAAAAACGCACCAACAAAAGTTCGACACTTTTTAAAATTTCGCTCCAAATGCATGGATTTACATTTGCCAAACTACTGTAAAGCGCCTCAATGTCCCATGGAGTAACTATAGCGTAGACTAGTGACAAATATGTCGTTTTGGATGATAAACATTCGCCCTCAAAAGTTAGTTCGTTATTAATTGTCATTGTGCGAAAAGCAGACTTCTTCATAGCTTTGGATTTGTCGAATTTCGAACAAGATGTTTTGCGGGAAGCTTAATAACCTACTTTGATTTGAAGAAATCTGCTGTTGAAAGTTATCGATTATTGGTTAAAGATTATGGTGAACATTCTCCAATCCGAAAATCTTGTGAGCGATGGTTTAAACGCTTTAAGAGTGGTGATTTTGATATAAAGGACAAGGACCGTCCAGGACAGCGAACAGAGTTTTAAGATGATTGGCAAGTATTATTGGCGGAAGACTTAACTCAAACGTTGAAACAATTGGCAGAACCACTTGATCCGAACGTCTATATGCATTGGGAAAGATCCAAAAGAAAGAAAAATGAGTTTCATATGAATTAAAGGAAAGAGACTTGAAAAAGCGAAAAACCACTTGTAAAATTTATCTTGCCGGATTGAAGAGAAAAGGTAGCAGCTGATGAAAAGTGGATCTATTTTTACAATCCAAAACGCAGAAAAATAGGAAGACCCAGGCCAGCCTTCAGTATCACAACAAGTGTACAATATAAATGGGAAGAAAGCTTTGCTCTGTCCTTAGTGGGACAGTAGAGGATCAGTGTATCACTAACTGATGAAATCTGGTGAAACAATTTCTAGCGCAACAATTGATAAAGTTGAACCGAGCATTGAAGGACAAATTAATGGTAGCGGCTCATCAGGTGCAGCACATGAGGCGGCGCCTCACCTGATTCAAAATTGTCGATCAATTGAATCTAATATTCCTGATACCATTAAATTTTTCATATTCATATATATTGAGATCATACTCATATCAGCGATACGCATCTTCCTTTTCACATTTTGTCTTCCCTATGTTGTAGGGGAATGGGCTTGAAAAAAATAAAATAAAGGAGCTTGAACAAAAATTTGCGTGTCTGGAAACGATCGATTTCCACAACTTTAAGAATGATGCGCTTGAAAGCTTGCTCACCCACAGCTCATTCATCACACTGCTGCCGTGCCGGTTTATATGGCTGAAGAACTAAGGCGTAAAGCTCATTGCCTCTCGTCCAGCTTTCACAGCTTTCCTTCTTGATTAACCATTGTGTTGCTGTTGTTTGTAATTTTCGGTTGTAGAGTAATGTTGGGCTTGATGGGACATCTCTGAGTCATTCCGGTTGTAGAGTAGTGTGGGGCTCGGTGAGACGAGACTGAACAGGGGCCGTTCTTAATTTAGAGAGTTTGCTAAACAGAGCAAAAAAGTGGAATGTTAACCAAGACGTCCGAAAAACTACTTAGCGCCTTTGGAAGAAAGATCCTCAGAAGGATCTTCGGACGTGTGAGGGAAGATCGATCTGGAGAATACTATTCAATAGAGAATTGTATGCCATCTTCAACAATTCAGAAGAGTCAACCCTAATAAAATTTAAAAAACTACAATGGGCTGGTCATATGAAGCATTTAACGGAAAAATTCCCCATGAACCGAGATGGATGTACGCGAAGTATACAGGACGCCAAGGCCCAATTTGGGTTGTAGCGTCATCGTAAGTAAGTTAGCAAGCATTTGTTAGTGTTTTTTTTTCCAAAAATTTAGAAAACTATTGTATTCTTTTATAAGAAGCAGTGCATATATTAATTCATTTTTCAATTATTGTTTCCAAAAATGCGAACAATCAAGTACTTGAAGAAGCGAGGCGAAGCAGAAATGGTTCAAATACCAACGGATTCTTTTTGTTGTACCGAATAGCTAACTATGTCATTCGTGCGGCCTCGGATGTGTGGTGGGGAATGTTAATTCGCCTCATATTTACTTACTCGTTTGCATTATCATGTATCGTCGCTTTGCCTTCTTTGAATGCGTGTTCCAGTGTATACCGAGCTTAGGCTCTCCCAATTGAAATGCGCGTTTGATTTGAAGACAATTCAAGAAAGACAAATACACAAAAATTTCAGGTGAAAAAAGAGTTGCACATTGTTTTTGAGACTCATTTAGTGTGAAGATAATATTTTCATGCACCAGATGGAATCTGAGAGTAATATAAGTTTGCTCTAAAATTTGTAACGCCAAAAGATACTACTCGCATAGAGTCCGAAAGGCACTCAAAATTTTCGAAACCGAATGTCCGTCCGTCCGTCCATTTTCCCGTCCGTTCGCTCCCTAGCTGAGAACGCGTTGAGCTGGGAAGCTTAATTTTTGTACACGAAATGTTTGACGGAAAAGTAAAGTCAAGTTCGTGAACGGGACAAACTGCTTTACCTCTTCTACCTACTCGCATACGACAGAATTTCACAACTTTATTATAATTTCCTGTTCTTGGAAGAAGTAAGTACTACTGACCTTTAATTTCAAACGTTTACATGATAAAAAATTTATTTCGTTTGTACTCCTTCTACCACCTCCCATACAAAATGCACAATTCACGAAATATTACATCGACACCATAAGGCACAAATGTGTTGAGTGCTTCCTGTTAATTTTGAGATAAACGCTTTGAAATTTTGATTTGCCTCAAAGTTCTTATATAGTTAATGGACTTATCGCCAATTCATCAGCTTATGACTTGCCACAACTGCGCATTCGATAGTACACATTTTTATTTTGCACCTAGCCAGATTTTTTCCCAAATTTGTTACTTAACACATTTGATTACTATGGTATTGATATGTGTAATGCTCAAATTTGGTGTAATGTATTTTGGTAGCAAAGCTAGGGTGTAGCCAAGTGGGTAGCGTGTTGGTCTTGACATGCGAAGGTCGTGAGTTCAAATCCCGGTCGGCGCAATATATAATTCTAGCAAATTGCCTGCTTTGATATACCTTGGTCACCTCAATCTACGAAAAGAAAAATTCGTAGAAAGAGGGTTGTGCGAAGGGCTAACAATCATTCCACAATAAGTAATGAAAAATGTTAAGGAGCCTGAATGTCAGGAGGCCCAGGTCCGATTTAGGCTGTAGCGCCGTTGGAGAAGAAGATTTTGGTAGTAATTATAGTGATATGAGAACAAATTAGTTTGATTGCACCTCCCCTTCACTTCCCATAAACAATCTCATAACTTTATAATAAGTCAGTTTTGAAAAATATCACCTCCCCCCATTCGAACTGCACCATTTAACAAAATAGAAATTTTTTTTTTCTCAGTACCTATCAAAGTTTTGAATCTCAAAAGTATTTTGGTGTTCGATCGCGCTACTTCTTCAATCACCTCCCATACAAAATGGCACATTTGCATAGCTTTTTAATATGTATGTCGATTTTCTTGGAAAGAACATAGGTTACTGATTTCGAATTTAAATCGAATTATTCCTATATAGATTTTAACTATCTCTGAAGAAATCGTTGAAATCCTCCCACCACTTCTTCCATATCCCATACAAAAATCACAGTTTGGCGATACGAGTTAAAACAATTTTCAAGACAATAGTGTTTTTATTAGACGTAAATTATATTTACTCGTAAGTAAGTAGGTTATGGCTGTAGCAGGAAAATCATCCGTTCTAATGTCACAGAACTTCAATATCATCTAGAGTATCGCATGATTAGGTTTACCGGCAATCGTAAAGATTTTTTTTTTGTTTTTATACTCTAGATGAAATCTGAGAGTATATCGTTTTTGCCTAACCGTTTGTAACGCTAACAAATTATGCTAGCACAGAGTTGCCAAAGGTACAGAAATATTTGTTGTCACTCAAAAACCTCGATTTCGAGTGACCGTCTGTCTGCCTGTCTGGCTGTCTATAACATAACTCTCGAACGTTTAGAGCTATTGTTCCGAAATTGTTGTATGTCATTTTTAGCAAGAAATGGGCTACATCCCCCATTTCCCATAGAAATTTCATGAATTATCAAAATTTTACATAGATTGATTTTTCTTCAAAATTATTTAAGCTATCACCTTGAACAATGGGTTAAAGTATAATGATATAAATATCATTAACGTTAAAAAAATATTAATCTCATCCCCCTACTTCGTCTTACATACAAATGCACAATTTCGATACATGGATTTTTTGTATTAAAACCAGCAAAGCTAAAAAGCCATTTTTTTTGCCAAAATTAGTTTTATCATAATTGTAATCAGTTTTAAAAAAGTTATCAATTTCACCTCACTCCTTCTACTCCCTCGCACACAAAACTCGCAAAATTTCAATCAAATTATTTGTCAATGAAACCGTCGGAGCTATCAACTTGGAATTTTGAACAAAGTATAAAAAGATAAATATCGTAAACGAAGAAAAATTTTATTAACTCTTTCTACTCCTCCCATATCAATGCAATATTTTGGTAAATGCATTATATCGATTTCCGTTAATAGTAGAAAAAGTAAAAAATTAAAATTTTTCCAGAATTTGTTAATTAATAATTACGATAAATGCTAAAAAACATCAGCTTGACCTTACTCCTTCTACCACCTCTCATACAAATTTATATTTTAGAAATTCAAGAAAGTATTTCTCCCACGAACATATGAGAGCTATAGACTTTAAAATTGAAATCGTGCGCATGAGGCATCCGTGGTGTAGTGGGCAGCGTGCTTGCTTCTCAGTCAATAGGTCGTGGGTTCGATTCCCACTCCAGACGGGATTTTTTTAAGCGCAAATTTTTCAGTTGCTACTGGTGATAAAAAATTATTCGCAATAAAATGAGGAAACGGTGTAAAAGTGAAACAGTTCCACTTCAAGAAGGCCTCTAGATACCCAGTAGATGGTTTCTGTTCGCTTTCTATCATTCAGTCCCCCATAACATCTGCAAATATTTGTCAGTAAACAGCCAGTACAACTGAGCAATATACCAGCTTCTCCACTCGCTACGGTCGTTCTCACTCCCCTTCCCCAACCTTCCCAATCCCATTCCGTCCCTGCATGACTGTGTTTGTGCATTGCACATAAAAGGCGTTTGGAGGCGTTAAGGGCAATTTCAAAGATGTGTTGACTCCAATCGAGATGGTTATTGAATTTTACGCCTAAAAGGATGAAATCTTCGGAATAGCAAAGTTGTACGCCATTAAAGGCTACATTAGAAGACGACGCTGGAACCTCACGTTTAAGAGAAACATTGTAGGCCTGTGTCTTAGTGGCATTGAACTCTACTCTATATTTTCTGCCCCATTCTGGGATTAAATCGAGATCAAAGTTCAGCGAACGGAATAACTATCTGCGAATGGAAGCAATAGAATGCTTATTTGATTCCGCAGCAGAGTTAAATTCATAGGTGTTATCTAAATTACTGTCATCCGCAAAGCTATGGATTGGATTAAGAGTAGAAGACAAAAGATCGGTAGTAAGTACTAAAAACTGAGTCGGAAATAAGACAGAATCTTGAGGGACACCGGAATTGATTGGGAAGAAGGAAGAAGTAGCGCCTTCTATTATAGTACCACTCGTATAGTGCGTTTGGACAAGAAACTCTCAATCCATTGAAGCAGCATCAAGGCCAATGACCGTGAGTTTAACAAGAAGACATTCATGTTAAACTCTGTCAAAAGCTTTTGCAATGTCAAGCGCAAGAACTTGCCCTTCGCTGTACTTATGCAATCAAGAGTTCCAACTTTCCGTGAGATATACCAAGAGATCTCTTGTCTATCTTCCAGAATGGAAACAGTATTGGTGATCGTGGATAAGCTGTTTATCTTCGAGATATTTAACGATTTTGCGATTGCCAGCAGTTTCCATAACATTCGAGAGCATTGAAGTAATGGCTATTGGGCGGTAGTTGGCGGAGTTCGCTTTGCTTCCTTTCTTTGGAGTTGGCTGAACAATTCTCTGTCACCCTCCACACAAATGCCCCGATTTCAGAAAAACTATGTCCAATTTCTTTGAAATTATGAGTTAAGAACTTTAAATTCAGCACGAAACATTTTGCATACCACGTTCGGTGTCATGTCAAAAAAATTACAAAGCTCCCTCGTCTGCTTCTACCACCTCCCATACAAAATTTACTATTCGCCATTCGAAAGAATTTGAGATAACATATTTCCTGGTACATTAAACTCTCTCTCTCTCCATTTCATATAGAGTATCATATGGTTACGCTTTACTTCTTCTTCTCCAACGGCACTACAGCCCAAATCGGGCCTTGACCTCCTGACTTTCAGGTTCCTTAATATTTTCTTATTTGTTATTGTGAAAGGATTGTTAGTTTTTGGCACAACCCTTTATCTACGAAAGCTCATACGTCGACCGGGATTTGAACTACGACCTTCGGATTGGAGACCAACATGCTACTCCATAGCTGTTGGTTTATGCCCAATCATAATTCTGTTATGTTTTTTAGGTATTATTGGGTGAAATTCTTTGTTAAATTCAATATAAAGAATTTTTTTTTAATTTGGATTAATACAAATCTAAGACAAATAGTTCATGATGCCCCACATATAACAACTTACTTTATTTGTATATGAGTTATTCTATTTCTCAAAACCGTTCCCACCATGACAGCCGCTTAACCGATTAACCCAAACAGAACAACTTTGCACCTATTATATCGATTTCCATTAAAACTGAAGAAGGTGAGGACTTTGCTAGAATTTCTCTTTTGATAATTGCAACAAATATTAAAAACACTTATCAACATACAAATTTCGCATATTAGAATTTCAAGAAAAGCATTTACTACTTTTAATATTTAAATAACAACACTGCACGATGAGCGGTTCTAAAATCGTTTAAAATATTTTACTCCTTCTACCACCTACGATATAAATGTCATAATTTCAAAAGGACGTTGTATTAATGGGCTTGAAAATAATGAAGTGTAGTATTCAAAAATTGTAACCCTCCTCCCGCCCGTCCTTTCCACCACTTCTCATACAAAGTCACTATTCACTGTTCTATAGAATTTGAGATGACATATGCATTTTCCTGTGCATTAAACTCTTTCCCATTTCATCTAGAGTATCGCATAACTGGGCATTACGCCCAATCATAATTGTGTTACGTTTTCCTCAAACGATTGCTACTCACCCTTAACCAAAATTGCGTAATCCATTTTGCAGCAATCTCTCGGGTACGTTTCAGATGCATAATGGCTGCACTCCACCAGACCGATAACACTATTAAAATTCGGTGCCATAGCACACGGCAATCCAGTTTAAAATCGAACATCGAACCTGTACCAACTCTCTGATCTCCGGGTAAGCCTTTATCACCATATCACACTAGAATATTTCCAATACTACGCGTAGTATACTTTTTAGATTCCGATTATGCCGTCTTCGTACAGTCAACTCGAACGAAAAAAAAACCATCCGCGGACCGCAGTTGCTCGTAAACTGGACTGCTAAGTGTATGGAAGTAATGCCGTCGGCGAAGCCCTACAATCCGCCAAGGCATCACTTAAATCGAACGACCCGTTATTACATTATACGTACGAACAAGACTTATTACCATACACCTCAAACTCCGCATAGTCTAGATATTGATGAGACACGTACCTTCGAAGTATCGAATTCTTCCAAGCAGTGGACTGAATTTCTTATGAGCCTTGTACGAGCAGAATGATAGAAACTACAGAATAACTTCGCTACAATACCGCATCATTCAAAACTAGAAGTTCGATACTACACATAGCCTCACCATGAGTTAGTTTGCTGGTTAGCACAGATGGCGAGTAGAGTAGCGTATGATTTGTAGACATTCAAGATACATCGGACGTGCGAATTTGTCGCACATACGTATTTATTTGGTAAGTTCCCACTTCTCAGCATGCATATTAATCGAATCGTTCAAAACACATATTTCATTATGTCGTGAAAAATTTGGAACGGCATTGGCCACTTACCTCAAATGTGTCGAATGGTGCACAATATTCGATGAGATGTGCTTTCGTGATATGCCGCATGCATACTAATCGGGATGCCGCGCATCGATGAAACTTTCTCCGTTCGCAGTGTAAACAAATATCTTAACCACAACATATTGGTCAAAAGAAGAATACAAATGGCAATAAGAAGTCTGATTTGCCTTAACCTTGAGTCTGTTGAATTTTCCGTCTAGGCTAAAACTTACCTATTTCAAATAAGATCTTCAATTTATTTTTGTCGAATCTTTCAAACTAAAAAAAAATAAGTTTAGAAATCAAGTCATACCTTAAAATAGTTAGTTTAACATGTCCCCATTTCTAAATTTGAAGCTTTCTTTACTCGCATGCATTTATATTAGAAAATTACACTGCTAAGACCTCCCAGAAGTTATCAAAAATATCGGCGCCTATTAGCACACTTGTTTTACAAAACAAGTGAAAACTTTAGGAAGCCATCCGTAACTCATTCATAACTACAAGATGGGAAGGTTGTATTTATGTCAATAATTTTCAATTTTATTGATTGCCCAAACTACTGGGCTAAGAATCGAATATTTTAGTTCAGGTAGGTACTAAAACAAACTAACCAACTTTTGGTAATTATATGTATGGCGTTCCGAAATGAAAAATTATGGCGTAAAAGTTACTAAAATGTAATTTATGCTGGAATTTTCAAGGATTATTGATTAATGAAAGTAATAGTTTCAAAATCGTTCAAATTCTTTCACACCTTTTATCACCTCTCACAAAAATGCAAAAAGGTAAAAAAAGTGAATTTATTAATTTCCTTGAAAATCATTGAAGCTGCAAACGTAAATTTTTTACAGTTGGCATTCCAAGTGCATTTATATATTGTAAAATTAAAAACTTGCACATTGCTTCTATCAACTCCAATACAAATTTCACTAGCCGTTATTCTAAAGAATTTGAATGACATATTTTCTAGTTTATTGAGCTTGATCCATTTTTACCAAAACATCGTAAAATTGAGCTTTACAGTCAATTTTTTGCGACAAATTTTTCGGGTTGGAGTAATAACTCCAGATGATAAAGGTCTCAGCGGAGACCGAAACGTCACGAATAATAAAGCGTAACAGTGTAGAATCCGGAAATCTTTTCTTTCAATTCGAAATGTACTATGAAAACATTTACCAAACCAACTTTTGAAGTAAAAAATGTTTCTGAAATTCTATATCAGCGGAAGGGGTGGAAAGATTTGGCTCATTTACGAGTTTGCCATTAATTTTCATCAAAAAAGATTTGTGTAAAATATTAACTTCTGGTTTAATGCGTTCTTGAACTAGACAGCGAAAAATAAGGCTTTCATTCGGTTTTGATATTTGTGAGTGAAATTATGAACTTTAGTATAAGCCCTTTTTTTCTCCGATCATTCTAAATGTTACAAACTTTCTATCAGACAATTTAAATTTAATTTAGAGTATAAAAATATAACTTTCTCGTGAATCATTTCATTTTCAAACCATACTTGACATCAATTTGTAATAATTTTATTATTATTATATTGCTATTTGAAATTTTACAATAGTCTCGCATTATTGACAACAAATTTGATTAAATGCGTACAACAAAAAAAGAGTGGGTTTGAAATTTCACTACAATTTTTTATTTTGCTATTAAGTTTTTAACGATGATCAAACCACAGAAACAAGAAGTAAAAAAAAAAACAATAACTACATTTCTAAGAAGGTACGAAGATACTTTGCTCGAAATGTCTACAACGTGTAATATACATAGGTGCGTCTTAATAAACAAATTACGATTACATTATTTAAAGAAAGATATAGATAAGGCATGAATGCATTCTGCCTACATCCACTTTCAAAGTGTGGAAATACTATGATATTGTTACTGCTAATGCATTTGTCTTCCAAATTACGTAAATAGTGTAATTTGAATTATGAAATTCGTTGACATATTATTTCACGTGCGTACCCAACAAGTTTATCAATAATCTTAGGCCGCTTCGAATCAGAAGCTATTAGTCAAAGCCCACATTACAAAGATTGCATTCGGTAAATGAATTCGTATATTCCACAAGATCATTTGTATTAAAATTAGTATTTCTAGTTCCCTATATGACGAAATAAAGGAGAAATAAACTTTAACAGATAAGGAATCACCGGACAAATTGGCATGGTTTTTGGGAATAATCGCGAACTGAAAGCATTTAATCGAAATAAAATAAATCTGAAATAATTTTTTTTTTTTGAATCTGATCGAAAAATTATGTATAACCAAGTTATAAAACAGCTGAAAAGTGTTTTTTTATTGATGCGCAGCTGAGGAGAGAAATGACTTTTAAACTGTTTTTTTAAATCCATTTCGGAGTATTTGTAACCGGATCAAGAAACATCCTGAATAAAAGTTGTATAGCGCGGTCAAATCCTTTCATTACCCCTCGCATAAGAATCGAAACACTTTTGCAACTTTTACTAATTTTCTTGAAAAGTACGGATGCTATTGTTCAGAAATTTGGAACATGACGTTGCAATTATAATAGCAGAGTTCGGTATGAATAAACTGCCAACGAGTTGGGCGAAACTTTATTATTCTTGAGATAAGTTGGTGATGAGTGGAAATTTAATATGCAGGTTAGAGTGGTTAGGGAAAGGGAGTTCTTGGGCAGGGCTATTGTCGATTTAACAATATTTCAATCGTTTCTGCATGTTTGCGTTTTTATGAGGGGAGGGGGAGGGGTACTATTAAAGATGGGTGGTTGTTAATAGCTTTTTAATTGATTGCTTGAATCACGTCCAATATTCTCTGTATAAAATGTGTTTCATAGACGAAGTTGCATAGAATTTTCAGAAAATTCGATCTATTTTACATTCACGAAACCGAACATTTGTATGGAACGGGGTAGAGCGAGTAAGGGAATCATAAAATTTGTGATGCAGTTTTATTTCATTTCTCTTGTAAGGTGCTTGTACAAAATTTCAAGTTCGTAGCTTTTAATTTGTTGGTTATTAGTTGTTTCATTGAAATTTGCCGGAATCATACTTTTGTTTGGGAGGGGCTAAAAGGGCATCTGCGATCTCAAAACTTTTGACGAAATTTTGTTTTAACTATTTTTAAAAGTTTTTGTGCAAAATTTCAAATTGACAGCTTTAAATAGTTAGGTGATGAAAATGGTCGAAAAAATACTGTTATATGGGAGGGGGTAGAAGTCTTGAAGGTATTCGACCAGTTAATATTTCATAGTTTTAGGGATCTACCTTAAAATTTTATTTAAAAATTTTCAATTTTTGTGTTTTTTTCATTGCACATGAAACACGTTGTGCACGTTAGACCGGGGAGTCGGTCCATAACAATTGTGGAACAAATTATTATTATTATTTTTTTCTCTATAAAAATCAAATGTATCCACATGGAAAATTTAAACTTTGTATCTTTCAAAACATCACTCAAAATTATCTATATTTTTGCTTTATACCTCCCTCCCCTTACACACCCCAACTTAAAATTCTTACCAAAATTGAAGACTATGTAGTTCTACAATCTGACAAAATTTTAGTTTGATATCTGTACTTGGTTTTGAGATATAGCGATTTGAAAATTTGGAAAGTCCTCCATTTTTGAAATGTTCCCCCTTTTCCCTCACTAGAATTATGTTCAAGTATTATATTTTGCTAGTATAGCTTAATATATGTTCCAAGTTTCAATTACAAAGCTTAGGAGATCGTCGAGATATTAATTTTTACGTGTTCTTCTTTGCCCCCCCCCACCAGGGGAGCCCTTACAATAATTAGTCTTCCTGTAAGCTGATTCTGGTGGATCTGTATGCCACCTTAATGGTCCCAAAATATAATTTTTTTATTGCAAGTAATTTCGATAATCATTTAAAAAAAAAGCCGACCGACAATTGGTTTTGAGCCTCCTCTTTTCGGTCTCCAATGTTTAGAATAATTAAACTATTTTTGGAGTTTGTCCCACAAATCCCTCTATGAGTTGATTTTTAGTTTCCTTAGTATTCGGTGTTAACGCTCCCCTGCCTCCCCCTTAACCTTACACCCCCGAAAATGGGTGTCCGCCTGAAATCCGCAACTATGTTTCTGGCCCAACTTAGATTTATATTTCATAACTAGCAAACGCCCGCGACTTCGTCCGCATAAAAATCGTATTAATAAGCAATTTTTGAGAATGTAATAAATGTAATAAATTATATGGGATATATAATCCGCTTACTTTAATGGCTCTTTGAACACAATATTTTGTATTTTGTTGGAGTCAGAGCCATAAATTATTAAGAATGATAGCATGATACTCGCATTTGAATGGGAGAGGCTCATGATCAAATCAAACCCGTAATTCGAGATCAAATGTATACGTGTTAAGGACATGTGAATAGTTGTAGCTTGTACTAATTGAAAAAAGCCCAAGTAAAATGACATTAACCTTAAAATCATAACAGGACTTCGATTGTGCGTAAAGCCCCATTATATGATACTACCGATGAAATCGAAATTTTTGTAATCTTAAGAATTTTTGTGTGGTGAGTGATAGAAGGGATGACAGTACTAAATTAATTTTTTCCACACCATGCTAGAGTAGCTATAAAAATATTTTGCACCAAATTTAAGCTTGGAAAACTGAAAAAGTAACTTGAGAAACTTAGTGCATTGGATTTAGTGAAATTGTGCAATTTGCATTGGAGGTGGTAGAAGGAGTGGGGGTTTTTTTGTAATTTTTCTAGATACAACTATCATCACCATGCAATTGATATCTTTTAGATTTCAGATCAGTTAGATTAACACTTTTCAAGAAAATCGAGTTTTTGCAAAGTCGTGAAATTGTGTCATATTGTAAGGGAGGGGGTAGAAGGAGTGGAGCTAATCGGTTAATTTTTTCCCGATAATAATAATAATACTAATTAGGGATTCATTAGAAAATTTTAGCTCGATCAAAGTTAGGCGTACTGAGAAAATTGGTTTAGAGTATTTCATAAAAAAGTGCAGTTTGTATGGGAGGTGGTAGAAGGAGTGGAGGATTTTTGGTAATTTTTCTAGAAACAACTATAATCATTATGCAATTGATATCTTTTAGATTTCAGATCAGTTAGATTCACACTTTTCTAGAAAATCGAGTTTTTGCAAAGCCGTGGAATTGTGCCACATTGTATGGGAGAGGGTAGAAGGAGTAAAGCTATTCGGTTAGTGCTTTCCGATAATAATAATTATGCTAATTAAAGATTTAGTACAAAATTTTAGCTCGATCAAAGCTATAGGTACTGAGAAAATTGGTTTAGAATATTTCATGAAAAAGTGCAGTTTGTATAGGAGGTGGTGCAAGGAGTAAAGGGTTTTTAGTTATTTTTTGAGAAGCAAATACAATTATCATTGAATTGATATATTTTATATTTCAGAACAGTAACATTCACACTTTTCAAGAAAATCGAATTTTCGCAAAGTCGTGGATTTCTGTCAGATTGTATGGGAGGGGGTAGAAGGAGTAAACCTAATTGGTTAGTTTTTTCCTGACATTAATAACAATGCTAATTAAGGATTTAATACTAAATCTTAGCTCGATCAAAGTTATACGTACTGAGAAAATTGCAGTATAGTATTTCATGAAAAAGTTTAGTTTGTATGGGAGGTGGTGGAAGGAGTTGGGGGATTCAAACTATTTATATACTTGAAGATTGAATTTATAATAGAAATAATATATTTTAAATTTCAAATTAATAGCTTTCATAGTTTCCATGTAAACTTGATTATTATAAGTTTTTGAAAATGAGTCACTTTGTATGGGAGGGGGTAGAAGGCGTAAGGAGAGAAAAATAAAACCTAAAGCAGATTACTCCCCGAGGCAGACCAAATAATCTGTGAAAGTTTCATTGCAATCGGTGCAGCTGTTTTTGCGTGAAAGGCGGAAAGACAGACAGACAGACAGACAGAGAAATTTTTTAAAAACGTTTGTTTCTGCTTAGTTATTGCTAAAATGAAGCAAAAAACTTATTTATAGACATTTATAAACAAATAACAGACAGACACTACCATCATATTTATATAGATGACAAGATTTTATGACTGTCCTCATGAAATTTCGGATTCAATTCAAAATCGACTTCACCTACTGCAGCCTATTTCCCATCTAAGTACGAGAAAATAGATTAAATAGTTTCGTTGCAACAAAAACGATATTCTGCTTTACTAAATTAATAAGTAAAAGTAAAATTTAATCTTCTCACCGTTGTTGTTAGAGTATGTAAAATTTTGGCTTATACTTTCATCTATCAAATTTAACATTGAATTGTAACGTATTTTCGCGCTTTTTAAAAAAAAAAAAATAAATAACAATTCAACAATGCGAAAATGTTTCGCACAATTTCAAATTCCTTGTAGAAATTCAGCGAAAGTCTTTTGGTTCGTACCCATTCTGATGTCCACCGAAACGAAATCTCTTGAAATTAAAGCCGAATTTGATGCCGTTCGCATCGAGTACCCGTACATCTTAATTTATTGAAATCATCTTACGATCGTCGTCGATTTGCGATGCCAAATTGCCCGTTTTGCAAGTGGAAGTGATGTCGGCGATTTGTAGCGTGCTATCCGAATAAGTAATTAACCCCGAAAAGGTGACTTTGGCGCAGCTTTTCATTCGAGTCATGTTGAAAAGCGCTGTAATTGCCGCGCGTAGGTCGTGCTCGCTTGCAAAGTTGATCGTCCAGGAAAAATTGTTTGTTCTGGCCATCGTCGTTGTAGAAAGTACGCGAATACGTGCGTCGTCGCTTCGCCAATTATTTCGCAAGGTAATTGCATGTCCTAAAGCCTGGAGCGAACCTGAACGGAGCCTACGGCTGCCAGTGTCTTCCGCGAGTAATTAGTTTGCGATCGATAGCCAGTGCTCATCACTTTATCAATTTAGCGGCTCATTATTAATCGCTGTACGGCCGGATCATGTTTTTGTAGCGTTTACACGCTCAACCGCTGTCGCTCTTTACGCTTGAGCGATATCGAGTGACCGCGAAGGTCAAGCGTTTGACGTGTGGATAATAGTTGAGTGCGCGATCAGCACTTGGGGTTTTCGCGGATTGTGGGATCCATTCGCGAAATGATCTTGGCCAGATCTTGCGAAGCGTGCAAGTCTCTTAGGCTGTGTGACTGCACGCGGAAAAAGTGAATGCTGCGCAATGACGCGAGCGTCTTGCGTCTAGGAAAAGAATTCGAGCGGTTGACGGACCGACCGACCGATCGGCCATTATTAATCGTCTTCTTGTGATGCTTTCAGCGAACCCATCAAGGCATCAACTTGGCTCTGCTGATGAATGAAAATCGCTTTTCAATGTTTGATTGGGAGCTGGGATTTAATGCAAAGTTCAACGTTCGGCTTGGTAATCGCGCCGCTATAAAGCCAGCCTGCTTAGAAGACATCGAAGATCCCGGGAATGATGAAGTGCAATTTGCTAAGTGGTTATAGCGCTGAAGGAGAAAGCGATTATCGTGAGAAGCAGCGTGTCATGCCGTCATGAGCCCCGTGTATGATGCATAAAATGGTGATGAGTGAAGAGCGATTGTTCTTGAAGTTATGATTTCAATGCGATTAGGGAATTAAAGACGAGATGTTGATTTTCGGAGTTTCCTAGGTCTTAAGTGGGTTTCTTTTATTTCGGTAATATGTACCTATACAACCTTCCCACATTACCATGATATTGGATTTCCTGCGGTAAGTGCTACATTTAGTGTAATTACAATGCATTTTGACAATAATTGGAATGAGAATTTTACATGAAAATGGTAAGTTTTAAGAGTTTGTGCTTGGCGCCATTCTTTCAGGAAAATAAAAAAAATAAATATTTCATTGCTGAAATCAAAATACTGTGAAGCCTGAGCGAAAGCCGGCCACATGTTTCAATTGGAGACATAGTAACAGTCGGGGATATGTAAGTGTTTTTACTATGAGCCGGTGAACATTTTTGAAAGTGATGAAATTTGCAGTTTTGAGGAGAACGGGCGTGATTACTCCTAATTTTCAGAGAAGATATGACACCCTGGCCCCAGAATTCTCTTCTCGGTTACTTGATTGGCTTAAATCCTATCTTAATAATAAACCTCAATTTGCTAAGTTTCAAGGTTTTCTTTCCAAGGAAATACTAGTGTCCTTTGGGGTACCCCAAGGAAGTTACTTGGGACCTCTCTTAGTTAATGTTTTCATCTCAGATCTCTCAGAAGTATAGGTAAATGTTTCACATCTGATGTACGATGATGATCTGAAAATATATCATGACATAACCTCATCAGCAGATGCCGCATTCTTGGAATCCAAGCTTATTGCTCTAGATGATTGGTGCAGTTAGAACAAATTAGAGCTTAATATCAGTAAAGGCCACGTGATAAGCTTCTCACGTAAAAGATCCCTATACCTCCATGACTATATCCTAAGTTGAACTCAACTACATCGTGCTGATCATATTGAGGACCTCGGCTTACTACAGGACAATAAACTGTGCTTCAAATTTTATTACAATCTAACAATTTCAAAAGCCAATAAACTTCTTGGGTTCATTAAGAGAAGAGTTAATGAGTTCAAGAATGTATGGGTCACTAAATTTTTATTTTGTTCTCTTGCCTGCCTTCTTTTGATTTATACATATCCATTTGGGACCGTTTTTTCCAGTTCTTTGACAATAGAATAGAATTAGTAGGAGAAGCAGAAGGGATTCCTTCCTTTTTCTCTTAGGGACTTGTATGATCCTAGAGACTTTGAAAACGTTCCACCCGACTCAGTTAGGCTCCAATTATTAAATCTTTTACCTCTTGGTTCTAGAATAATCATGTTCAGATCCTATTTTACTTAAAATGTTTTGAGTGGTGATATTAAGGTTAACGACCTCTCTAAATGCAAAGAGGTGGAACTGAAAATAAATGTGCATAAAACCTAGTACTTCCACATGGGTTTGAACACAAGCATTTTTCTTAATGAACAAGATGTGGAAGAGGTGCAAAATTACTGTTATCTCGGAAGCATTTTCAGCGTGGACGGCGGGGCCGAAAAGGATGTTGAGGCTCGGCTAAATAAAGCTCGTCATGCCTTCGGTATCCTTTTCGCTTTATGGAGGTTAAGACAGATCTCCCTTCGCACGAAGCAGCGAGTTCTTGACGCATGCGTCAAATGCATGTTGTTATATGGTTGTACTACGTGGAAAGTGACCGTTCGATTTACCAAGAAACTGTAAGCTTTCGTGAACCAATGCCTCCGACGCATTTTAGGAATATTCTGGCCAGAAGTGACGACGACGAACTTTGGAGTACAACTGGACAAACTAAAATAGGCATTGCGATTCAAAATCGGAAGTTGCAGTGGATCGGTCACGCTTTGAGGAAAACAGAGCGAAACATCGCCAAGATTATAATCCTCAAGGAAGACGTCGGGTTGGTCAACCATGTAGCATGGAAGCGAGCAGTTGAGCAGGAGGCGAGAGCAATAAATAAGTCCTAGCAACATCTAAAGGCCGATGCTTAGGATCGCGCCTTGTGGAAGAGAGTTATTTCTATGTTCTATGCCCCTATACGGCGTTTTAACAGAAATTTGATTGATATCTCGAATAAATTTAGACTCAGTAACAATGTCAGGCTGACGAGACATTCTAGACCACTTAAAGAACATCCACATCGTAAATATTAAAGACGAAATGAGCCTACTAACAGATGCTGCAGAGTATATAACAAATTCAGTGCACGCTATACACCTCATATAAGTAAGCTGACATACAAACTGAGACTACTCTCCATTTTATAAGCTCCCCTATACCCCGTTTGACCATTCAACCAGTGCCTATCATCAATCAATAAAGCAATTTATTATGCAACTAATTATCTTGATATAATAATAATAAAATAATTGAGTAAAATTGCTTGGCTAACAGGCCACAAAGGAATCAGCGCCAATGAAGTGGCGGATACTGCTGCACGTGAAGTACAATAACTTGCTGTAATAGCAGAAACTTTAAGGTTCTCCCAGCTAACTTGAGAAGCCTATAAATAATGTCAGGATACACTAACCCAAAGAGAGTGAAGCAACGCGTCCAAAATATCACCCGGAGTTATCTACCGGGCACTCTTGCAGCTAGACAGTTAATTAATAGTGTTATGTTTGCGAAGGACATTTGGAGCTACAAAATTAAATCTACCTCGTTGCTTGCATTGTTCGATATCTATATTCCAGGTTGCTCCTTGAGAACTAGAACCATTCTTCATATTCCTTCTCAAAGAACGACATATGGCCAATATGAAATAATCACGTATTTTTGTAATTGTTATAATAAAGTTGGTCATCTTGTAGAATTGACTTCTGAAATAGTTGCTTTCAAGTCTGAGATATTACGAGTATCTAAACCATAAATTTGTAATAACACACAGTTTTTTTTTCAGTTTGAATAGTAATTTTCTTTTTTTCTTTTATTTTGTCCTGTGATTTGGTTTTTAAATTTAGTAATAGATAATTTTAATTAGGTTTATTATAGTTGTTTGGTTTTAATCTTATTAAAAAATTTGTTACTAAGTAATAAGTAATTTTCTTTTTTACGCATACTTTGTAAGATTGTAGTAGTCTAGTGGAACTTTTCTATAGACTGAATAAATAATTAAGCTAATATTTGCTGACAAATATTATTTTCTGGATCAACAACCAGAAACATGCGGTTGAGTTAGACCTGGTCCGTCAGGTTGGAGGTTGGGCAGCACTTGTTACGAAACCTGAAGTTCCACCTCGGATTAGACGGATTTAACAGAATTGGCCTGGCAAAGAAACATAACATAACATAAGCTAGGGTGTAGCCTAGTAGGTAGCGTGTTGGTCTTGTAATGCGAAGGTCGTGAGTTCAAATCCCGGTCGACGCAATATATAATTCCAGCACATTGCCTGCTTGGATATACCTTCGTCACCTCAATCTACGAAAATGAAAAATTCGTTGAAAGAGGGTTGTGCGAAGGGCTAACAACCCTTCCACAATAAGTAATATAAAATGTTAAGGAACCTGAATATCAGGAGGCCAATGTCCGATTTGGGCTGTAGCGCCATTGTAGAAGATGTAGAAAGAAACATAACAGGACTACGATTGGGCGTAAAGCCCAATCGTGTGATACTCTAGATGAAAGAGAAATTTTTTCATATTAAGAAATATTTTAGGGGAAGTGGTGGAGGGGGTGACGACATTGAGCTACTTTTTTCACATCACGCTAGAGTTGCCACCAATATGTTTTATAGAAAATTTAGAATTAAAAAATTTAATAGGTACTGAGAAAATTAGTGTATTGGATTAAGTGAAATGGTTCAGTTTGTATGGGAGGTAGTACAAGGAGGGGCGAGTTCTTAACGATTTTTTAGAAATAACTAAAAACATCATTTTTTGACATCTTTTAAATTGCATATCAGTAGCATTCATATTTTTCAGGAAAATTTACTTTTTGTGAAGCTGTTAAAATGTGTCAGATGGTATGGGAGGGGGTAAAAGGAGTGAAATTAATCGTCTAATTTTTTTGGTCTTACTAATAATTCTAAATAAATATTTAGTGCACAATTTCAGCTCGATAAATTTTATACGTACTGAGTAAATTTGTTAATAGTATTTCATGAAAAAGTGCAGTTTGTATGGAAGGTGGTGAATGGAAGGGGAGGACTCAAACAACTTTTATACAGTAGATCGGAATCACCATGAAAGTAGTACATTCCAAATATCAGATCGATAGCATTTATACTTTTTGAGCAAATTCGTTTATTGCCAAATTATGAAATTATATCATTTCGTATGGGCGCGGGGAGAAGGGGTAATGCTAACCATCTAATTTTTTTTTGGTTTAACTAATAATTCTAAATAAATAGTTGGCGCAGAATTTCAGCTCGATAAATTTTATACACACTGAGTAAATTGCTCTAGCGCATTTAATGAAAAACTGCAGTTTGTATGGGAGGTGGTGGAAGGAGGGGAAGGACACAAATTATTTTTATAGAGTATATTAAAACCATCATAAAAGTATTACATTCCAGATCAATAGCATTTATACTTTTCAAGTAAATCCGTTTATTGTCAAGTTACGAAATTGTGTAATTTTGTATGGGAGAGGGAGGAAGCGGTGGAGCGATTTAGCTCGTTCACGAACTTGATCTTACTTTTTTGTCAAAAACGAAGTGTACAAAATTTGAAATATCTAGCTCAACGCGTTCTCAAGCTAGAGACGACACGGACGGACGGGCCGACGGGCGGACGGACGGATGGACGGACGGACATACAGACAGACAGACGGACGGACGGACATCCGGTATTGAGGTTTTTGAGTGATTATATGATGTATTATTCATTTTTTTCTCCGGGCCTTATATCTTGGCGCTACAAAGTTTGTGGCAAACTTATAATACTCTCAGATTTCATCTATAGTATAAAAATTTAACACCCTTTCGAAAACTGGAATGTACTATCCTTGTTCAAACCTGGAGCACTAAAATCACTCCTGGAACAAGTTGATATATGCAATACTTAATTTGTCGCACTTCAGGAAACTAAATGGCTTGGCAGAGAAGTGACGGACATGAGGTCGCACATAATCTTTAAAAGTGGAAAACTATCGAGAAGCCGTGAGCTTGGAGCAGCTTTTGTCACCAGCAAAGCATTTAAACAGCATATCACCAAATTCAAAACCATTAATGAAAAATTGTGTGCACTTCGCATGAAGACAACTTTTTTTTAACATCTGGCTCATTAATGTTCTCGTCCCAACGGAAGACAAGGACGAGGCAACTAAGGATGAGTTCTAAAGTCGCTTTGAAACAACTAATGACTTATTGCTCTCAAATGACATCAAGATCATTTTAGGTGATATCAACGCGAAGGTTGGGAAGGAAGAGACACAGAGGAATAATCGGTCTAGTTGACTTCGCCTGCAGTAAAAACATCGTACTAAGCTCAATATGATTCCTGCATCGGAACATCCACATAAGAACGTGGGCGTCACCCGAAGGACGCATAATCAGATAGACCACGTTCTCATAGGCAAAAGGGTAGCCTCCAGCATCCTAGATGTAAGAATCTTCAGATGTGGTAACTGCGACTCTGACCACTATTTGGTCAAGGCCACATTCCGATGTCGAATAGCAAACAGCGGAACTGCAAAACACCAGCCAATACTTAAATTCGACATCCAGTAGCTGAAGGACGAGTTTATCGCTGCCGCATACACATCAGCTTTAGAGAGATTTGTTGGTCAAATATTTATCCACCACGAAATGCCAGTTATGGCTCTCCATGTAAAATGGTATTAAGATGAGGTGATAGTCCACTGAACCCAGAGAAAGAAAAATTATTGGTGCTAAGAAAATTAACTTTACGGTGTTGAAAATCGGACACATGAAACACTACCTGATGATTGACGTAAAAGCATTATATGTCCGATGTACAAAATGGGTAACAAACTCTGCTGCGGAAACTATAGAGAGATTTCATTAATGTGCACGTCTTACAAAATCTTGACAAAGATCATAGAGTCCTGAATTTCACCCTATACCGAAAACGTATTAGGAGAATACCAAGGTAGATTCAGCGCCGGGCGATCAATTACGAATCAAATATTCACAGTGAAACAGGTGCTGGAAAAATGTTGGGAATATAGCGTAGACGTGCACGTGTAGTCTTTAAGCAAGCATACAAGTACGAGTATCGATAGGACTGTACTGTACAAAATAATGCTGGAATTAAGAATACTAGCGAAACTCGTTCGACTGACAAGGCCTACAATGATGAACTTAACATTCCAAATAAGGATCCAGAACGACTTGGCAACAAGCTTCCAAACACTCTCCGGGGTGAAGCAAGGAGATGGCCTTGAACCTACACTTTTTAATTTGGCTTTGGAATATGTCGTAAGAAAACTTCTAGTTAACACCAGAGGGACGCTTCTGTTGAAATCATCGTAGATAGTAGCTTACGCAGTTGACATAAATAATGGCGCGATTACAACTGGCCGCCAAGGAAGTCTTCGATAATCTAATAATAAATAACGCGAGAAGTAGGGTTACGCATATACGAAAACATTGCGAAAGTTATGTTGCAATCACGAAGAAACACGCCAGTCAGATAAAATCTAACGATAGCAGACTATAGCATAGAAAACATGGACAACTTCATATGTTTAGGACGGTAATGAAATCAAAAGATGCATAATGGTAGCAAATAAGGCGTATTTACTACTCGGTTTTTCCGATAAGAAAATGTAAAGACGTGCATAAAAAAACGAAGCAGCGAATCTACAAAACCGTAATAGGACCTGTACTCTCCTATGGCAGCGAAACCTGGACGTTAATACAGCCACCAGAAAAATTGGTTAATGCCTACGATGAATCCTCCAACCGGTGAGAGAACAAGGCGAATGGAGAATTTGATAAAATCAGGAATTTTATACCATTTTCGAGGACCCAGAAGTCTCGACTCTCATCAAACTTCGGGTTGGTCACGTTCAGCAAATGGAGGACAGAAAAATACCCCAACGTATACAAAAAGGGAAGGTGGAAGGCAAAAGGTCAGTCGGAAAACCGAGAAAACACTAAGAGGATTCAATTGACGAAGACTGCAAATTGCTTCTGAAATTTTCAACATGCAGGACACGGTTATTGGACTGATAAAATTGAAGACGAAACATACAGGAGGCCAAGGCCCGGCTTGTGCTGTAGCAGCATTGATGATGAATATGTTGTTTGAAATTTACCTACTAAGAGAACGCAATTATTAAAATCCACATAACTATCTGGAGAGCGCTAAAGAAATATTTCTCTACCTTGACTAGGTAGCAAAAGAAGTGATCACACAAACTAGGAAAAATACGCCAATCAGGTAAAATATTACAGAAGGAGACTTTAACCTAGAAAACGTAGACAACTTTGCATACCTAGAGGCAAAATTATCGAAGAATAAAAGTGAACCCATCGAGATAAAGAGAATAATAATGATGGCGAATAAGACATATTATTCGGTGCTAATCAAAAACAAAAACGTGCACTGGAAAACTAAACTTTTAATATATAAAATGATTAACATATAAGACCTCTGCTATGCTATGGCAGTGAAACGTGGACATTAACTCAGGCGTCCTAAAAACTACTTAACGCCTTTGAAAGGAGGATCCTCAGAAAATTCCATGGACTTGTGAGAGAAGACTCGATCGCCATTAATCCAGAAATTTCAATTCTCATAAAATTCATGAAACTTCAATGCTCTGATCATGTTGACCGAATGGATGACGCAAATATTCCCAAACGCACACTAAAAGGAAAAAAGTCAATGGACACAGATCAGTTGGAAAACCACGGATGCCCTGGGAGGATTTTATTGACGCAGACAGCAGATCACTGTTAAGAATCTCAAACTGGAGGACACGTTTACTGAACTGAGAAGGATTGAGGCAGAGTATAAAGGGATTCAATTTGGATTTGGGCTGTAGCACCATCGTAAGGAAGTAAGTTGATAATGGTAAGGCAACAAAAATTATTATTATTTAAAAATTGTTTAGCATAGAATCATGCCGCATTGAGTAGTTCACCGACTTCAGTAATTGTGACAACTCAATGTTTTTGGGACTCAAATGCAGGTTCTTGCTCGAAATTCGTATCAAGCCGCTCTTAGATATGAAATTTATAATGGCTACATAAGACGACGAATCGAAGTTTTCAGCTACATCACTGCGGCGATGTTATCGCTATCCAGTAGGTTTTTGAATCCTCCTCCAAACCAAGTATAGATTCTCAACTGCTTCAGGTATGAAATATGCATTAAGTCAGAAAATAACTTACTTCCCGACTCTTGATTTTTTCTCCAAAAGACTAATTATTCAGAAATCTTAAGATCTAAATTTGAAAATCTTCAAAGAATTTATTTACTATTTATATTAGAAAAAAAATGGTTGTATATTTTTGGACGCTAATTCTCGCATCAGTCGCAGACAACAACGCAAGGGTGAAATATTTTTTTAACTAAAACATGAATCATTTTTTTGATACACCATTATGACCACATCAGAGTCGAAAAGCCTAACTAGGGTATACCACGCAAGCGTTATTGTATTATGTGGGTATCTCTTTTCATTTTCACTCAAAAAATGAAACTGAAAATAAAATAAGGGAAAACAATTCTTCTTTTCCATTGACATTTCACCCATTATCGTATATTTGAGCAAACATAGCTACCTCAACCTTTTATTAATTCAGTCACCCTTTATTTGGGAAGAGCCAACCTTTCAAACAAAAAAAAAAACTTTACCGAATCCTTCAATAGAAGGATAGCAATGGATTTTCTTTTCAAATATTTACTCTCGAAAGAAAAAGAAATCCCTATAACTCGGAATGACATGTCACTGTAACAACCAGAAGTAACAAAACCCCTGAGAATAAAAAACTGCATAGCGATAAGTCAATCGTTAACACGAAGGATGGATACATGTGATATCAAATTTCTCTCTTAAATCAATATCAAGAAAAATAAACTGCCAACAAGTCGGGCGAAACTTTATTATTCTTGGGACAAGTTGCGGATGAGTGGAAAGTCAATATGCAGGTTAGAGTGGTTAGGGAAGACTAAGTGAAAGGGAGTTCTTGGGGAGGACTGTTAACAATATTTCATTCGTGTCTGTAAGTTTGGGTTTTTATGAGGGGAGGAGTAGGGGTAATAGTAAGGGTGGGTGGATGTTAATAGCTTTTTAATTAATTGCTTGAATCACGTCCAATATTCTCTGTATAGAATGTGTTTCATAGACGAAGTTGCATAGAATTTTCATAAAATTCGGTGTATTTTACATTCATAAAACCGAACATTTGTATGGGAGGGGGTAGAGAATATAGGGGAATCGTAAAATTTGATACGCAGTTTTATTTCGCGTCTCTTGTAAGGTGATTGTATAGAATTTCAAGTTCGTAGCTTTTAGTTTGTTGTTTATTAGTTGATTTAATAAAATTGGTCGAAATCATAGTTTTGTATGGGAGGGGGTAGAAGCGCAAGCGCGATTTCAAAACTTTTAAAGCAACTTCATTTGAATTACTTTTATAAGTTTTTATGCCAAATTTGAAATTGATAGCTTTTAAGAGTTAGCTGATAACTGATTCCTTAAAAATGCTCGAAAAAATAATTTTGTATGGGAGGGGGTAGAGGAGGTAGGGGAATCGTCAAACTTGTGATGCAGTTTTCTTTTAATTTTTGTTGTTAGATGCTCGTACGAAATTTCAAGTTCATAGCTTTTAATTTGTCTGTTATTAGTTGATTTAATGAAATTAGTCGAAATCATACTTTTGTATGGGAGGGGGTAGAAGGGCAAGCGCGATTTAAAAATTTTGAACGCAATTTCATTTTAATTATTTTTTTAGTTGTTTTGCAAAATTTTAATTTGATAGCTTTTAATGGTTAGGTGATAATTGATTTCTTGAAAATGGTCGAAAAAATAATTTTGTATGGGAGGGGGTAGAAGTTTTAAAGGTTTTCGACCAGTTAATATTTCGTATATTTAGGAATTTTTTTTAAATGCATTTCGCAAATTTTCAAGTTTCTACCTTAAAATTTCACTCAAAAATTTTCAGTTTATGTGTTTTTTCAATGCACATGAAACACCTTGTGCACGTTAGACCGGGGGATTCGGTTTATAATAAATATGGATCAAGTTAATATTATTTTTCTATGTATATTAAATATAGGTATTCACATGCAAAATTTTAACTTTTTATCTTTCACAAGAGCCCTAAAAAAATCACTCAAAATTTTCGACATTTTGGCTTATCACCTCCCTCCCCTTACAGCTCCCAGCTTAAAATTTTTACCAAAATTAACCATTATGTAGTTCTACAATCTGACAAATTTTTGATTTAATATCTGTACTAGTTTTTGAGATATAAGGATTTGTAATTTTGAAAAGTGCGCCATTTTTGAAATGTTCCCCATTTCCCCCCACTACTATTGTTTCGATATGTTATATTTTTTTTTGTATTTGCCTAATATAGCTTAATATACGTTTTAAGTTTCAATTACATAGCTTAAAAGATAGTTGAGATATTAATTTTTAAGTGTTTTTCTTTGCACCCCCCCTGACCCTCCCCCTTACAATAATTAGCCGCTTTCTGAGCTGGTTCCAATGGAACTATATGCCACCTTGACGGTCTCTAAATATGATTTTTTTACGATAAGTAATTTCGAAGATATAATCATTTGAAAAAAAAATTCGGCCGATAATTGGTTCTTAGCCCCCCCCTTTTCGCTCCCCCGCCTCCCCCTGAACCCGTACACACCCCAAAATAAGTATCCGCCTGAGATCCGCAACTATCTACAATCCCTCCAAAAATGAACTTTCTATCTTGAAGGGTTTGGAAGTTAATGTGCGCTGAGCGTACACGTCGGCGTACGGCGGACGGCGGACGGCGTACGGCGTACAGACAGACGGATTTTTTTTTTTTGCATTCTTAGGCTAATTTAGTCATGAAACGCGAAAAAAAAAAATTTCAGGGTAGCAAACTTTTTTTTTTTTGTGTCGATCATTGTGATCGACACAAAAAAAAAAGGTTTTGTACCTTATTATTATAATAATAAAGTAATTTGGTAAATAGTTAATGAAAGGAGTCCCTGAATTTTATACTGTTCAGATAAATCGAAATATAATTGCAAATCATTTGAAAATTATTTGCATTGAGAATTAAATTAGTTGGGGGCGAATGTGAAATGTATGAAGCCTGTGTAAAATACGTTCGGATAATTGCAATTTTCTACAAGTAGTATAATGATGATGGCGGTGGTTTTTACAGATAAATCACGCATACCCTTGTAGTCAATGCAGAGAAGAACTCGAACCGGTCTAATGTCAGAGATAAACCGTAGAAATTAATCGCCTTAAACCTGCAATCATCTGCTTGAAAGTCTCTGGAGGTAAAATGCCACACAAACAGAATCTCATCTCATCTTTTATATTGTAATAATGAAATTCGATAAAGGAAATTAAGCGTAATTTAAACGGCTATTTTATATGCTTTATTCGGTTTTTAATCATAAAATTTTCTAGGTCAAAATTTTAGTTATTGTAATTTAAGTTATAAAGATGTCAGTTTTGTTCGAACAGCATAACAAGAAACTCTTGTAGACTTTTCTTACAGAATTATACTGTCAAATTATTAATTTTCCTTTCATTAAAATGAAAGTAAGAAACTGATTTCTTTAATTAGTCTTGTATAGTACCAAAGAATCGATTTGCTTAGTATCTTCTGATCAATTGTTATTATGAATTGAAGAAAGACTTGAGTACATCTTCTCTAAATATTCTTCTTCTTTAAAGGTGTCACTACATGCATCATTCCTCAATCAAAAATATGAGTTTTTCGGTACAATTTAATCTGAAACCACTTAATGAATTTGGCTAAAATTTTGCATACATGTTCTAAGATATTAGTTAATGTTTTTGAATAGACAGACAAATTTCAAAATTGAAAATTTATTATCGCTTTCAAAAATTACATTTGGTTCTTGCCGTATGTATATAGATATAATTTTTGAACAGATTGATATTTTAAAAAATCACCTATTCCAACATATAAAAAAAATTAGTTTAGAAAAATAAGTAGAACTGGAGGAAAATGTTTAAGAAAAAAATTATGAATTAATAAAATATTTTGTTGAGCATCTACAACTCAGATATTTATAAATAGGAAAAGCTAATGGGCAGAAATAGTTGAATTATCACAAAATATTTTATAAAAACAAACAATTGATTTTTTCAAGAAAAATTATCTAGTGACCCCCTTAAAGACACGACAACACCAATTAGGCCTTGTCCTCCAAACTTTCAGAATACTTAACATTTATTAGCCCTTCGCGCAGATTGAGGTGAGCTAGATATGTTGTCCACACACAAAATGACCGGTATTTGAGCTCACGACCTCATGATTGTAGGCAATCATTAGGGTCAATACTTAGAGCTCATAGCACCATCTATTAGATAGAACTCACTTTGTAGGTTGCGATCTCAGCAACCTCAGCAATTAATGGAAGTTTATCGCTCAAAAGTTTCACATATTATTAATGCTTTCATCAATGAAATTCCTGTTAAGATATAGGGGCATAAGACAGAAACAGTTCTCTTCTACAGGACACGATCCCGACCAGGCCTTGCTTATTATGTCGTCAGGCCTAGCTTATTCTTCTGACTTCCTGCTCAACTGCTCGCTTCCGTGTGCAACATGGTCATCAAACACAACGTCTTTCATTTGGATTACAATCTCAGAATGTATTGCGATGTTTTGCTCTGATTTCATCAAAGTGTGCCACTTACTGAATCTTAATGCGTATTTTAGTTTATCCAGTTGTACTCCAAAGTTCGCGGTTGGAGACATATGAGCAGAATATCACTAAAATGCATCAACGTTTGCAGTTTGTTGGTAAGCCTAACAGCCACTTTCCATGTTCAACCATATAACAGCACGGATTTGACGCATGCGTCAAACATGCGAAGGGAGATTTGTCTTAGCTTCTGAAAAAAGGAAACGATACCGAAAGCCTGAGGGGGCTTTATTTATATGAGCCTCAATATATTTTCGGCATCGCCGTCCATGTTGATAGCTCTTCCGTTCCACTGAAAGATAGAAACTTGAAATTTTACCCGAATTTGTCGTTTAGCAATTGCAAATAATTCTAAAAAAAAATCTTTAAATGCAACCTTCTCCTTGCACCACCTCCCTTACAAATTTCAAGAATATTACAAGATTTCAATTAAATTGATTTTCTCCAAAACTGTCAAGGAAATTAATGGCTAATTTTGAGCAAGGTATTCTAATATAAATATCACTAATATAGAAAAATTTTGTTGTGATCCGCCCACTCTTTTTACCCCCACAAATACACAATTTTGAAAAATGCATTACATCGATTTTCAACGAAACTAGCAAAATCAGAAACTTGAAATATTGCCATAATTTATTTCATGGTAAATACAATAAACGTTAAGAAAATTATCAACTTAGCTACACAATTTCTACCCCCTCCCATACAAATTTCAATATTAGAAATTCAAGAAAATCAGCTTCTCTTCGAACACATGCGAGCTATGGTCTTCGAATTTGAAGCAAAGCACGAAGATTGGGATGCTGATAAGCAGTTTTAAAACCATTTAAAGTCTTCCAATCCTTCTGTCATCTCCCATACAAATACCATGATTTCTGAAAGACAATGTAAAATTTCCTTACAAGTTATGAAATCTGCAAACATTTAATTCAGCACGAAATTTGCATACCTCGTTTGGATGAATTTAAAATGACTTATTTTCCAGTACAATAAAATCTATTTCATCTAGAGTATCGTATGCTCAATATTATGGTTTCTCGTGACAGAATTGACGTAATTGCAATTAAAATGAAAACAAATTAAAAAAAATAATAATAATTATAACAAAGACCTTACAAAAAAAAAATAATAATAATTTTTAGAGATAAAATATGTGCGCGATATTTTATTATAACAAATATGAAAAACAAAAGAACAGAGACGAATTCATTTAGGGCAACACTGGTCTAGTTCTTTTTGGCGCCAAAATAACTGACGGGAATGAAAAAAAATTGTTTTTTTTTCAATCTGGTCTGCCAGCCAAAAAGAAAGCAGTGAAATTTGACCGGGGGACTGTCGTTTTGGAACTGCCAGCGAACAATCGGACGGAGCCGTGGAAATTCGTGATATACTGTACATACTGTATATTTCTCATCTTCGTAGAATAAATAATTTAAAATGTGCAATAATGAAAAAATAAAAACTAAATTGCTTAAAAAAAGTTTGGTATTAATAATGAAAATAAATTTAGCGTAAAAAAAAGAAAAAAAGGAGAAAAAAAAAGATTGAAAATCGAATTTAGCAGAAAATCAAGGAAAGCTGATAAGTAGCAAAAAAGAAGCATTAAGGACCCCAACGAAGTATTTTTGGGATAGGTTCAGTTAAATTTTTTTCTAAATTTACTTTATTATTAGAATAATAAAGTAAATACTTTACTTTATTATTCTAATAATAAAGTATTGTGATCGACACAAGAAAAAAACAAAACTTTGCTACCCTGAAATTTTTTTTTCGCGTTTCATGACTAAATTAGCCTAAAAATGCAAAAAAAAAAAATCCGTCCCGCCGTACGGCGTACGCCGTACATATGGACTCATATCTCCGAGACCGCTAAAGGTAGAATGTTCGTTTTTGGGTGGATTGTTGATTGGGTAAGTGAGCTCCACCACGAATGCAGATAGAAAGTTGAAAATCAGTAGAGATATAGAGAAGGTTGTGGGACAAACTTTAAAAATAATTTAATTTTCCATTGGCGTCCGAAAAGGAGGGGCTAAAAACAAATTGTCGGCCGAATTGTTTGTTCAAATGATTATATCTTCGAAATTACTTATTGTAAAAAATTCGTATTTTGGGACCATTAAGTTGGCATATAGTTCCATTGGAATCAGCTTAGAAAATGGCTAATTATTGTAAGGGGGAGGGTCAGGGGGCGTGCAAAGAAAAACACTTAAAAATGAATATCTCAACTATCTCTTAAGCTATGTAATTCAAACTTAAAACGTATATTAAGTTATACTAGGAAAATACAAAAAAAATATATAACATGTTGAAATAATAGTAGTGGGGGAAATGGGGAGCATTTCAAAAATGGCGCACTTTTCAAAATTACAAATCCTTATATCTTAAAAAAGAGTACAGATAGTAAATCAGATTGTAGAACTATGTACTAGTTAATTTTGGTAAAAAATTTAAGTTGGGGGGTGTATGGGGAGGGAGGTGATAAGCAGAAATGTCGAAAATTTTGAGTGAATTTTTTAGGGGTCTGGTGAAAGATACAAAGTTGAAATTTTGCATGTAGATACGTCTATATGATGTACATAGAAAAATAATAATAACTTGATTCATAATTGTTAAAAACTGATCCCCCAGGTCTAACGTGCACAAGGAGTTTCATGTGCATTGAAAAAACCACATAAACTGAAAATTTTTGAGTGAAATTTTAAGGTAGAAACTTGAAAATTTGCGAAATGCATTTAAAAAAAATCCCTAAATATATGAAATAATAACTAGTCGAAAACTTTTAAAACTTTACCACCCCATCCCATAGAAAATGATTTTTTCGACCATTTTTAAGAAAACAATTATCACCTAACTGTTAAAAGATATCAACGTGAAATTTTGCAGAAAAACTTATAAAAATAGTTTAAATTAAATTACGTCAAAAGTTTTGAAACCGCGCTTGCTCTTCTACCCCCTCCCATACAAAAGTATGATTTCGACCAATTTCATTAAATCAACTAATAACCAACAAATTAAAAGCTACAAACTTGAAATTTTGTATGAGCACCTTACAATAGAAAAAAAAAGAAAATTACATCACAAGTTTTATGATTCCTCTGCCTCCTGTACCCCCTCCCATACAAAATTATTTTTTCGAGCATTTTTAAGAAATCAGTTATCAGCTAACTCTTAAAAGCTATCAATTTCAAATTTTGCATAAAAACTTATAAAAATAATTCAATTGAAGTTGCTTTAAAAGTTTTGAAATCACGCTTGCCGTTCTACCCCCTCCCGTACAAAACTATGATTTCGACCAATTTCATTAAATCAACTAATAACCCACAAACTAAAAGCTACGAACTTGAAATTTTATACAAGCACCTAACAAGAGAAGCGAAATAAAACTACATATCAAATTTTACGGTTCCCCTACCTTCTCTATCCCCTCCCATACAAATGTTCGGTTTCGTGAATGTAAAATGCACCGAATTTTATGAAAATTCTATGCAATTTCGTCTATGAAACACATTCTATACAGAGAATATTAGACGTGATTCAAGCAATTAATTAATAAGCTATTAACATCCACCCACCCTTACCCCTTCTCCTCACCTCATAAAAACCCAAACTTGCAGAAACGAATGAAATATTCTTAAGTTGACAATATTCCCGCCCAAGAACTCCCTTTCACTTAGCCTTCCCTAACCACTCTAACCTGAATATTGACTTTCCACTCATCCGCAACTTGTCCCAAGAATAATAAAGTTTTGCCCGACTTTTTGGCAGTTTATTTTTATACATTGTTATGAAATAAATATCGGTTTTCTCTTTTTAATTTGTCTTAAAGCTTTTCTTTACGATCATTTGTGTGCATTTGTGCATGAACTAGTTAGTAGTTTTTTTTCCGGAAATTTCGTTCTTTTTTTTTATTTAGAGGTAATGGCTATCTTCTGCTTAACATCATGTAGATTTCACATTCATTCATTACGATGGCGCTACAGTCCAAATCGGACTTTGGACTCCTTTATGCTTTACCTCCATCCATCTCGTTCAGTGACCGCGTCCTCCAGTTTGAGAATATTAGCAGTGATGTACTGTCTGCGTCAATAGAATCCTTCCAGCGCTTCCGAGGTTTTTCGACCGATGTTTCATGAGAGCTGACACTGGATTGTCAAAAATGACATAAAATTCTCTATTGCATCGTATTCTCCTGATCCAGTCTTCCCTCATAAATCCGAGGATTTTCCTGAGGACCTTTCTTTCAAAGGCATTAAGTACTTTTTCGGATACCTGAATTAATGTTCACGTTCCGCTACCAAAACATAACACAGGTCTTATTATCTATATACATATAATTGTAGTGTCTGTCTGCTATTCGTTTGGAAATGGCCATAAGTTAGTTTTTTGCTTTATTTTATCAATAACTAAGCAGAACCACACGTTTTTAAAATTCTTCTCTGTCTGTCCGTCTGTCTGTCTGTCTGTCTGTCCGGCTTTCACGCGAAAACGGCTGAACCGATTGTAACGAAACTTTCACAGTTTATTAGGTATGCTCCGGGATGTAATCTGCTTTTGGTTTTATGCCACTCCCCTCACGCCCTCTCCCTCCCATACAAAGTGACTCATTTTCAAAAATATATGCTAATAAAATTTTCTTGGAAACTATAAAAGTTATTGAATTGAAACTTAAAATATATTATTTCCATTACAAATGCAATCTTTTGGTAGACAAGGTTTTTAAATTTCCCCACTCCTTCCACCACACAACAAACTGCACTTTTTCATGAAAAACTATACACCAATTTTCTCAGTACGTGTGACTTTCATCGAGCTAAAATGTTGTATTAAATCTTTAATTAGCATTATTATTATTATCGGGAAAAAATTAGCCGCTTCGCTTCACTCCTTTTACCCGCTCCCATACAATGTGACACATTTGCATAACTTTTCAAAAATTCGAATTTCCTCAAAAGTGTGAACGTTACTGATCTAATATTTAAAATATATCAATTTAATTATGATTATAGTTGTTTGTCAAAAAATCACCAAAAACCCCGCACTCCTTCTACCACCTCCCATACAAATTGCACAATTTCATTAAATCCAATGCACTAAGTTTCTCAGTACCTATTCAATTTTCCAAACTTAAATTTGGTACAAAACATTTTTATAGCTACTCTTGCATGATGTGAAATAAATTAGTTCAGTACTGTCACCCTTTCTACCACTCCCCATACAAAATTTCTTAAGATCACAAAAATTTCGATTTCATTTATAGTATCGTATGATTGGGTTTTACGCACAATCCTGTTATGTAGTCCTATTACGGTTTTAAGCTTAACGTTATTTTATTCAGTCTTCTAACTATTCACATGTCCTTAACGGTCTTCCACACTTATATGATCTCAAATCACGGGATTGATTTGATCACGAGCCTGTCCCAAATGCGAGTACCGTGGTTTCATTTTTAATAATTTATGGTTCTGATTCCAACAAAATACAAACCATTGTGTTTAAAGAGTCATTAAACTAAACATATTATATATCTCACATGATGTACATACATATTACTAAATACATACATTCGCTAAAATGGCTTATTTTGCGATTCTTCCGCGGACAAAGTAGCGGGTGATCGCTAGTTGTTTTATATATTTTTAATTTAGTCTTCCTGTGCACGTTCTTGTTTTTAATTATTGGAAGTATTGAATAATACGTCTTATTTTCCAAAATTATTCTTCTTTTAATTTCGACGAGTTCGCTTTCATCCTTTGACAAGTTTGCACCTAGGTATACAAAGTTGTCTGCGTTTTCTAGGTTGTATTCTCCTGCTATAATATTTTGTCTGATTGGCGTCCTTTTCTTAGTTTGTGTCATAACTTTTGTTTTGTTTTCCTTAATTCGTAGTCCAACTTCCCTTGCTTCCGAGTCAAGGCTTACAAATACTTCCTTAGAACTTTCCAGAGATCTCGCAATGATATCTATGTCGTCGGCATTTGCTACGAGTTGTGAGGATTTGAAGCATAATGTTCCCTTGGAACTTTTCCAGTACCTGTTTTACTCAAAATATCTGGTCCTTGGTCGATCGTTCAGCTCTAAATCCGCGTTAGTATTCACTAATTACTTTGTCAACATTGGGTTTAATTCTGTGAGAGTTTCACACCTCTCCCAAAATGCTCTCGCTTGTTTCTTGCGGCATTTAGCATGGATGGGTTGTTTTTTCTCAAAGATGCCCTATTATAGAATCTGTGCCGAAAGTGCGGCTCCACAGTTAGATTTTCGATATAAAGTGGAACAAAAAAATGAACAAAATTCTACTTTCAGCAGAATCGGAAGAAAAAAAAAAGGTATTTTTCCTGCATAAAAAACTCTTAGGCTTGTTAAGGAGAAACCTCGATCTTAAAACTTGAGTATAACTTGCTTTCAACTTCCTGTAGGCAACCCCGATCCTTGGAGCCCTCGAATCTTGGCACCACTGTGGTGAACCCATTTCGGCGAACTGCTTCAATGTTATCCGTCGATAATTGTATTGTATGAACAAGACTGCCCTTTACGAAATCCAGTCTGATAAACTTCGTGAGTCCTCTCCACAACATCACTTATTATATTGAGAATTTCCCTAGCCATGATTTTCGATACGGTAGTAAGTAGACATATACCACGCCAATTACCACAAACCCAAAAGTCGCCTTCTTCGGGATTTTGACAATGAAGTCTTCCTTCCATTCAACTGGATATCTTCATTCACTTCACACCTCAGTAAACAGTGCTCTTATAATGTCATGATAATCGGTTTCTAAGAGAATAGAACGAACAAAAGACACCATACAATTCGTCAACCATGTTGCAACTAGCACTATAAGCTTAGTATCTATAAGTTTCCTTTTATATAGCGATTTGAGAGCAAATATTGATTTGGATATGATCAGAAAAATAACTACTTTCAATCGCTCATCACTGTTTCTTCAACATGTTGCTATCGATTACAAAACAATTACGAGAATCGCAACAAAATTATGGGACAACTTTCAACACTTGACTGTGCGAATCCATGCTGTTATTATGTCTCGTAAAATTTCATACCGTGTCATGTCCGCCAATCATTTATTACGTGAGCCTAAGAAATTATGACATGGTTCTCCATAGTCATAATCGAGTGAAGTCACCATTTTTATTAAAAGGTACGTTTTGCTTTGAGACGTACTTATACACCTGTCTGGGAATAAAATAAAAATGAAAACCGAAAACTGTGTCTTAGCTCATCCGATCGCAAGGAGATAAACGCGTCGACGGCCTATCGATCAGAAATCATTAAAAGCTCATGAAGACATACTTACCTTAACTTTCCAAGCAGCCCAAATACGGCCGACAACATTGACAATGACAATGTTTTCAACTAATTACCTTGGGATCGGACACGTCGCAGGCATAGCTCAAGCGTAGGCAGCATGCAGCGAAAAATGTTTGATGTTCTGCGGAGAGAGAGTGAAATTTTCCTGTTCCCTGTCAGGTGTATTCGATCGTCGGCGGTTACGACGAAGACGCGCATCAAATGTAATAGAAGCGTCTTCAGCCTTCAGTCGATTGATTACAAGAAGATCGACAAGAATTTCAATTGCTTGATCTCCGACATGGGAAGCCATCAAGATGGGTGCATGATTTTGTCCAAATACGGTACGATAGTGCATAGTCGAACGGCTAAGGGGCAACCAAATCGATGAAGCTAGGAAAACCTGAGTCACTGGTTCTCATGGATTTATCACGCTATTGTCCCAGGCGAAAACGAAATTGGAACCACGGGCAACAGTAGCCGTGCTTCTGACGATACTATTGGCACACTTTCGTCGTGCCACCGCTCGTATCTGTCTTACTTTCGACTACTTTCGGTTATTTTGTAGTAAATTACCGTAAAACAAGGAGAAATGCCCAAATGACTTTATTGGGGAGATTGTTGATTCACATGACCCACTTGTGGCCGTACTTTGCATAGGTGCTTCGGTACTGTGCTTGTATCTTGCATGCCACCCATCTATCAGAGTGGATGAAGAAAGTGCGAAAACTCGATCGGCCGGCCTCTTCAATGTCATATTTTGCTGCGTAAAGGCGTGTTTCCAAAGGATTAATCAGAAATGTGACCTTCATCTTTGCAAGTGCAATTTATTACCATACCTGAGGGTAAGTACGAGCAAGTTGGAATGTTTTTTATGATCGGCTTTAATGGAATGCGATTTAAAAGAATTCAGGCCTTAATAAACAGACTTCAATTAAATTTACTTCATCAGTATCAGCCACTTCTGGAGTCTTTGAACTGAAGTAGAGCAGGTCATATAAGCCAATAGTACTTTCGATGCAATGGCAACCTACTCAAAAAGCTATCACCAACCCTAAGCACTTGAATGTAATATGTATTCAAAAAAACCCATTCGAACAAGAAATGATAATTCTGAATATGAAATTACGCTGACTAGAAAACATGACGATCTCCAAACACACAATGTATTGAAATTATTAATTGATGTACTAAATATGTATTCTCAAATTTATTAATCTATACATCTAAGCATATAAATGTAATTATAGTGTCTGTGTATTATACATATATTTATATAAATATAATTGTAGTGTCTGCCTGTTATTTGTTTAGAAATGGCTATAAGTTAGTTTTTTGCTTTATTTTAGCAATAACTAAGCAGAAACTCACGTTTTTAAAATTATTCTCTGTCTGTCTGTCTGTCCGGCTTTCACGCAAAAACGGCTGAACCGATTATTATGAAACTTTCACAGCTTATTAGGTATGCTCCAAGATGTAATCTGCTTTTGGTTTTATTTCACTTCCCTCACGCCTTCTACCCCCTCCCATACAAAGTGACTCATTTTTAATAATATGTAATAATCAAATTTTCTTGGAAACCATAAGAGCTATTAGTTTGAAATTTGGAAAATATTATTTCTATTACAACTGCAATCGTCAAGTATACAAATTATTGAAATTCCCCCACTCCTTCTTCCACCTCCCATACAAACTACACTTTTTTATTAAATACTATAAACCGATTTTCTCAGTACGTATAAATTTCATCGAGCTTAAATGTTATACCAAATCCTTAATTAGCATTATTATTAATATCGGGAAAAAATTAATCGATTAGATCCACTCCTTTTACCCCCTCCCATACAATATGACACAATTCCACGACTTCGCAAAAATTCGATTTTCTTGGAAAATGTGAAAGTCCCAGATCTAAAATTTAAAATATATCAATTGCATAATGATTGTAGTTGGTTTTAGAAAAATCACTTAAAACACCTCACTCCTTCCATCACCTCCCATGCAAACTGCACTTTTTCATTAATTACTCTAAACCAATTTTCTCAATACGTAAAGCTTTCATCGAGCTAAAATTTTGTATCGAATCCTTAATTAGCATTAATATTAATATCGGGAAAAAATTAACTGATTAGCTTCCCCTCCCATAAAATGTGACACAAATTTACAATTTTTCAAAAATTCTATAATATTTTCTTGAAAAGTGCGAATGTTACTGAACTAAAATTTCAAATATATCAGTTTTATTTCTCGAAAAATCAGCAAAAATACTCCTCTCCTTCTACCACCTCCTATACAAATTGCACAATTTCACTAAATCCAATGCACTAAGTTTCTCAGTACTTATTCAATTTTTGAAGCTAAAATTTGTTAAAAAATATTTTTATAGCTACTCTAGCATGATGTGAAGCAAATTAGTTCAAAACATTACCTATTCAATTTTTGAAGCTAAAATTTGGTAAATAACATTTTTATAGCTACTCTAGCATGATGTGAAACAAATTAGTTCAGAACTGTCACCCCTTCTATCACTCCCCATGCAAAATTCTCAACATCATCAAAATTTCATTTGTGGTATTGTATGATTGGGCTTTACGCAGAGTCGTAGTCCTGTTATGGATTTAAGCTTAATTTTATTTTATTTGGGCTTTTTTTTAATTAACACAAGCTATAACTATACACATGTCCTTAGTGCTCTGCAATACGAATATGGTCTTAGAACACGGGATTGATTTGATCACGAGCCTGTCTCATACAAATGCGAGTATCGTGGTTTCATTCTTAATAATTTATGGTTCTGATTCCAACAAAATAGAAACCATTGTCTTCAAAGAGCCATTAAACTAAACAGTTTATATATCCCGGATGATATATTGCTAGTTACATTCTCAAAAATTGTTTATTTTGCGATTCTTACACGGACAAAGTCGCGGGCGATCGCTAGTTTATAATATAAATGGTTATAATTTAGAGTTTTGCTTTATTTACGCAATAACTAAGCACACAAACATTGATCCATGAAATTGGGTAAATTTGTTTTAACCTGGAAAAAATCTTTTATAGTACGTGTCCATAAGGCAGGGGATAGAATAGAAATAATAAGCTACAGGCCGATATGTATCCAGTCAATCTTTGATAGTCTTATTTATGAACGAATAAGTTCTTTAACTCATAATTTAATTATTAATAACCAGCATGGTTTCCGAAAAGGCAAATCTACTGCCACAAATTTAATCTCTTTTAGCCAATTTATTAGTAAAAATATGGAGAAATTCGACTTCAGTAAAGTATTCGATAAATTCAATAGTGATCTTTTAGTGAATAAAATCTCCAAAAATCGAATCTATGGTATTCTTATGAATTGTATTTCTGACTACCTTCAGGGTCATGAGATGGAAGTAAATCTGAAGTGTCACATATCAGACCATTTTGTAACTTTTTCAGACATTCCCCAAGGGTCTTACCTCAGTCCCTAATTTTTTTGATTTGTTTGTTAATGACTTAGATTCTATCTTGGATGAAAATGAATTTCTTCTGTTTGCTGATGACTGCAAAATATACAATGCTATTACATCTCTATATGATTGAAAAACAAAATAAATTTTTCAAATTTTGAAAACGGTTTGGAGATCAATACTTCAAAATATCATGCAATTACCTTTTCTCGATCAAAAAATCCTATAGGTTTCAATTATAAATTAGACAACCACGCTATAAGTAAAGTAAAAGTCGTTCGAGACTTTGGTATATTGCTGGACTCATCTTTATCGTTTGCTGAGCATATTAGACATATTACTGACAATTCCAATAGAGCGTTAGGTTTTATTAGACGAGTCTTCTATAATTTTAATAATATCAGGACTATTAAAACGTTATTTGTATCTTTTGTACGAAGTAAACTAGTAATATGGAATCTCTCTTACAATATATATATGCTGTCGACACACGATAGAGATAAAATCGTATTAACTCAATTTATATATTAACTTCGATATTATGTCCCGAGTTAATATCGTTCTGTAATCTATATTAACTCGGCTAGCAAGTACTCGATCTAAAAGAAACTTTCAACCGGAAAATTTACAATACGAAATAGAAGGAAATTTTGAGGAATTTACGTTACAATGACGTTTTACTTCGTTGATATTGCAAAAAGTGACAAAAAACCTCAAAGAAAGACAATTTAAAGAATTTAACGGTGTGTCCATGATTTATTTGCGATACAGTATTTTTCATGTTTTCACAAGGCGTAATACAAAACAATTCCAAAATTTAAGTTTGATGTTTCAATTTGAAGCTTCACTCTAACGTAATGCCTAGAGCTTTCTTAGATTGATTTAATACGGTATTTAAAAAAAAACTGTCGTATGTCACATACAAAAGCTGTAGTGGAAGCTTTCATTTTAATACGTTTTTATCTCTATCCGACAGCCATAGTCATTCGTTGGAAACGGTTCAACATAAATATCTCAGATTTATTGCTTATAAACTAGGCATACCTGTTAAAAACATTGACTATAATCCATTAATGGCATTGGTAAATTTCACATCCCTAGAAAAAAGATGTTGTTTTGATATTATTTTCCTATGTAGTTTATTAAATAATACCATTGATGCTCCAAATGTCTTAAGTGAACTAACATTAAAAATTCCAACATACTCTACAAGATCAAATGAATTATTTCGAATCGAACATCATACAACAAATGATGGAAGGAACTCTATAATTAACAGGCTAATGCGCTTGGGAAACATGTACTCCAATTCTTTTGCTCTATTTAATACATCTCAGTTTGAAATTAGGAATTATATGCTTGTCCAGCGATAAAAATTGTTAAAATTGTAAATAACATTGCAAAGCGATAAATCCAATTTTATTAGTTAAGTAATATGAATATTGAATTTAATTCAAATTTTGCAACTAATTGTCTTATCGTCACATTGAAAATTTGTAACTCATGTCATAGGCTTCCGTGGCGTAGTGGGCAGCGTGGTTGCTTCTCAGTCAATAGGTCGTGGGTTTGATTCCCACTCCAAACGGGATTCTTTTAAGCGCAAATTTTTCAGTTGCTACTGGTGATAAAAAATTATTCCCAATAAAATGGAGAAACGGTGTAAAAGTGAAACAGTTCCACTTCAAGAAGGCCTAGATGCTCAGTAGATGGTTTCTGTTCGCTTTCTATCATTCAGTCCCCCATAACATCTGCAAATATTTGTCAGTAAGCAGCCAGTACAATATACCAGCTTCTCGACTCACTACGGTCGTTCTCCCTCCCCTTCCCCAACCTTCCCAATCCCATTCCTTCCCACCTTGACTGTGTTTGTGCATTGCACATAAAGGCCGAAATTGCCTTTAACACAGGTCATTCTGTAAAAAAAAAAATATTTAAGATTATGGGCAGTTTGTCCGTTTATAAATAAATAAATTATTTATTGAAATCTCTGGGAGGATTCAATCGACGAAGACTGTAAATCGCTTCTGAAATTTTCAACATGGAGAACGAGGTCATTTTATCGAGAAAATTTGAGACAAAGCATACAGGAGGCAAAGGCCCGACTCGGGCTATAGCGCCATTGATGGTGATGGCTTTTTAATTAATAGTTAATATACTGGCTATTTACATTTATCACGAATCTGTACTACAATTGATGTTCTGGAATTATTTTCTGAAATGCGTTGTATTAAAAAAAAAAATTCTATCTATTATAATTCCAAGTTGAATTCTTCTTTTAAATTATTGTAATCAATTAATTTTATTAATTGGTTCTTGGACAGTAAGCCTTATGAATTAAATAAATAAAAACTATGAAAATCTACCCACTTTTTCTACTACTTCCCACATAAACTACGCAGCCAAGCACATTAAAACAATTTTCTCCGTAGTTGATACATATCTACTAAGTATATTGTAGACAGATTTGGCACCTTTTACTTCAGAAATTCATCGTATTACCGTCATCCCTTCTTTCACTTGCCGTATAAAACGCTATTTTTTATATTTCATCTTTCATCAAAAATAACATAAATGATAATTTCATGGCTCGATATTTACAATCTAATTTCACTAGTTTTTATTCTATCTCATATATTTTATTTTTATAAGAGAAATGTTGTATTACCCTAGTAATAAACATACTATTTTTGAATAAGTCATGTTTACGACACAATTTATCGCTTGAAAGTTATATCTATTACAATTTATTCCTACTCAAATACAGTTTTTTTTATTATTTTCTGATACTCAAGCCTTAATCCAGATTTATTAAATATCAACACTTATGCTTTAGATTTACATTAAAATGTTCGAGATACTTTCCATTAATTTAGTTTGTACATGTTAATAACATTTCTTATGCATTGCTCAATCAATAAATTAATTAATTTTAAGTTTGTATGGGATTTGCGTGCTGCAAAATTATTGTAATTCAAAGAACTAGATTACACAATATTTTAATAGGTTTCGTAATGATTGTGTTTCTTAGTTTTTCTTCTTATAGATTTTCGTAATAATTCCAACTACCCCAGATAAAAATCGTACAGCTGAATCACACTTGAAAAGTGCCAAATCGAAACTATGTCCAGAGCACTTGAGGTTTCTTTTTCTCAATTGATTCGGCCTAAAATAATACTGCCCTATTATGCCGGTATCAAAATACCATGTAAGTCAGTATGTATCTACTTAACAACTTTTTTTTTTTTAATTTCTTTGAAAACTTTATATTTCTTTTCTGATCATCTTATCCTACTTGAAGCCAAGACCACCTTAAGGCGCGCATCATCGTATCATTTCCTTGTACGTTACTCAACTTTAACGGCACTCTTGGCTCTTATCGGTTTGCAATCAGTGGCGATGCAAGCGATCAGTGTTTTATGTAACGTTTAATCGAACACATTTTGAGTGGTTTTTGTTCAAATATCGACAATATCTACTTTGTAGCCACGAAAATGCCAGGGACGATATACGGAAAAAAAAAATCAAGTAAAAAGCATCGCACGACTTCCATGACCGAGGGGTACCTGAATGAATACCTGAACATTACCGTCTCATTGCTGCAAGTACCTATACCTAATAGCTTACAAAGTAAACCACCTATTAGAGACGCAGATATCGGTCTAAAATGTTGCTCAAGATTTCCTCCAGAAATCATCTCTCGCCACTGAAGTCAAGTTTCGGTGTATTGTTTTGAAAGAGTTATTGTGGGAAGGTGGTCGGACTTCCACTCAGTGGCCATTTAAAGTCATGCTATATATGCAATCTTATCAAATTCGTATCTATATGCTTTATCGACCTTATTAATTTGTTCGTAATTGAAATTTGTGCCGACAGCGAGCTACTGAAAATTTCATTGTTTAACAAACAAAAGGCGGAGATTGAAGTCGTGGAACTGAAGCGATTAATTCGTGCAAAATTATTGAGAGGTTCATTTGAAGTTTTTGTAAGGTTTTGGCTGGGGCACGAAGGAAATAATTTGGCCTTTGAAGGGGTCTAAGGCTTGGTTCCTTTTTTCTCTTTACAATGTTCATATAAAGATTAATAGCGAAAGATGAGTATTTCGATCGTATTTATTAATATTATTAATACCAATACATGTATATATAATAATAATAAACTGCCAACAAGTCAAGCGAAACTTTATTATTCTTGGGACAAGTTGCGGATGAGTGGAAAGTTAATATGCAGGTTAGAGTGGTTAGGGAAGACTAAGTGAAAGGGACTTCTTGGGCAGGTCTGTTTTCAATTTAACAATATTTAATTCGTTCCTGCATGTTTGGGTTTTTATGAGGGGAGGGGTAATAGTAAGGATGAATGGTAGCTTTTTAATTGATTGCTTGAATCACGTCCAATATTCTCTGTATAACATGTGTTTCATAGACGAAGTTGAATAGAATTTTCAGAAAACTCGGTGTATTTTACATTCACGAAACTGAACATTTGTATGGGAGGTGGTAGAGCGGGTAAGGGAATCATAAAATTTGTGATGCAGTTTTATTTAATTTCTCTTGTAAGGTGCTTGTACAAAATTTCAAGTTCGTAGCTTTTAATTTGTTGGTTATTAGTTGATTAAATGAAATTAGTCGAAATCATACTTTTGTATGAAAGGGGGTAGAAGAGCAGGCGTGATCTCAAAACTTTTGACACAATTTTGTTTCAACTATTTTTAAAAGTTTTTGTGCAAAATTTCAAATTGATAGATTTAATAGTTAGATAATAATTGATTTCTTGAAAATGGTCGAAAAAAAATTAAAAAGGTTTTCGACCAATTAAAATTTCGTATATTTTTAAATGCTTTTCGCAAATTTTCAAGTTTCTACCTTAAAATTTCACTCAAAAATTTCCAGTTTATGTGTTTTTTTTCAATGCACATGAAACACTCTGTGCACGTTAGACCGGGGGGTCGGTTTATAACAATTGTGGAACAAATTATTATTTATTTTTTTTCTATGTTGATATACATAATGTATCCACATGCAAGAGTTAAACTTTGTATCTTTCACCAGAGTCCTAAAAAAATTAGTCAAAATTTTCAACATTTTTCTTACCACCTCCCTCCCCTTACACCTCCCAACTTAAAATTTTTACCAAAACTAACAACTACGTAGTTTTACAATCTGAGAAATTTTCGATTTGAAATCTGTATTCTATTATGAGATATAAGGATTTGTAATTTTGAAAAGTGCACCATTTTTGAAATGCTGCCATTTCCCTCCACTACTGCTATGACAAAATTTTAAATACATTTGTTTTTTGCATTTCGCTAGTAAAGCTTAATATATCTGCCGAGTTTCAATTACATAGCTTAAGAGATAGTTGAGGTATTCATTTTTAACTTTTTTTTTGCACTCTCCCTAACCCTCCCTCTTACAACAATTAGCCTTTCACGAAGCTGAATCTGGTCTTAATCTTAATGGTCCCAAAATGTGAATTTTTTGTTGTAAGTAATTTCGAAGATGTAATCATTTGAAAAAAAAAAATCGGTAGACAATTTGTTCTTAGCCCCCCTCCCCAACCCCCCTTCGGATGCCAATAGATAAAAAAATTAAATTATTTTTAAAGTTTGGCCCACAACTCCTTTTATATCTCTACTGATTTTCAGCTTCCTATCTGCATTAGTGGCGGTGATACTAGCAAGTGTAGTTTTTGACTCTTTCCGTCCCCCTGCTTCACCCTTCCAAAATTAATATCTCGACTATTTCTTAAGCTATGTAATTAAAACTTTTAAAATGTATTAAACTACAATAGCGGAATGTGAGAAAAATATAACATTTGGGCATTGTAGTGGGGGAAATGGAAGCATTTCAACAATGTTGCTCTTTTCGAAATTCCAAAGCGTTGTATCTCAAAATTCGATTAATTTGAAATTTTGTAGGACGGACTGCCATGCAGGAGAAATTCATCCTACATATTCACCCGTGGGAAGACGAAAAATGTTGGAATTTTTTCACCGGCGGCTAAAATGGCTAGAGAGTTACACTGGTGCCGCGTTCGGCCGAACTGGCCGCTGCCACACAACAATAACCTTTCTGCGCCACAACGTATTTGGTTTTATGTACAGTGAACTTTCGTCGATGTTCCAAACGTTCGCCGCGGTGAATCGATCTGATTCACGGATTTTTTTGTACAAAACTAATAAAATAAAACATATTCGAATTATGATTGGTGGTAAAGCTCAAGTTTGTAGCTTTCATAATTTTTGAACGAATTTGTCTGAATTTATGGCATTTGCATGGGAGGTAGCAGAGAAAGTGAGCGGTTTTGGATGATTTTGAATTTGCTTATCAACATCCTAATTACATTACCTTGTTACTCAAATGTTCGAAGGAGAAATACATTTTTTTGAATTTTCAATACAAAAAATTGTATGAGAGGTGGTAGAAGGAATGACGTTCATATTTTTTTTAGCATTTATTGCAATTATTAAGGGAAAAATTCTAGCAAAGTTTGAAGTTTATAATAGTTTCAATGAAAATAGATTAAATGCATTCACCAAAAACTTGGCATTTGTATGGCAGGGGGTTGAAGGAGTATTTGAATCAAAACCAAATTTTTTGACATAAATTATATTTTTAATAGTATACTTTTCTCAAAATTTAAAGTTGATAGCTTTGACGGTTTTGGAGAAAAATAGTTTAAATAAAATTTCGAAATTTCATGAAATTTGTATAGGAGGGGGTAGAAAAAGTGAGGTGAAGTTGATAGCTTTCACAAAATCGGTTGCAATTGTAATAACATTAATTATGACTAAAGTTGGTTCTTTTAGGCTTACTAGTTGCGGTGAAAACCGAATAAATGCATTTTTGAAAATTGTGCATTTGAATGGGAGGTGGTGGAAGGAGTAAAATGATCAGATCAATATTTTGTGCCGTCAATGATATTCACACCGATATACTATGACCTAATTTTCAAGCCAATAGCTGAAATGGCTCTGGAGAAAAATCAATTTCTTAAAATTTCGAAATTTCATGAAATTTGTATAGAGGAGTAGAAAGAGTGGGGGTTTTGGTCCGTTCACGAACTTAAAGTTACTTTATAAGTAATGACGTATAAAAATTTTAGCAAGATAGGTCAATGCTTTCGATAGTTATGTTGTAGATAGACGGACAGACGGTCACTCGTAATCGAGGTTTTCGAGCGACAACAAATATTTCTGTAATCTTGGCGAGTCTGTGCGATCATTATTTCTTAGCGGTACAAACGGTAAGGCAAACACAATATACTCTCACATTTCATCTAAAGACGGACAGACAGACGGACAGACGGTCACTCGGAATCGAAGTTTTTGAGCGACAACAAATATTTCTGTACCCTTGGCAACTTTGTGTGATCATTATTTCTTAGCGTCACAAACGGTAAGGCAAATATAATATACTCTCAGATTTCATCCAAAGTCTAAAAATAATTACGAGCACATTGAATGCAGTCGCTCGACGCAGCGATGTTGATAATGGTCGACTCAATCTCAAATCGGGATGCCTTTTCATGAAACCTGCGGCCCAGTCTCTAGAGACAGTCGGTTGTTTGTTTGATTTATTTGGGAACTAACTTGCCGGAATTTTTTTAATAGATTTAGCTGCTTCAATTTCAGCGCAAATTGATACGCAAAAGTCCGGAGTTGCGGCCACGCGTGACCTTAAGACATTTTCCGGATTTCATTAAAGAGTCTTGAAACTCCTGATGTGAAAACCGATTGGGAAAAACATTACGAGACTACATCATGAGACACTCTAGATGAAAGAGATTTTTTTTTGATTTTATGAAATTTTATATGGGAAGTGGTAGAGGGGGTGACGACATTGAATCAATTTTTTCACAGGTGAATGTGTTTGTTTAAAACGTCGATTCGGAAGAACCGTCTGTCTTTCTGTCCGTCTGTCTGTCAGTATTCCTGTTCATCTGTCTGTCCGTCTGTCTGTGCGTTTGTCTGTCCGTCTATCTACAACATAACTCTCGAACGCTTTGAGCTATCGTGCTGAAATTTGTTTTGTGACATTTCAAGCAAAAAACTAACTTTAAGCTCGTGAACGGGCTACATTCTCCACTTCTTCTACCTCCTCACAAGCAAATTTCATGAAATATCAAAATTTTAAAAAATTGATTCTTCTTCCAAACTATTTAAGGTATCAAATTGAAATTTGGGTCAAAATATAACAATATATTAACAATAACACTATAAAACATTGATCCCTCTACCCCCTCCCATACAAATGCTCAATTTTCAAAAATATATTTATTCGATTTTCATTGAAACTCGCAATGCTAAATGAACAAATTTTTGCCAGTGTCAATTTCATTATAATTGCAACCAGTTTTAAAAAATCATCAATTTCATGAAATTTGTATGGAAGGAGGTAGAAGAAGTTAGGTGTATCGTTCTTTCTCCTCCCATACAAATTGAACGACATTTTTAAATTTAAATTAAATTATTTTTCTTTGAAACTATCGAAGCTATCAACTTGAAGTTGTGCTGAAAGTATAATAATGGAAATAAACTGCCAACAAGTCGGGCGAAACTTTATTATTCTTGGGACATGTTGCGGATGTGTGGAAAGTCAATATCCAGGTAAGAGCGGTTAGGGAAGACTAAGTGAAAGGGAGTTCTTGAGCAGGGCTGTTGTCTATTTAACAATATTTCATTCGTTTCTACAAGTTTGGGATTTTATGGAGGGGAGGAGGAGGGGTAATAGTAAGGGTGGGTGGATGTTAATAGCTTTTTAATTAATTGCTTGAACCACGTCCAATATTCTCTGTGTAGAATGTGTTTCATAGACGAAGTTGCATAGAATTTTCATAAAATTCGGTGTATTTTACATTCACGAAACCGAACATTTGTATGGGAGGAGGTAGAGTAGGTAGGGGAATCGTAAATTTTGATATGCAGTTTTATTTCGCTTCTCTTTTAAGGTGCTTTCATAAAATTTCAAGTTCATAGCTTTTAGTTTGTTGGTTATTAGTTGATTTATGAAATTGGTCGAAATCATAGTTTTGTATGGGAGGGGGTAGAAGGGCAAGCGCGATTTGAAAATTTTGAAAGCAATTTCATTTGAATTATTTTTATAAGTTTCAATGCAAAATTTGAAATTGATAACTTTTAAGAGTTAGCTGATAACATATTTCATAAAAATGCTCGAAAAAATAATTTTGTATGGGAGGGGGTAGAGAAGGTAAGGGAATTGTAAGATTTGTGATGCAATTTTCTTTCTTTTTAGTTGTAAGGTGCTCGTACAAAATTTCAAGTTCGTAGCTTGCAATTTGTTTGTTATTAGTTGATTTAATGAAATTGGTCGAAATCATACTTTTGTATGGGAGGGGGTAGAAGGGTAAGCGCGATTTCAAAACTTTTAACGTAATTTCATTTCAATTATTTTTGTAAGTTCTTGTGCAAAATTTCACATTGATAGCTTTTAATAGTTAGGTGGTAATTGATTTCTTGAAAATGGTCGAAAAAATAATTTTGTATGGGAGGGGGTAGAAGTTTTAAAGATTTTCGACCAGTTAATAATTCATTCTTTCAGGGTTTTTTTTTAAATGCATTTCGCAAATTTTCAAGTTTCTACCTTAAAATTTCATTCAAAAATTTTCAGCTTATGTGTTTTTTCATTTCACATGAAACACCTTGTGCACGTTAGACCAGGGGGGTCGGTGCATAACAATTGTAGAATTTTTATTATTTTTTATGTATGTACAATAAATTGATATATTGACCTGCAAAATTTAAACTCTGTATCTTTTACCAGAGCCCTAAAAAAATTACTCAAAATTTTCAAAATTTTTGCTTTCCACCTCCCTCCCCTTACACCCCCCACTTAATTTTTTTACCAAAATTAAAAACTATATAGTTCTACGATCTGACAAATTTTTGATGTGATATCTGCCCTCAATTTTGAGATATAATGGTTTGAAATTTTGGAAAGTTCAATGCTCCCCATTTTCCCCCACTACTATTTTGTCCAAATATTATATTTTTTTCGTATTTCTTTAGTATAGCTTAATATAAGTACCAAGTGTCAATTGCATAGTTGAACAAATAGCCGAGATATTGATTTTTAAGTGTTTTTCTTTGCACCCCCCCTGACTCTCCCCCTTACAACAATTAGCCTCTACGTAAGCTGATTCCAGTGAATCTGTATGCCGTCTTGATGGTCTAAAATTATAAATTTTTTATGCTAAGTAATTTCGAAGATATAATCATTTGAAAAAAAAATTCGGCCGACAATTGGTTCTTAGCCCCCCCTTTTTGCACCCCAATGGATAAAAAAATTAGTTTAATTTTAAAAGTTATCCTACAAACCCTTTTATATGTATATTGATTTTTAGCTTCCTAGCTGTAACCATGTTTGAGATATTTGAATTCTTAGTTTTCGGTTTAAGTGCTGCCCCCGCCTCCCCCTGAACCCTTACACCCCCAGAAATGAGTCTCCTCCTGAGATCCGCAACTACCTACAATCCCTCCAAAAATGAGCTTTCTATCTCGAAGGGTTTGGGAGTTTATGTGCTCTGAGCGTACACACCGGCGTACGGCGGACGGCGTACAGACAGACGGATTTTTTTTTTTTGCATTTTTAGGCTAATTTAGTCACGAAACGCGAAAAAACAAAATTTCAGGGTAGCAAATTTTTTTTTTTTCCCAAGTCGATCACAATACTTTATTATTAAAATAATAAAGTAATATCACTGACGACCACCAAAAATTTTGTTTCGATCCGTACGCTCCTTCTACCACCTCCCATACAAATGCATAATTTTGGTAAATGCATTACTTCGATTTCCATTAAAACTAAAAAAAGTACAAATTTAAAATTTTTCCTGAATTTTCTCTTAATAATTAAAATAAATGCTGAAAAAATGATCAGCTCCGCTGCACTCCTTCTAACCCTTTTGCGTTGTTTTGTGTTACAAGACAAGATGTATTTACTTGTTTGTAATATCTTCCAAGACCCTTCGGAGGATGCAGATGCAGAGACGTTGAGGAATGATTCTATTTAAAGGCCTTAGACCCGATATGGATGCAGAGACATAACGAAGTAGAATGATTTTCCAGTGTAGTGTTGGGTTACTCATAAGTGAGGTGGTACAAATGTACCATTCATACAATTCAAAATTTCCCATCACTACAAAAAATATTTTTGTATGACAGCCATACCAAGACGTTTGTACTACTCACTACATTGTTTTGAGAGAGTCGTGCGAATTAGGACTGAGGAGTTAGGTGGAAGTGAATAAGACAATAACATAGCAGCAGGAGAGCTGATGAGAGATAATGTGTTGCAATTGTGGCATACATACAATTTGTCGCACTTCATTTGAGGTATCACCTTAAATGAGATATCACCTCAAATGAAGTATCAACTCAGATGAGATATCAACTCAAATGAGCTATGCATTCATAGAAAATTTAGCACTATCACATGGCATGTGGTCTTACTGAGGTGCAATAGTGGCAATGAAATATACATGTATGCATGACTAGGAGAGCTAGTGGCCCTGGCACAGACAAAATATCGCGCTCTTTTGCCATTTGCATCGAATGTTTAGTGTTTTCTTCTACAATGGCGCTACAGCCCAAATCGGACCTTGGCCTCCTGATATTCAGGTTCCTGAACATTTTTCATTACTTATTGTGGAAAGGTTGTTAGCCCTTTGCACAACCCTCTTTCTAGGAATTTTTCATTTCCTTAGATTGAGGTGATCAAGGTATATCCAAGCAATGTGCCGGAATTATATATTGCGCCGACCAGGATTTGAACTCACGACCTTCGCATTACAAGACCAACAGACTACCTACAAGGCTATACCCTAGGTGTTTAGTGTTTTAGCCCTATGTTTTTACCTCATTCGCAATTTCACATTCACACTTCATTTGAGGTGAGACGAATTGTAAGTAAAAAAAGAATTCTGCCACTAAGCCAAATTGTATGTATGCGAACCCACCATGTGACTTGGTACATTAGAGGTGGGACATTGTACCGCCTCAAATTGCAAATGAGCCCCTTATACAAACTTGAGACAGAAATTCTGTCCTACCCAACTCTAGTCCAGAGCACTGACGTTGCTTTCATAGCTGCCAGTGCTACAATATCATGATGTTGCCATACTGCGATGTTGCGGTGCTACGATATTGTGTTGTTGACAGATGATGTTTATAATTTTTACATAATGCTGTTTTTTTTTTCTAAAATCCAATCGATCTTGAACACTATCGAAAAATATTCCACGTTCTAAGGAACATAATGTTTCGATAAATTTCGGGATAAAATTACAACTCTTGCTTCAAGTATTTCAGTTCGTAGCCGTTCATAAGAACGGGATTGACCCAAATCCTGCCACAATTTTCTGCTTTGATACAAACTGATGGTTGGTTTGAGTAATTTGAATTCAAGACAACTGCTAATTACATTTTTTCAATGTAATTCAAGAAAAAAAAAATGATAAATTATCTTCCAGACGCTCAGTAATAAAATAAAAGTTCAACACGCTTTTCCAATCGAAAACTTAGCGATCAGTGGTTAAAACACCGCGAATTTATTTTTCAGATAAAGGTGTACGAGTATAATTAGCACAGTAAATTACTTTCCAAAAATTTTTTCGACATGCAATTTTACACCGATAAATTTTAAAGTATTGCAATTTATTTCAAAACCTCTATAAATCATTGAATATGCGTAAAATTATGAGCCGACTTAAATAAAAACCGGGCACATTAACGCACATTAAAATTCTTTAAATTTATCACGGTCCCATCGATTTTGGATATCTTTTGGATAATTCACTTTTAATTATACTAAAGAAAAAAAAATAGCGCGTTCCACAAGATGATTTTTGCGACATTACTTCAAAATCAAAGCAAAGAAGCAAAGCTCTCTAGGGCGACCTTCGAAGAAAGCGCAAGCAAGGTTGGATCTTCCGTAATTACTGAGCAGTAAAAGTCTTTTTTTTGCATCTTCTTTAACATAAGGTATATCGGCATATTTTCGAGAGAGTGAAACCGAAGATAACAAGTGCCTTGTACTCATTATTGTCGATCAGCTTTTAAAAGACAAACGACATTTATAATGTCGATCGAGCGTTTCAAAACAATCGAGAAGAAAAGTCAGTAATGATCGCGAAAGAAAGTGATCAAGTCTGGATCTTCGATCGTTTATAAGAATACAAGAAAAAATTATGTCTACCGATAAAAATTACCGGTAGGTCAGGTATAATAACAGCGAAAAAAAATTAAATAAAATAAACAACAATCGCCTTTTGAATGAGCGTAAATGCCAGCCAATATGGCGCACCAGCCGGCCGGCATCTTATTTGATCGAGTGCGGATTTTTTCGCCCAAGGGAATCTCAGGCCTTTATCGGTCTTGTTTGAATTACGAGCAATTTGAAATTCTTATCGAGTGAAATTTTTTCTAGGTCAACAAGCCTACGGAACAAGTTCATCCGGAAGTACTTTTCATATTGCAATTATTATTAAATGGTGTAAAATTGATAAAGCTACGTGGGGCTGATGTCAAGGAAACGGATCGCTTGAGTACCTTAGCTAATGCGTAATAAGGCCACCTTGGAATTTTTCAAGATGGCTTAGTAAAATAATAAGATAACCGAATTACCATAAATTGATTAGAAGATAACTTTCAGTCTTACGATATTGCACGGATATCAGGATTTTTAATTTTTAAACCAAATGCAAATCGTAAATTGCTTATAGCAGGACCGTAAAGTAGAGTGTCTATTAAATTTCGCTCCATATGGCTTTACAAAAACGACTGTGGTTTAAATATTGGTTTGCTGTTCCATTATTAAAATTCTTTGAATCGTGCAGGCTAGGAGGTCCCAAAAACGAAAATTATGATCTAATAAAGCAATCATAAACATATGAACCATACTTAAAACTCCTTTGATTGTATTAAGATTTTAGCGATGAGCTGTTGAAAAATTCAGTTTTAGTTTTTCAGATATTTATTGATATATTTTATATTTTATATTTGCACTTAGTTTAGAACTAAATTACTAACAAGAACCAAAGAGAATATATAATAAGAGTGACTATGAGCATTCTTTTCCGTGTGAGAAAATGAGAATGAAAGTATTTCACTCTTTTACTGGCGAAATACACGAAATTTTTCGAAAAAACCGTTTCGCTATCTTTGTCCGGCACACTTAAGAATATTGCAACTAACTCTTCCCACGTTAAATTGTCCGAAACAATTGTCAAATTTTCGAAAGGGATTGTTTCGCTATCTTTATTTGGCATACTTAAACCCAGAGCAACTATCTCTGCCTTGTATTAAATTATCCGTTATCCGTTGTTATAGTGCTTAGCTTAGACACGAACCAAAAACTAATAAAAATTGAAAAAATAAAGATTTCTGAAATAAGACAGCAAACTCCATTGTACTGAAAATTACTTTATTACTGACTGAATATTAGCAACCAAGAGAGAATGCAAATTATGGAATTTTTTTTTTTTTTTTGTAAAAGTTTGAAGCCGTTTTAAGCTTGTAAAAGTATTCCCACATGAGACAGCCTATCAGGCACTTCATTCTATATATCCTCCTTGGGTGCAACCCGTACACAGGAATGTGTAGAGGCATTTGAAGCCAGGCCATCTTAGGTTTAAGGCATTTGTGAAATAGAAGAAGAAAAAAGGACTCAATTAACTGACGTATTCAATGGACAAGATTAAATCGGACTAAGTTGGAACTTTTGAATGAGTGCTCTGAGCGTTTCAATATTCGGAGAGGTGGGTTGAAGCAGCTCAAGTGGATGATTTACATAAGTGTATTGATTGTCCTTGGACAGTTAGAAAAGATGTGCTGGATAATGATGCTACCCGGGATATCGGGATTATAAATAGGAGATTCCGCTGGTTATCTGTGCGTTTTAGATGAGTAGTTCCATATTTCGAGCTTTACGATTTTGGGTTTGTGTAATTTTTCCGCGGAAAGATGATATATCTCGGACATCCGCTACTGAAAGGGGTGATTGAATAGAATCTGAAGCGCATTGGTCTGCAAACTCATTGGCGGGTATGACCCATTCTTTGGACAACTGCGAATCCTACTCCTTCATTTATTTTTGAGGCATACGTATATATTTTCAAACTGTATTATAAATCTACGATAGGTTGATGTCTCGCTAACGGAAGGTGGATACTTGCAGCTGTATGTTGCCAAGCTTGGGTAGGGATAAAGTTAAGGTGCGGAATGTTATGATACGGAGGGAGTTAAAGAGATATTATCAGTGTTTTTTTTGCGGCTGTATTCAGAGCAGATTAGCGTAACTACATTGAAAGCAACAACAAATCATCTATCCAGAGTAGGTTAGCTACCCCAGTTAGACCACTGGGGTAGGTAATCTACTCTGGATAAATAGTTTCTGTGTTCACTGATAGAGGGCTCAGAAGTTTTATGAACTTGGGACTTTCATTTCCCAGCCGTTGGCAGCAATGAAATTTGACATTTCTGATAAAATAACGTATTCTCATCTCAGTTATTTTTCGAAGATACGCAGTGAGAAAAATTGAAATCAATTTAAGAAATTAAAGGTAAGCTAACGATTTCAATTTTTATTAGGTGAATAATTCGGTTTTTTTTAGATCTCGTCGTTATTGGTGCCGAGGCGAAACCCTCGCATCACTTGATTCTAATAGTTCCAATAAATAAAATACTTTCCTATTTGCACTTATCTGTAAGGAAAAGTTTTGAATTATCGCCGAAAATTCACAATATTTTCCAGAAATTACTTGTTATAATTCACAACTGGCAATTCGAAGTAAACTTGTCAAATTGTTTCCAGGTGCAACAACTTTCCAGTTCAATACTTTAGTACTGAACTTCTACTCTGGATCGTTATTTCAGTAGTATCTTAACCTGCTCTACTCTCGTCCGCAAAGAAACACAGCTATTGAAAGTTTGTAGATTTTAAATAGTGCCAAAGGAAACTTGGGCTGATTTAGGGTAATTTCTTGCGTATAACGGAATAATGGAATTTTCGAGTTAAGGGTATTTTTGTACAACATGTTCAATGCTAACTTATCCTTTATGTTTAAAGGATAGAAAACCGGCTTCGGCTACTATCTATTGGCGTAGTTCTATGCGTACCAATAGTAAGTCGGGCTGCAATATTAATTGACAATTAGCTGAGACGAATGATGGTTGCTGGCATAAAGCCGTATACAGAGCTGTTGTAGTCAATATGGGGCAAATTGTAAGGTCCGCCCATTTTTTTTTGCTCTGGACCAGATCTTCTACATCTCAAGTAAATTATTACTACGCTTTAACTCGACATTTACGTTCTGAGCGTGCTTATTCCACTTCAGATTTTTGAAAAAGTTAGTCCGAGAATTTCATTGTGTTCATATATAGGGATGAGACTGTCTTCGAACTTGTGTTTTTTTGGTTATCATGAAGTTTTGCTACATACATATATATATAGGCTCTCTAGCTAATGAGAGGAGATTAAGGCCCCATATGAAGTTGCCAAACGGTGGAGCGAATATAAGAGGATGTTGTCGGCGTACACTAAATGTCTTGCGTTTGGTGTTAGCTGAAGTGTTCTTGACGAGAAGCACATAATGTTATAAATATGGACCGACAGAGAGGGGTCCTATCGCATAACATTTTCAAGGGGCTTAAAGTTGGATAGGAAACCATTGACTCTTACTACTATTTGACGATCAGTTAAGAATGAGACAATTACATATTGCCATACATTTTTTGCCTTCGATCCATTCCATTCGTTTGCATATGATATGGTGTCCTATTCTGTTGAAGGCTTTCTCCAGGTCAACTGAAAGAACAACAGTAAGCTCTGTATTTTACAATGACATAGCAAGGTCTAATTTTAATTTCTGTAATAGGTAGACTTTCCCCTTGCTAGGGTGTAGCCTAGTGGATAGCGTGTTATTCTACAATGCGAAGGTCGTGAGTTCATATCTCGGTCGATGCATGTTTCCAGCACACTGCCTGCTTGGGTATACCGTAGTTATCTCAATCTACGAAAATGAAAATTCGTAGATAGAGGGTTGTGCAAAGGGCTAACAACCCTTAACAATAATTAAAAAAAATGTTAAATAACCTGAAGGTCATGAGGCCAAGGCCCGTTTCGGGCTGTTCTGCCATTTTAGAAATAGAAAGAGATTTTTACCTACCAGTTTGAAAACCGAATATTGCAGATGGCGCTCTTAAAGCCAACTTAGTCTGTTTGCCATTATTTTTTCGACAACTTTCGAAAGGGTCTTTAGCAAAGAGATTGGTCTATAATAATTGATTAATGTTTTATCGGCCAAACTTTTAGATATTGGTTTCAATTTTGTAGCTGTGTAGAAAGTGTCCTGAAGCGAGGATGTTGTTATAAAGGAGAGTTTGTCCGGCAATGAGAAGAGTTCTTGATCATTGGGTAGGCGATTTTGCCAAGAACTAGGGTAGTACCAAAAAAGGAGTAAAGATTTAACTTATACTCAATGAAGCTAATAGGGCTATCAAGAAGATTTCAGGTGCTGGAATTAGAAAGTTGGAGAAAGCCAATAGCTAGACCAAGCACCGAAAAGTGCGTTAGCAATTTTTTCTATCGGCGTACTATTAAAGCTTACACTATTATCGAATTCGATCCAGGAATCTCGCTGGTTTTTTTGATTTACTATTTTATTGGTGCGTTGGCTTTTCTATACGCAACATGTAACCTCAGTACCAAAACGCTTTATTTTGATCCAAGCTTTATTCCGTTTTTTATGTACAGCGCGAGTGTTGGAGTTGAATCATAAGGGTTAAGTTTTTTTATTTGGTGTGGTTACTGGGATAGATAAGTCGGCTGCATATCTCAAAGCACGTGTAAGGATTACCGCTTCTTGGTTGACGTTTTTCGAAGCAGGTCTCGCTTCCAAAAATGAGTGAATAAGAGAGTGATAGTATGACCAAACTGGGTGTAGCCAAGTGGGTAGCGTGTTGCGAAGAGCGTGAGTTTAAATCCCGGTCGATGCATAATTTTTGCACAATGCTTGTGTGGGTTACATGGGTTACCTTAGTATGCGAAAATGAAAACGTAGATAGAGGGTTGTGCGAAGGGCCAACAACGCTCCACAACATTAAATAAAATGTTAAAGAATCTGAAGGTCAGGAGGCCATGACCCGGTTTGGGTTGATGTGCCATTGAAGAAGAAGAACGTGACCAAGCTGCTTTGCTTTCGATTAACCTTGGAACGTCTACTTCTACAATGGCGCTACAGCCCAAATCGGACCTTGGCCTCCTGATATTCAGGTTCCTTAACATTTTTCATAACTTAATGTGGAAAGGTTGTTAGTCCTTCGCACAACCCTCTTTCTACGAATTTTTCATTTTCTTAGATTGAGGTGACCAAGGTATATCCAAGCAGGCAATTTGCCGGAATTATATAGTGCGCCGACCGGGATTTAAACTCACGACCTTCGCATTACAAGACCAACATACTACCTACTAGGCTATACCCTAGCTTGGAACGTACTTTCAAGTAATTAGCTTTTGGTCAGATTCTACAGTGTGGTGAGTCAACCATGTAAGGCACGAGGCAATGGTGGCAGATACGAACGTGAGATCTATATGAGTAAATGTCGAGTGAGTGCAAAATTGCGTCAGTGAACCATCGTTCAATAATATAAGTTCTGAGTTATCACTCCATTCTTCAACAATAGATCCACGGGCGTTTCTAGTCCAGTATCTCGAACAGGGCTTCTACCGTTGAAATTTCCAACTAAAAGTTTCGGAGATGGGACTCAAGTAACTAGTGATTCCAGTTTGCCGGATGTAGGTGAAGAATCGCATTCTAGATAAATGTTGAATGTGTATGAATTTTGACGGCAATGGGAAAAATAGAAGATTGCAAAGGTAATTCTGAAAATTGAATAGAATTGTGAAAAAGTAGCCCAACACCACTTCTATTGACATCAGGAAATCGAATATTGAATAAAGTAGAATACGGATTATATCTGCTAGGAGCAGTACTCGGGGGTAGATCAATTTCTTAGCAGTGCAAGGATTAGTGAAGTATATTTAAAAATTAGGATATCTGGTGATGCGGAATGTGTAAAGAGACCTTGTATATTCCATTGAATCATTGAGAATATTCGACGCGAGATAATATTTTAATACATATTGACTGAAGTATGGATGTTTGATGAAGTGGAAAAGGGATTAATGAATTGATAAGCGTTTCACATCGGAGTGTTCATCTGATGTGGAAAAATCTTACCTTAAAATGGGTTCGTGTGAAATATTAGTAAGCAGATAATTTTGTTCGAAATTGGTATTATCTTATACTGAGTTTGTTTTGGGTGGAGCGATAGTGGTTGTTGTCTTAGAATTGAGTTTGTTTCTGGTTTTAGAAGGGGGTGTTTTATTTTCTAAATTTTGGTGCGAAGAGTTTGTAGTGGTTTTTGGAGTTTTATCTGTATTTTTTATAGTGTTGATATTCGAAAAGGCATTACTCTGGAATATTGGTTTGGGATTCTCGGAGGTAATCGTTTCGGCAGAAATAGTTTCCAATAATGATGTGCTAGAATTAGGATTTGCATTATTACAACGGTTTGGGAAAGTCAAGTAGAATTTTCAGTGCACTGCGTAAATTGAGTAGTCGGTGATTCTTATTTTTCGTAATTCTTTTTCATGGAGGCAGATTGGACAGTTGGAATTCAATGTAGAAAGTCTTGGGAAATGTTGCATTCTATGCAGTATTTTCGGGGGCATGAGTGGTCATTAGCACGTGGCTCACCACAATCGAGACAAATCTTTAGGGACGTTATAGGAGTCGAATGAGATTTGGAGTGCAATCTCGGTTTACTGAAGATCGTGTTAACTTTCTTATGGCAGCAACGTTAAGATTATGATAATGGAGTTCGTCGAGCATTTCTACATCTGATAATTGTTGGAGTAGTAGATGGAATATTAGACCTCTAGAAAAATCGATTGTAAGGTTTTACGTGCAGTTGTCTGGAATTTCACCACCTGCTAGGGATTTCACCTTTTCAATGAAGATGGTTGCAACTTTTTATTTTCTACGAGAAGCAGCAGGCTACCGTCTCGAAAAGAATTTTGCTGACTTCGCTTTCGAAGACACTGCTTCCAAGGATTTGTGAAGTTTAATCAAGTTAATGCCGGTAAGTAGTTTAGCTGAGTCAGCTGAACTGACAATAGCATACTTCGGGTTGTTAATATTAATATTTTTTCCAATGCCAGGGTAGATTAGAGGCACAAATTTAACGTTTTTACGTTTTAGGGTCAAGAGCACTAAACGGGGTGTCCCCCTAGTAGGGCGGCATTATATTGCCGCAATCTTTTAGGTTAGGTTAGAATTTTCACACGGAGATCATCCCAAATCAATGCACAAGAAAAACTAAAAGGAATATATGTATAAGATAATAAAAGTCGAAGTTGTAATAGTTGAGGCTGATCAATTGGTAGGAAAAATATCAAAAACACTAGGGCCACGGTCTGTTGTTGTCACTTGGCAATGCACTTGACGCCTACATTGAACAAAGTCACAAGCGAACAGATGATTACTAAGATGATTAACATAAAAAAAACCTAGATCTGATATTTGAAATACAAGAGTTTGGTGATAGCTCCAGTTCACTGGTATAAAAAAAATCGAAATTCTTCTACCATTTCCCAAATAAAGATCCCAGTAAACAGAAGCCAATTTTCTCAGAAGCTATCGATCTCTGAATTGTTGCACTCTACTTTTAAAACCACTTTCTTAATATTAAGAATAATAATTTTAGAAATGTCAGAATCTTTCTACTCCTCTCTCCATACAAAATATTATAATTTTCTTAAGTGGCAAAAATCTCTATTTTGTCACGATTGGGTTTAATCGCAATCGTAGTTCTTTTGTTATGTTTCTTAAGACGAAAACAACAAATTCAACTAATAATTCATCTTTCCGAACTATAATGACTTCCATTTCCACACATCTAGATCTAATGACTAAATAAATGAACGAACGGAAAAAAGTGCATCATATGAGTACAAACAAGATTTTTAATTAAGCACAATAGCCGTGAGCGCAACAAAGCAAAGTTTAATTACTTTTCAGCCCACAGGCTGCCAACTATGTACATCAATATGACAAGTGCGAGTATTTAGTCGTCAAATCACCTGTAAATGGAAAACTCTTCATCACTTTGCATCGCGACAGATGAATTTCACATTTCCTTGTTAGTTGCTTATCATTAAGATCGGATTCAACGAATATCAAGTCTACGATTGTCCGTCAGTATGGTTAGTCACTCGTTACTGACTGATAATTGAGTGACCACTACACCTGACCAGGGATAAGCTAAGCACCTGAGCATTGCGGATTAGGTGGATGAGAACGGTCTCACAATGCCTTGCTGGCCGATACAGTTCCATTTCACAAGATTGACGATCTGCAATTTTACTTCAATGTTGTCTTCGGGTTAGTGGAGAAACACACGGGACTTTTATTGCAAGTGCATTGCAATGTAAGCACCTGAAATGTGCAGAGATTCAATTGGAATTTGCGCACTAAATCAAATTAATTAACACTGGACAGCGGCATTGTCATTAGAATTGCAGTCCTATTTGTAAAATACTTTCGTTGCTTTCCGATTTCGATTCGGATCTTCCAATTCGAACGAACTCAAGCGCATTTAGCATAGGTGTAAATCGCAAGCGACCTGTCGCTTTTCGAAAGAGTTATTGCCGATTAGTAACGAATGAATCATTACCTGCGAACATGCAGTTGAAAATTAATGCTAGAATTTAATGGCAATACGTTTATGTTTGCATGCGAATCAAAACTGGAATGATTAATTAGCTAATCAAGTCACGAGACAAATCAATTAGCGATAGCCGGTAATAGTCGTCAGTCCAGTGTTGCAGTATTAGTTAGCAAAATGTTGAAGAGTAATTTAAGATTAATGTCAAGGAAACTGTGCAGACGTGCAACGTCTTACATTGTGCGTGATTATCAACAATTTCGTTTATGAAAACTATGGTTTACTTTGAAAACAAATAAATCATCTTCTCTAATTTACTCAACCGATAAAAACTGATTACCTCGCTAAAATACAAACTACAATCTGTACTTCAATTAGAAATTTTCTCGTGTATCTAAAAGTCCCATATTTCACAGCTTTGAATTTAAAATTTATTTGCTTCCTTAGCGGATCGAGCTGCACCACCCAGGTAAATTACGAAAAGGAAAATTTATCAGCTGGATGAAGTTCGAAATGAATTAAAATGTTTAATGACCACCTTGCAATAGCGAATTTCCTTGTTTCTGGACGTTCTCTGTTGCCCCAATAAATGTGGGCGTTTCGTACATGGGTCATAATTAACATTGAACTGAGAAGGTGATTTACATCTGAACCGATAAGAAAGTAAACAGCGACAACATATTAACTTTTCTGTTAAATTTTAACGTTTGTTGGTGACCGCTAATCGTTTTCATATGCAATCGTGTCCGGTAATTGCACTTTACGAAATCCATAAATTATTCCGTCTCAATTTGCTTCCGAATGGTGCGAAATTCAAGGAACTTGTTTTCTAATAACTCAAGAACGTGGCAAGCATGTTAGTTGTCGCCTGTCGTTGTCTTATTACGATTTCGTGTAATGCATATTATTATAATTGAAGGAAATATAGGAGTATATGCGTTAAGGGGAATACGAGGATTTAAATAGTTTTACTTCATCAGTCTAGTATTGAAGTATTATGATTGGATTAGAAAAAAAGGACGTACACAATAATCGGTCTTTAATTTCAGCGAGAGCATCAGACGTCCGCCGAGCTGACTTCATTGAATATGCGCTATTTATGCACTCTCGAAAAAACCAAAAAAATTAGTTGACGCAGCCTTAAAAGTACTGAAGTCTGAGACCGCATAAATCACGTATCGATCGTGCATCATTACTTGATATGATTTTGCATTGTTCGAGTAGGTATTTCCGTTTTACTGGTTTGGAACTTTCGATTTGTATGGGAGGTCCTTGAAATAACATAGTGCAAAAATTTAATTTACAGGATTCTGGGAGCGTATAAATAGCGCATAGTTCGTATGTATATAGTTTTTCAATTATATCATATTGTAGTGTTGAGTTGTTGAATTGCCGCCTACTAAGCCGCCCCCCTCTCAAATTATTAATTTTCTACTAAATGAAAGGACCGCACAATTTTTTTCTTGGTTTTTTATCAGAGCGCATAAATAGCGCATAATTCTGTAATTGTTTTCGTTTATTTTCAATGAAGTGGTCGTTGGGGGGGAGGGGGCAGCTGAGTGGACGTGGGCGTCGGAAATGAATGACTGCCTATATTTAACTGTACGAGAAGGCAAGGGTTTAACAGTGTACTCATGTGCGCGTTCAGCTTGACGAGTATCTCGGAGAAAATTATAGAGTGGGGGTATTAGTGAGCTTAGCTCCGCACTGCATTTACCATGGAAGTAGCGATAGTAAATGCTGAGTACTCCGACATTTCTGCGATGCTCGAGGGAATCTATAGAAGACGTGATGGTCTCGTCTCCAATCAGTCGGAATGCATGTTTTTGAATACGGTCGAGCAACGCGAGGTATGATTTGGGTGCCCCAGCCCAAACATGCGAATTGTACTCTAAACGTGGTCTAATGTATGCCTTATATATGGTTGCGAGGTCGTTCGGCGTGAAATACTTTTTGCACTTTCGGAGAACACCCAGACGTTTAGAGGCGTCGAGGGCAACATCAAAGATGTGCTGGGCCCAATTCAGGTGGTCGTTAATTTTAACGCCTAGAGGTGTGAAGTTATCCGAGGTGCGAAGTTGTGCGCCACCGAAGGTCACACTTTGAGATAACACTGGGACATCACGTTTGAGGGATAGATGACAGGTCTGTGTTTTAGAAGCGTTGAACTCTACTCTATTTTTCCTGCCCCATTCCAGGATTAAGCTGAGGTCCGAGTTCAGTGAACGGAATAACTCCCTGCGATTTGAAGCAATAGAATACTTATGTGATTCCGCAGCAGAGTTAAATTCATAGGTGTTATCTAAAGTACTGTCATCCGCAAAACTATGGATTGGATTGAGAGTAGACGACAGAAGGTCATTGATGAAAACTAAAAAAAGAGTCGGAGATAAAGCAGAGCCTTGAGGGACGCCGGAATCTATTGGGAAAGAGGAAGAAGTAACGCCATCTAGTACTACTCGTATAGTGCGTTCAGAAAGAAAACTCTCAATCCATTGAACAAGGGTAGCATTAAGACCTATAGCTCTAAGCATAACTATGAGACATTCATGCCAAACTCTGTCAAAAGCTTTTGCAATGTCAAGTGCAAGAACTTGACCTTCGCCGTGTTTATGTAAGCACGAGTTCCAACGTTCTGTCAAGTAGACCAAAAGATCTCCGTCGACCTTCCAGAACGGAACCCATACTGACGATCATGGATTAGATGATTATCCTCGAAATATTCAACAATTTTGCGATTGACAGCAGTTTCCATTACTTTCGAGAGCACTGAAGTAATGGCTATTGGGCGGTAGTTTGCATTGAAACTTTAAGGTTATACAAATGAAATGTGAAAAAAATAAGAGATTCTTATGTAACATAGTCGGGAGAGAATGGAGGACATTTAAAATATGGTGCACTTTACAAAATTAGTTTCTACTTACTTGCGATGGCACTAAAGCCCAAATCGGACCATGGCCTCCTGAAATTTCGCCTTTATCCATCTCGGTTCAGTGAACGTGTTCTCTAGTTTAAAAATCTTAGCAGTAATTTGCTGTCTGCTTCAATCGAATTCTTCCAGCGCTTTCGTAGTTTCCTTATCAGTCTTTGCCCACTGACTTTTCCTTTTAGTATGCGTTTGCGAACTCTTCCGTCATCCATCCTCTACACATGACCATGACATGTAACTTCTTAAATTTTATTAGGATTGACAATTTTGGATTGTCGAAGATGACATACAATTCTCTGTTGTATCGTATTATCCAGATAGAGTCTTCCCTCACAGGTCCGAGGATTATTCTGAGGACCTCTCTCTCAAAGGCGTTAATTAATTTTTCGGATGCCTGAGTTAATGCCCACGTATCGCTGCCCTAGCATATCAATCAAATCAAACTCCTGTTACGACCCCGTATTGGGGCATAGGACAGAAACAACTCTCTTCCACAAGGCACGATCCTCAGCATCAGCCTTAAGCTGTTGTCAGAACTTGTTTTTTCCTCTGACTTCCTACTCAACAGCTCGCCTTAGTGTGCTACATGGTCGACCAACCCAACGTCTTCCTTGAGGATTATAATACAGAGTCTATTTGGCGATGTTTCGCTCTGTTTTCTTCAAGTTAAGTTTCTTGGTAAATCGAACGGTCACTTTACACGTATCACAACCATATAACAACATGGATTTGACGTCAAGAACTCGCAGCTTCATGCGAAGGGAGATCTCTCTTATCCTCCCGAAAAGGAAAAGCGTACCGAAGGGCTTTATTTAGAGGATCTTCAGTATCCTTTTCGGATCCGCCGTCCATGCTGACAATGCTTTCGAGATAATAAAAATCTTGCACCTCTTCCACATCTTGTCCGTTAAGAACAATCAGTGTGCTTGCGTTTGAGCTCATGTGCATGTACTTAGTGTTTTGCTGGGAACAGCATCATCAGCAAATACTCGTAGCTTTCGCGTTCGTAACTTTACGCCCTGCAGAGCGAAATTACTCCCAAATTGAGAAGGCGGCCTTCCCACTAATTTATAGCGTGAAAAAATTTCTTAAATAGAAGAAATATTTAAGGATTTTTTTCACGCTCGTCGATTCATTTCACATGCAGACCATCAACCACTCAACATTATCTCTGATCTGAAGAAGGGTATTGACTCCAAAGATGGGCAATAATAATATCGACATATGGAATTGATATTAAATACATGAAGAGGAGCGTAATGCCTTCACCAGATGGGGTACCTGTCTCTGAGGAACTTACAAAGGAAATGTCGTCAAACCTAATAAATTATTTCGAAGTGCAAGTATTGGACCATCCATCTACATAGAAGTCGCGTCAGAAACCACTAAAAAATCACTTGTAAAAAAAGTTGCAGCACTGTATCTAAATGAATGGCCGCTTTATATTTTGGACGCATCACTAAAGTACGTTTAGTTTGGGGAATAAGTGTGATCATACCCTCAACTACGCGTCATTACGCGCTATATTTACTCCTCGCAAACCATTTATTTTAAAATGAAGCTGATCACTAGGTCAACGTATGAGTGTTCTTGCCACCCCTATCAGAGAAATAGAGGGTTCAACCATTTTGATGAGAGCTTTTCAGGCTGACCAATTCATCAAAACGCATGGACTCGACTTCACGCAGATTTTTTTAATTTGCCGAAAATTAATTTCTGCTTCTTGTCGATTTTACGTACAAATGGATTGACTTATATTTAATGAGAAACAGAGACACAGAGGTGGTTATCCTAAAACATAAGCAATATTTCGTTTTTTTTTTTGGATTTTCAAAGCAGCTGACATCAGATAATGAACCACCATTTATTTCAAAGCGCCTTCTTAAATTTTTGGTAAGTAACAGAGAAACCTAGAAACCTACTATCCACCTGCAAACAACCAAGCAATGCGGCTAGTTGAAGTAGTCAATAGCAATTTTAAAAAGTCGTTGGAGGAGATACAGCTATTTTCACGTAATGCAATCGAAGCAAGTGTCGTTGATTTTCTCTCCAGTTATCGAACATCTTCAAATCCAACTAGCGAATTTCAACTGAAGCTGAAACCATGAACTACATTGTTACAACTTCAGTCAGAGTTTCGATAAAACCGTAAGATCCAGCAAAAGGAAAGCTCTGATACTGCCATAAAAACTGCTTTTGGAACGAAAGAAGGCGCACATGAAATTACAATCAAAAGACAAATAGTAATCTTATGGTTTGGTGAATCTTTTCACAGTGCATTTCGAATTGAAAAAAAAAGATTTCCGGATTCTACACTGTTACACTTTATTATTCGCGACGTTTCGGTCTCTGCTGTGATAAAGGTCTCAGCAGAGACCGAAACGTCACGAATAATAAAGCGTAATAGTGTAGAATCCGGAAATCTTTTTCTTTCAAATGGTAATCTGTAAGGATTTTTCAATTACTTTCATGAAATCGTTATTTGGTGGATCACCATGAAATAGTCAGAAAAGTGCATAGACTCATCGGACTTATGTGTACCAAACATGTTAGAAAACATTGACATGCAACTTATCATCACGTAAAATCCATTAGCGACTTTACCTATTAGATCGGAAGAAGTTCAATCCTCATTCCCTTGGCTATAAACTTGAAGGGAATTACCAACCGCTAGTGAAGTGAAATGCCGAAAATCGTTATCATAAAATCCTTCTGAATACGCGACGCTGTATCCGCTTCTCGTACCAGTTAGACTTTAAGATCACGGGTAATAAGCCCATGATCCAGTCAGTGGACTGGTTGTGGTTGTGCCCAGGAGATGAATGGAAATGCAGTATATTACTCTATTTTTCTTTGTTTTCAGTGTGAAATCAATAATTTTTTTAACCAAATTAATCATTTTAATATTTAAGCAAAGCATCATTCATGCAATCATTTTCTATTATGCGCATTGTATTCTTTCATCAAACAACAATGTGATTAAGATTAAGGTCTTCGACATGAGATGGTTTCAGAGCACGTGCGAGTCTCATATCATCATTGCATCAATGTACCATAGCCTGAACTCGCATCTCTTCTCGCGTTCACTTTATTTGTCGGAAATAGCAAAAGTCTGCGAAACCATCCCTATACTTTGCCCAATATACAGGTTATCTGGTTTCATTATTTTGTAATACGCCTAGGTTTCTAGCAGAATTTTGAAACTCAATATCATATCATGTAATCCAACATGTGAAATAGACAACGAAGAAGAATACAGTGCATTGCGTTTTTCGGGCCCTTAGTGGTAAATCATTATGTGACGCCCAATGAGCGATAGAAATGACATCAGCATTAATCCCCGCAGCGCAGTCTTAAAAAAAAATTTTTTTTTTTAAATATTATTTCCCAGACTAGTTTTGATTGCTGGTCACAATGTAAATACAGATTATTGGAAGAATATTAAAAATAAAATTCTGTAGGGGTTGAGAAATGTGCAAGTAATAAATGATTCAGAAAGCGCCCGGGAAAGCTCGCATGGAATTTACAGTCAACTGAATCATAATGTTCATCATTTGTATTTTTCTGAGACTATGAGCAAAAGTGATATAGCATGGCTTTTTAAAGCAAGATGGGGGTTAATCGTTCTAAATTCCGCAAGGCACAGGGATGGTGTAAGAAAAAATTGTACTCTTTGCAATTTAGTGTCGGAGGAAAATGTATTACACTTTCAAGGATATTTTCCTATTTTGAAGGAAATTAGGAAAAATATTTTGAAAAGACAGTACTGGGTTTAGAGAAGCTATGTGCTATTTTAAATGGCTATCAAAAACCGGGATCGAAAATTTAGTTCTGTATGTAAGATCTGGTTGGTTCTGCCGCTGGAGCCTATTTCCGGAATTCAATTCATGAGCGCTGAAGATTAGTAAACTATGTAAAATATACATGCTATGTACTAAAACTTAAATGAAAGTAAGCCGTTTGAATGAATCACCTAGATCTAAGCAATATAATACATAGACAGCTATAGTAACCTAATTTTTTCATGTATCACAATTTCACTCTTGTAACAAGTGCCTAAAATTTACTAAAATTTAATTGAATTTAACAGAGCATTTGATGGTTTAGTTATAAAGCTAATTTAGTATTAAGTAATCCAATGCAAATTGTTTACTATTATCATTATTTTTATTCCTTTTTTGTTTCCTTCGTCTTTTCTCTTTATTTTAAATTTTATAAAGTAAAGTTTACACAAACAGACGAAATCATTGTTTAATCTTTTGTAAGTTTTCCAAATTATTTTTTGTCTCATTTGTAAAAGTTCTTTATTGCAACTTTTTTTTTTATTAATTGGTAAACAAAATATCTATCTATCTATCTGTCTTCAATGTGACCTATTGGTCTATTTATATAGAGATGAACATCTTCTGCATTTTCATGAATTGTGGAATGTTTAATTATAAAATTGATGGAACAGCAAGGGTCCCAAGATAAAGCCTTGTGAAATACCTCGTGTTAAAGACAATCCAGAAGATAATTCGGTTCCGATTTAAGACCACTGATATTGATCCGCAAGAAAAAGGAATCCAAAATTTCTTCTTATGGGTAAAATCGCCCGGAGAGAGATGAACCTGCTATTGTTGGCTACAAAACGAATTATTTTAAGTATCGAAAGTAAACTTACTTAAAAACGAAATTTTTTGAGTTATGCCTCTATTGAAGCCGGTGTGAAATTTATGTTTACCATACATACATATATTATCGTGACAAGATTTGACATTCACACATTTTTGGTCCAGGGATTGTTCTTGAAACCAAATTTCGGCGAAATACAATGAATAAACATTGATAAATAGCTTACTACTCCACTGTTAATCTCCGATGGTCTCTCTATCAAAATCTAACATTTCAAATAACAGAAACTCATCGATTTAATCTCTGACAGCCTCAGCATTAATCAACGATTGCACCAATTCAAGTCAACGCAATGTGTCGAACTCTTTCGATATGCTTTAATCTGACCACACAATGCATTGTCCAAACACTGTTCGGAAATTCCGCCAAATCCAGTCTCCTTTCAACAGCAATCTTGCCTGAAATAAGAGTTGTGACGCAGATAATTCCTTTTTATTAGCAGATTACTTGTGTAATGAAAGTCATAAAGTTACACGTACGCAACATATAGAGAAATGTTACAATTCTAAACGTACGATTCGAAATCAATTCGCTACGATTTCCGTTGCGTATGTTTTTAGGGTTCCGTAATTTACAACCCGATCCACAATTGGAACTAATTTTAATCTTGACCTGTCAACACGAACGTTGTAAATTAGATCGCACCCAAATCACGGGGCAATGCTTTTGATGTTAACTCGTGTTTTTCTGCAGTTTTGTCGCAGCCGACAACGATAAATCTCGGCGCGCATGTTTTCGATTTCGTTGCAATATAATGCACGGCTGCGTAGGAGACTTCTTTGGATTCGATGGCTGCGCCACTCTCGCACGACTCCTAATAACGAAAAGCTGCACATACGTTACCGTCTTAGGTTCGACAGATAAATTTCGGGGCGCTTAGCCGTAAGATTGTCCGGCACGATGTGCAACGAGGGCAGTCCGCAAGATCCAGCATTCGTACTTGAAACGGACGCAAACGTACATAACGTCCATACACGTCAGATTGACCGTGCCGAACTGATAAAGGTCCGATGGTCACGCTTCGTAAGGGATTGCTGTAGATTTGTGTCCAGTGTCCAGGTCTAAATACGCTAATAAATCGCTGAAATATGCATAGTAAGGAAATGCGACATAAATAGACGATATAATCGAATAAGTAAATGAAAAAAAAAAAAAAATATAAAATAAAATAAAAATAATAATCCGAATTTCGTGACAGTCGTCTTTCTAATTGGTGAAAGTAATCCCTAGCGTGACGAATTCGCACTTGAATCCTTTGATCGTAAGATTTTCGCGACACAGCATCTAAACTCGAAATTAAGCTGAAAATTCTCACGCCGCCACAGCGAAAGTGATAGAAATTATATGCCCATAATTTACGAATTATTTCTGTGTATGTTCAAATTTGCTGCGGCTAAGCAAATCGTCAAAATTGTATTTCCGATTTGCAAATTAAGTCGAATAAACGGTCAATTTTCTTGTTTAGTTAAATATTGAACATTAATTTTAATTTGTTAAAATTTAATTCCGTCGAAAAGATTTGATTTTACGCGTGTAATAACTACTTGACAAAAAAAATTAGGCTAATACGGTAATTAATCGCTTCGGATTTAAGAGTATAAAAATAATTAAGAAATACATGCGGTTTGAAAATAAAGCAAACGTTTCGAAGAAAGAAATTACGATAGTTACGATTGATTCGATTTGTTACAGCTGCATGTCAATAAAATTAGCAATTTAGTAAAAGTTGGTGACTAGCAGGCAATATGTTATACGCTTAAACTAAAGTGATTCAGGCAATGCGTTAACATAACTTTGCCGATGGCGTACAAGTATATGAATCATGTTCTTATTCGTATATTTTGTATGATTTTTTAAAGATACATATGTCTCTCACACTTTGTATGTTTACCAAAGGAAACTGAAACTAAAATTATACAGAAATTGACAAATAATAATACCGCTTACACCCTTTTAACATACCATGTCTCCGAACAGAATTATATCACTAGAAGCGAAACTAATATTTATACTCTAAATGAAATCTGAGAGCATTATAAAGTTGCCACAAAGTTTGTAACGCCAAGAAATAAGACTCGGAAAAAAATGAATTATACAGAAGTTCAGAAAATTACTCAAAAATCTCAAAACCGGATGTCCGTCCGTTCGCGTCCGCTTGAGAACCCGTTGAGCTAGAAAGTTAAAATTTTGAACGCGTCGTTTTCGAGTAAAAAAAGGTCAAGTTCGTGAACGGGCCAAATCGCTCCATCCCTTTTACCTCCTCCCATACAAAGTGACAGAATTTCGCAGTTTGACAATAAACAGATTTTCTCGGAAAGCTTAGAAGTTGTTGATCTGAAATCTATATAAATATAATTGTAGTGTCTGTCTGTGATTTGTTTACAAATGGCTATAAATAAGTTTTTTGCTTCATTTTAGCAATAACTAATCAGAATTTAACGTTTTTAAAAAATTTCTCTGTCTGTCTGTCTGTATTTCCGGCTTTCACGCAAAAACGGCTGCACCGATTGCAATGAAACTTTCACCGATAATGAGCTCTGTTTCTGGGAGTAATCTGTTTTAGGTTTTATTTTTCTCCCCTCACGCCTTCTACCCCCTCCCATACAAAGTGACTCATTTTCAAAAACTTATAATAATCAAATTTTCATAGAAACTATGGAAGCTTTTAATTTAAAATTTCAAACATATTATTTCTATTATAAATGCAATCTTCAGGTATATAAATAATTTGAATCCCCCAACTCCTTCCACCACCTCCCATACAAACTAAACTTTTTCATGAAATACTATACTCCAATTTTCTCAGTACGCATAACTTTGATCAAGCTAAGATTTTGTATTAAATCTTTAATTAGCATAATCATTATTATCGGGAAAAATTAACCGATTAGCTTTACTCCTTCTACCCCCTCCCATACAATGTGGCACAATTCCACGACTTTGCAAAAACTAGATTTTCTTGAAAAGTGTGAATCTAACTGATCTAAAATTTAAAACGCATCAATAACATGATGATTGTAGTTGTTTCTAGAAAAATTACTAAGAACCCTCCACTCCTTCTACCACCTCCCATACAAACTGCACTTTTTCATGAAATACTCTAAGCCAATTTTCTCAGTACGTATAGCTTTTATCGAGCTAAAATTTTGTAGTAAATCTTTAATTAGCATAATTATTATTATCGGAAAAAATTAACCGATTAGCTTTACTCCTTCTACCCCCTCCCATACAATGTGGCACAATTTAACGACTTTGCAAAAACTCGATTTTCTTGAAAAGTGTGAATGTAACTGATCTGAAATTTAAAAGATATCAATTGCATGGTGATGATAGTTGTATCTAGAGAAATTATCAAAAACCCCCCACTCCTTCTACCACCTCCCATACAAATTTCACAATTTCACTAAATCCAATGCACTAGGTTTCTCAAGTTACCTATTCAGTTTTTCAAGCTTAAATTTGATGCAAAATATTTTTATAGCTACTCTAGCATGGAGTGAAAAAAATTAATTTAGTACAGTCATCCCTTCTATCACTCCCCACACAAAAATTCTTAAGATTACAAAAATTTCGATTTCATCGGTAGTATCATATAATGGGGTCTTACGCACAATCGAAGTCCTGTTATGTTTTTAAGCTCAATGTCATTTTATTTGGGCTTTTTTTAATTAACACAACCTACAACTATTCACATGTCCTTAACACGTATACATATGATCTCGAATCACGGATTTGATTTGATCACGAGCCTCTCCCATTCAAATGCGAGTATCTTGCTTTCAATCTTAATAATTTATGGTTGTGACTCCAACAAAATACAAAACATTGTGTTCAAAGAGCCATTAAAGTAAGCGTATTAAATATCCCATATAATGTATCACTAACTACATTCTCAAAAATTTGCTTATTAATGCGATTTTTACGCGGACGAAGTCGCGGGCGTTTGCTAGTTTAGAATATATTACTTTTATGATGATTTCAATCTACCGTATAAAATTTGTGTCCTCCACCTCCCATAAAAACTGTACATGTTCATAAAACAAAGTTATCGAGCTGAAATTGTGCACTAAATATTTATTTCGAATTATTAGCAAGACCAAAAAATTAGACGATTAGCTTCACTCCTTTTACTCCCTCCTATACAAAATGACATGAATTTCACAATTCGACGATAAACGGATTTGCTCGAAAAGTATAGAATCTATTGATCTCAAATTTGAAATATATTGCTTTCATAATAATTTAATTTAATTTATGATAATTTAAATAAATTTACTCTGCTCAGTATAAAATTGATTGAGCTGAAAATGTGCACTAAATATTTATTTCGGATTATAAGAAGACCAAAAAAAAAACAACATAAACTGCTAACAAGTCAGGCGCAACTTCATTATTTTGTGACAAATTGAGTGTGCGTGGAAAATCAATATGCAAGTTAGAGTGATTAGGGAAGACTAAGTGAAAGGGATTTTTGGGCAGGGCTGTTGTCAATTTGACACTTAATTGCGAATACGACCAATAACTCCAGTACATATAATCATTCGTTTATTTATGCAAGTTTGGGTTTTCATGAGGGGAGGGGTGATAGTATGGGTGTGTGGAGATTAATAAGTTTTTAATTGATTGCTAGAATCACGTTCAATATTATCTGTATCGAATATCAGTTTCATAGACGAAGTTGTATCGAATTTTCATAAAATTCGATGTATTTTACATTCACGAAACCAAACATTTGTATGGGAGGTGGTAGAGGAGGTAAGGGAATCGTAAAATTTTGTGATTCAGTTTTATTTCGTTTCTTTTGCAAGGTACTGGTACAAAATTGGAAGTTCGTAGCTTTTAATTTGTTGGTTATTAGTTGATTTATTGAAATTGGTCGAAATCATACTTTTGTATGGGTAAAAGGAAATGTGAGATCTCAAAACTTTTGAAACAATTTCGTTTCAACTATTTTTGAAAGATTTTGTGCAAAATTTTAAATTGATAACTTCTAAAAGTTATGTGATTTCTTAAGAGAAGAATGTCCAAAAAAATAATCTTATATGGAAGGGGGTAGAAGTTTTAAAAAGTATTCAACTAGTTAATATTTCGTATTGTTAGAACTTTTTTTTAAATGCTTTTGCAAATTTTGAATTTGATAACTGTAATCAATTTTGAGCTATAACGGTTTGAAATTTTGGAAAGTGCTCCATTTTTGAAATGCTCCCGATATCGCCCACTACTATAATATCCAAATTTTATATTTTTCTCGTATTTTGCTATTTAGCTCAATACGTGTTCCAAGTTTCACTTACATAGCTTAAGAGATAGTCGAAGTATTCATTAAGCACCCCTCCCTGACCCTCCCCCTTATAACATTTAGCTTCCTTCTAAGCTGATTCTGGTGGATCTGGATGCCACCTTAATGGTCCCAAAAATTTTTTTTTTGTAAGTAATTTCGAATATATAATCATTTAAAAAAATAAACTCGGCCGACAATTTGTTAATAGTCCCTTCTTTTCGGACGCCAATTGATAAAAAAATTAAATTATTTTTAAAGGTTGTCCCACAAACCCCTCTCTATATATCTTGATTTTCAAGTTCCTAGCTAGAACCTTGGTCGAGATATTCGAATTCTTAGTTGTCAGTCTAAGTTCTTTTCCCGCCTCCTCTTTAATCCTTACCCACCCCAAAATTGGTGTCCGCCTGAGATTTGCAACTATCCGCAATCCACCCAAAAATGAACTTTCAATCTTGAAGTGTTTGGGAGTTAATGTGCGCTGAGCGCACACGTTGGTGTAAGGCCTACAGACAAACGGTTTTTTTTGTATATTTTGGCTGTTTTAGTCCTGAAATGAGAAAAACTAAAATATCAGAGTTGCAAATTTCTTTTCCAAGTCTATCATAATACTTTATTACTAAAATAATAAAGTAAAATTAGAATACTAGCTTCACTCCTTCTACCCCCTCCCATACAATATGACACCATTTCACAAACAGTCGATTTTCCTGAAAAGTATGAATGCTATTGATCTACAATTTAAAACATGTCAAAAGCATGATATTTTTATAGTTATTCTTGAAAAGGTCATTACGAACTCGACCATCCTTCTACCACCTCCCATACAAACTGTACAACTTCACTAAGTCCAATACACTAATTTTGTCAGTACCTATTTTTGAATCCTAGATGTCGTATAAATCATTTTGATAGCAATTCTAGCGTGATGTGAAAAATTAGTTTGATGGTGTCACCTTCTCTACCACTTCCCCTACAAAATTTCTGGAAATCAAAAAATTTCTCTTTTGACGACCAAACATTTTTTTTTGATCCGTACACTCCTTCTACCCCCTCCCATACAAATGTATAATTTTTGTTAAGTGCATTATATCGATTTCCATTAAAACTACAAAAAGTACAAGCTTCAAATTTTGCCTGAATTAGTCCATTCATATAAATGCTAAAAAATTATCAGCTTCGTTCCACTCCTTCCACCCCGTCCTATAAACATATCTATATATGTTATAAATTCAAGAAAAGCATTTCTCTTTCGAACATTTGAGAGCTATCGACTTTGAAATTGAAACAAAATCATCTAGAACCTTCCACTTCATCTGCCAGCTCGTACACAAATGCCCCAATTTCAGAAATTTCATTGAAAATAATGAAAACTTCAAACTTTAAATTCAGCTCGAAACATTTTGCACGCTACGTTCGGTGTCATGTACAAATATTACAAACATCCGCTTCTACCACCTCTCATACAAAAATCACCATTCACTAATCGAAAAAAATTTAAATGACTGATTTTCTGATACATTAAACTCTTTCCCATTTTATCTAGAGTATAATATGATTGAACTTTACGCTGAATCATAATTCTGTTATGTTTTTAGTTCAAAATCAGTACAATAGGAAGAACTTGTAGAAGGGACTAACAAAGAATCAATCTAAGTTTCTATAACTATGAAAATATTAGATGCAATTGCTTCAACATCTGAGATCTTAAACATTCTTATACAATTTTTTCTTCTCTTTGTTTCAATCAAGTTTCGAAGAATTTTAAGAAAAATCCATAGAACTATCGACGATGATGACTGATAATTTTATGCAGCTACTATTTATTTACTTTCGTGAATACGTTTGACCTATATCCGTAGATAAAACAAGACTTCTGTATAACTAACTTTCTTCGAGAAGAAGAAGCCACCAAAAGTTATTGAACTGTCCGAGTTAATGTAATACCAACCACTTAGTCTCGGTATTATTTCATATCAATTGTGTACGTAGTACCAAGTCTACTCATTAAAGAATTGTGAAGTAAACAGAGGGCTCCCTGTCAAAACAAACTTTTATTTCCAAGTTACTTTAACCGAAGAGGCTACAAATCTTAAAGAAAATAACAAAACTAATGTTTTCTTAAGACAAACCCAGCTTGGTTTTAGATTTTTTTTTTTTTTTAGAAAATATGGTTGCGTCAAGTAAATAATAAAACGATGCTGATAAGAATAAAATCTTAGCACTTTTTATACGACTCATAGTCGTGATATTTTGTCAAAAAAAATGCACGTGAGATGACTAAAATCTTGTAGTCTTATCACAGCTAGGCTGTGCATAAGGTGAATTCGGCATTGCGTAAGAACTTTTCAGTTCCTTGAAAAAGGGTTTTATTTTAATTTGCCATAAGAATGCATATTTACAATGTCTGGTATTTTAGATAAGTGACATTTTGATAACAACTTTCGATATTTGTGTATTGTGATGGAGGATTTTCAGGTGTTTTTAAGTAAATTTATGTTGTGCTAGTTTTAGAGGATTCTCACGGTTCTAGATTAGAACTTCCTGTTTCTTTAAGAAAACATTACGCTGTTATATGTACCTTTAGATCCTTTTTTCACGTTTCAAACGTTTTACTAATTAAAATTAGCTGGTATGTTGATAGTTTATATTGTTTGTAAATTTTGCTTTATTATTTTCATGAAAGTTAATTTTATTATTTAGAAAGATTTAGTGGCTATTTATGAAAAAGCAAGATTTATTTCATTTTATACACTTCATATAAAGATCCTTTCAGCTTAATAGTTTTCAGACAGTTTTTGTTTTTTATTTCAGTCTGGGAAATAAATATTTATGGTAGTGACAATAACCCCGGCTTGACATAAACATGAAGGTTACCTTAACATTTGTAACTCTAAGAAATAATGTTCGCACAGAGTCGCCAAAAGTATAGAACTATGAAGAGTACCTGGCCAATGAATTATACTCAAACCAATCATTAGCATATTAGGCATAACATTTTTCAGTTAGCAATAATGTACAGCATGTTTTTTTTTTTTTTTTATTAAATATTTTTCAATTCAGTTAAAGTAATAATTACAGAAAAGGACATTCAGATATAATTAAAAACTAGTACATATTCTGTCCACCTACCTCGATTTTTCACTAAATCTTTTACACGAGATTGCATACTTTTTATGCTATTTTTTGCAGTTTTTTTGATTAGATCATCATGAAACCAAACTTCTTTAATAGAATTGATTAATTCTGCTTTATTGCTATTACTTTTTTTGGAAACTTGTTTTTTTAATACTGCCCATAGATTCTCAATGCGATTCAGGTCCGGTGAATTCATTCCCTGGCTATGGTAAAACTTTAATATTATTTTCGTTTTGGTATTTTTTTCACACATTTAGTAGGGTGCGCCGTCCTGCATAAAGATATATTGGCACTTTTCTTCGAACCAATTTGCCATTTGAGGAAGAGAGAACTTTCAGATATTGGTCGGAGTTCATGGTAGCTTCGATGAAATATAAAGCTCCGAGTCCTTCCCCAGAGATCACACCCCATATCATCACTGCTATTGGGTGCTTTACCCTTTGCTCAACACATTCAGGCAGCAATCTTTCACCTAGTCTCCTTCTTGCATAAACTGCTTGCTCTTCAGTCACTTCGATCAGGCATTCATCAGAGAAGCAAACCTGTGAGATTTTTCAATTTCAAATATTTAATATCCTTGAGATAAAATTAAATAAAATTATGCTTACATTTTTCCATTCAGATGTTGAGAAGTGCTTATGCTTAAGCCAGTCTTTTCTTTATCATTGCAGGAGTTAACTTCGGTTTTTTGGTTATTCTTCTACAGTCCAAATGCGCTTCTTTCATCCGACGTCTTAGAGTGCGCTCTGAAATTTCAACGCCTTGATCCGAAACCATCTTATGGACCGCTTTTATTAAAGCCTTTCTGTTCCTTTCAACAATTGAAACAACTTTCCTGTCAACCCGTGGTGCTGTTTTTCGTACACTTTTGCAATGCTCCCTCTTGTCCAATCGAACATCTACTCCCCCATCTACCATTATTTTATATTTCTTACTGATGATTGTGAAATATTGCACAGTTTAGCAATTTCCTGTTGCGAAAAAGTCTTTTTCTTCAATAAATTTTCCACAATTTCTTTTATGTCACTAGAAATGTCCTTTTTTTCCCATTATGCTCGAGTTTTTACTACTGCACACTAAGCTCTGTTAAAAAAATATTTCTTTTAAGTTTTTACCAAAATGTCCGTTAAAACTCTATTCGTACACTGTATTCACTCACAAGAACCATTTAAATGTCACAAAGACCCTTTAACACTCGGCTACATACAGAACGAAAATTTTCATAAAATAAATTAAAAGTTAAATTTCTCTAGAATAATATGAATTAAGATAATATAGGGTGGTGCAACCAAAACGCACGATGTTAATTGTAAATAAAACAAAAAGTTTCAGAGAATTATATTAATATTTTTTATTATGATAGAAGGATCTATGACAATTATGTGTGAAACAAAAATATCGCCCAAATGCTCGCCACGGCTACGGTGGCATACTTCTATCCGATGGTCCATATTTTCAATGTCTCTGAGACATAATTGAGGTTCAATGTCGTTAATGTGCTGAATTATCTCATCCTTTAGCTCTTGAATTGTTCTTGGCTTATTGACGTACACTTTTTCTTTTAAATATCCCCAGAGAAAGAAGTCAAACGGTGTCAAATCACATGATCGTGGCGGCCAATTAACATCGCCACAACGTGAGATAACGCGGCCGTTGAATTTCTCGCGCAAAAGAGCCATTGTTTCGTTGGCTGTGTGGCAAGTGGCACCATGCTGTTGGAACCACATATCGTCTAAGTCCATATCCTCAATTTCTGGCAACAAGAAGTCCGTTATCATCTCGCGATAGCGAACAACATTCACGGTAACTGCTTGGCCGTCCTCATTTTCGAAGAAGTACGGCCCGATGACGCCGCCAGCCTATAAACCGCACCAAACAGTCAGTCTTTGTGGATTCATCGGCTTTTCAACAATCAGTCGTGGATTCTCATTTGCCCAAATGCGACAATTCTGCTTGTTAACGAATCCACTGAGGTGAAAGTGTGCCTCGTCGCTGAAGATGATTTTCTTTGTAAAGTCACCATTCACTTCTGTCTGTTCAACCAACCATTCGGCGTATTGTCGACGCTTGAAATGGTCAGTAGGCTTCAGCTCTTGAGTCAATTGAACCTTGTAAGCGTGTGAATTCAAATCTTTATTCAAAATTCGCATCAGTGATGTTCGTGAGATGTTCAATAGTTGGACACGGCGACGAGTCGAGGTTGACGGCTCTTCTGCCACACTATCGCGAACAACAGCAAAGTTTTCCGGAGAACGAACTGGGCGAGCATGCACAGGTGAGTTCACATTTCCTAAGGACCCGGTTTGCTGAAATTTGCGCACGATTCTCCCGATTGTGGACACATTTGGTCGATTATGCTGACCAAAAAAATCATGAAGTGCACGAAATGCATTTTGATTTGAACGCCCATTTTCGTAAAAGGCTTCAACAACCTTAACGCGCTGCTCAATTGTGTACCTCTCCATGGTTGAATTTTTCAAACACTGAAACAAAGAAATGTCAAATTAAGTTGGGTGTGACTCACAATTAACTCGTGCATTATGGTTGGACCACCCTTTATAACAAGGTAATAAATGCATAGCAAAACAGCCAGGGTATTTACTGCTCTTAAAATATGGGAATACCCACAAGGGGCTTATACCTGTGTCCATTATGGGTGCATTTCGAAAAAAAAATGCTTTGAGTTTAATTCATTGGTCAGGTACTGTATTCTCACTTAAAAAAATTGACGATTTCGAGTGACCGTCAGTCCGTCTACCTACAACATAATCCTCGAATGCTTCGAGCTATCGAGCTGAAATTATTTTCATATCATTTTTAGCAAAAACGAATCTTTAAGTTCGTGAACCGGCCACATCACTTCACTCCTTCTACTTCTTCCGATATAATTTCAATAAATATTGAAATTTGAATGAAGCTATCGTCTTAAAAATTTGTCAAAAGTGATGTGAATACTATTAATATTGAAAAATATAAATGTATTATCCCAATATAAATGTATTATTTTGGCAAATGTATTAAAATCGTTTTGTCTTACAGCATATTATTGGAAATGCTTTACTTAGTTATCAAATTATTTAAGTGGAATAGGTTTGCTGCGAATATATGGAGAGAATGAGATTCTCCTATTCAATTGAGATTTTAGGTATTAATTTAATCATCAATGGTGCGTCAGCCCAAATCGGGCCCTGGACTCCTGAAATAAATTGGGCTTTGGCTACCTGACCTTCAGGGTCCTTAGCATATTATTGCTTTATTATTTAAATAATAAAGTATTGTAATCGACTTTGAAAAAAAAAAATTTGCTACCCTAAAATTTTGTTTTTTCGCGTTTCATAAATAAAATAGCCTAGAAACGCAAAAAAAAATCTGTCTGTCTGTACGCCGTCCGCCGTACGCCGACGTGTACGCTTAGCGCACATTAGCTCCCAAACCCTTCAAGATAGAAAGTTAATTTTTGGGGGATTGTAGATGGCTGCGGATCTCTGGTGGATACCCATTTTGGTGGGTGTACGGGTTCAGGGGGAGGAAGGGGAAGCGCTTAAACCGAAAAATACGAATTCGAATATCTCAACCATGGTTACAGCTAAGAAGCTAAAAATCAACATACATATAGAGGAGTTTGTGGGACAACTTTAAATTTTTTTATTCATTGCGGTGCAAAAAGGGGGGCTAAGAACCAATTGTCTAGCTAGGGAATAGTCTAGTAGGTAGTGTGTTGGTCTTGTAATGCGAAGGTCGTGAGTTCAAATCCCGGTCGGCGCAATATATAATTCCGGCACATTGCCTGCTTGGACACACCTTGGCCACCTCAATCTAAGAAAATGAAAAATTCGTAGAAAGAGGGTTGTGCGAAGGGCTAACAACCCTTCCACAATAAGTAATGAAAAATGTAAAGGAACCTGAATATCAGGAGGCCAAGGTCCGATTTGGGCTGTAGCGCCATTGTAGAAGTGGAGAAGAACCAATTGTCGGCAGATTTTTTTTTCAAATGATTATATCTTCGAAATTACTTACTAAAAAAAATTGATATCTTGAGACCATTAAGATGGCATATAGGTCTACTAGAAAACACTTAAAAATTACTATTTCGACTGTCTCTTAAGCTATGTAATTGAAACTTTAAACTTATACTAAGCTTTACTAGCAAAATACGAAAAAAACATAATATGTGGACAAAATAGTAGTGGGGGGAAATGGAGAGCACTTCAAAAATTGCGCACTTTCCACAATTATACATCGCTATATCTCAAAATAGAGTACAGATTTCAAATCAAAAATTTGTCACATTGTAGACCTATATAATTTTTTATTTTGGTAAAAAATTTAAGTTGGGAGGTGTAAGGGGAGGGATGTGGAAAGCAAAAATGTTGAAAAATTTGGGTGATTTTTTATGGCTCTAGTAAAAATACAAGAGCTTAAATTTTGCACGTCGACGCATCTATTTGATGTACACAGAAAAAAAAATAGTAATTTGTTCCAAAATTGTTATGCACCGAAGTGGGGGTCTAACGTGCACAAGGTGTTTCATGTGCAATGAAAAAAACACATAAACTGAAAATTTTTCAATGAAATTTTTAGGTAGAAACTTGAAAATTTGAGAAATGCATTTAAAAAAAATCTTTAAAAGTTTGAAATATTAACTGGTTGAATATCTTTAAAACTTGTACCCCATATAAAATTATTTTTCGGCCATTTTTAAGAAATCAATTATCACCTGCACAAAAACTTACAAAAATAGTTGAAATAAAATTACGTTAAAAGTTTTGAAATCGCACGTGCCCATCTAACACCTCCCACACAAAAGTATGATTGCAACCAATTTCATTAAATCAACTAATAACCAACGAATTAAAAGCTACAAACTTGAAATTTTGTACAAGCACGTTACAAGAGAAAAGAAATAAAATTGCGTCACAAATTTTACGATTCCTCTAGCTCCTCTACCCCCACGCATACAAATATTTGGTTTCATGAATTTAAAATTCACCGTATCCAACGAAAATTCTATGCAACTTCTTTTATGAAACTGACATTCTACACAGAGGATATTGGACTTGGTTCAAGCAATCAATTAAGAAACTATTAACATTTACCCACCCTTACTATCACCCCTCACCCCTCCCTTCATGAAAACTCAATCTTGCATAAATAAACGAATGAAATATGGAGCTTTCGAACGTTTCCGCAAAGTATTAAATTGAGAACTACTCTGCCCAAGAAGTCCCTTTCACTTAGTCTTTCCTAACCACTCTAACCTGTTTATTGACTTTCCATGGATGCGTATTTTGTCCCAAAAATAATAAAATTTCGCCCAACTTATTGGTAGTTTATTTATCATTGTGAACGGCTTAGTCCTTCGCACAACTCTCTATCTAGAAATTTTTTCATTTTCGTAGTTTGGGGTAACTAAAATATACCCAAGCTGGCAGTATACTGGAATTATGCGTTGACTGGGATTTGAGATCACGGTCCTCGCCTTTTCGACCAACATGCTACCTACTACGCTACACTCCAGCTAAGTATTAATTTCTGTACTTCGTTTTCGACAAAATTGTAATGGAATTAATAGCCAAGTTTGACACGTTTATTTTTTAGTATTTGACCGAAAAATTTGTGGCATCAAGAAATTAGACATTGTTAGAAGATAATTATGTCTCAAGATTGTTGACAAATTCATTAATGTGATAAAATAAGTGGTATATATTTTTTTGTCCCGACAAGATTTGCCCAGAAAATATCTGAATACAATGTAATACCAATTCGTTTATTTCGTATTGTGAAGTATCACAGACATAGTAAATTACAGATGTCACATCATCTAAGATCATAGCTTTGCCTACAACACTAATTACACTTTTGAACTGATTCAATCCACAATGCACTGTCCATCTCGATGAATTTTCATGTCTTAATTTACCTCTTCTCACGGTCTAAATCTTTGCACGCAATGCTTTCGATTGGAACTTAATAAGGTGCGCAGGCAGGTATTACTCTCGTCTGCAGTGATATCTGATGACCACCCAGGGCGTTTGGCCGGTTTAAGAAGAACGTTCAGCTTGATTTCGCTGCGATGATAGTACGAAATAATATTTCGTTTTTATTCAATGGTACGATACGAGCGCTTGTCACTCTCAATAATCATTAATTCGCTTCGATTTAACAATTCACTTAACTTTTATTTTCATTCTATCGACATTTTCAGATTCGATAGGAAAATGTCGAAAAAAATAAACGATTCGTGAAAAGGTAACTTTCAAAATTAAAAAAAAAAAAAAAAAACAAGTATTAGAAATTTTATTTATTCGAGAATTTAAGCCTATGCAAACATTCCATTGAAAATGTCAATTCGGCGCTACGGTGATTCGATAGACGTTCCCATAAATTCGTGGCGTTGAAACAAGAACTCGCCGTTGATTATCTCGATTTGACTTATCGCCCGAATGCAGTTTTCGATCGTTAACGGGAGTCACCTACGTCTTGAAGGTACCTGTGGATCAATTCAACAGGTGGGCTAAGAAAATGAAAAATGACGGAAAAAAAATTTCTTGTTGTTTGACCCATTTGTTAAGTTCCTAAATCTGTACGAACGAAACAAAGGTTTGATAACCTTTAGATTTATAGCGCCCTAAGAAGAAATCGTTTCTATTATTGTGGGCGTTATCGGGTTTGCGTGTTAACGATATTTTTTTTAAACATAAAAACTTTTACGTTGAACATGGATAAGATTTAACAACAACAAAAGCAATAACAACTTTTTGATAGTTTGACACGAGTACCGACTTTGGATTTAATAGGAATAAAAATATCTCCATAATTCTTCAAAAATAAGAGACAAAAAAATCTTGAATTATTTATTTATTAGAACGTGCAGCTTAAGAGAATTGATTATTACTTTATAATAGTTGTGTTTATAATATTTTTTGATAAATATATTTCAGGATCGTTGTTGGATGGGTATAGATAAGGTAGGCATCTGATGTGCGTCATTAAGCGACGCCCAATGTTGTAACTATCATATACACATCAATTGTGCTCATCATACCTCCACGTGGTAGCCACCGGGTACTGGTTTCGTCCACCCGGGAGATTACTGACATTAGGTTGCACAGAATTTTCAAAAGTGGGAAATCATCTGGAAGCCGGGAGTTTGGAGTTGCGTTTGTCGTCGACAACAAGTTTAAACACCAGGTCACCAACTTCAAACCCGTCAATGAACGATTGTATTCAATCCACATCAAGGCAAAATACTTTAATGTTTGGCTTATTAATGTCCATGCCCAACGGAAGACAAAAACGATGAAATTAAAGACGATTTCTACAGCACCTTAGAATCAACATTCGACTTTACTTCTACTTCTACAATGGCGCTACAGCCCAAATCGGACCTTGGCCTCCTGATATTCAGGTTCCTTAACATTTTTCATTACTTATTGTGGAAGGGTTGTTAGCCCTTCGCACAACCCTCTTTCTACGAATTATTCATTTTCTTAGATTGAGGTGACCAAGGTATATCCAAGCAGGCAATGTGCCGGAATTATATATTGCGCCGACCGGGATTTGAACTCACGACCTTCGCATTACAAGACCAACACACTACCTACTAAGCTATACCCTAGCTAACATTCGACTCCCTTCCGTTAAACGATATTAAAATAGTATTAGGTGACTAGGGTGTAGCCTAGTGGGTAGCGAGTTGGTCTTGTAATGCGAAGGTCGTGAGTTCAAATTCAAGTCGACGCAATATATAATTGCAGCATTGCTTGCTTAGATATACCTTGGTCACCCCAATCTACGAAAATAAAAAAAAAATTATATAGATAAGAGGGTTGTGCGAAGGGCTAACAACCCTTCCACAATAAGTAATGAAAAATGTTAAGGAACCTGAATGTCAGGAGGCCAAGGTCCGATTTGGGCTGTAGCGCCATTGTAAAAGAAGAAGGTGACTTTAATGCGAAGGTGGGCAAAGAAGAATCGTCCATAGGGATGACAACGGCCAGAGACGGACGGATTTTGCCAGCACCAAAATTCTAATTGTAAACTCGACATGCTTCCCGCATCGTGGCATTCATAACAGAACGTGGGCATCACCCAACGGACGAATATTCAAACAAATAGACCACGTTCTAATAGAGAAAAAGACGGCCTCCTGCATTCTCGACGTGCGTACATGTCGAGGTGCTAATTGCGACACAGATCACTATTTGGTAAAGACTACGTTCCGATGTCGAATTGCAAACCGAGGACACCCAAAAATACAACCGGTTCCTAAATTCGACATAGGAAAACTCAATGATGAGAATGTATTCGCGAAGTACGTATCGGCCTTAGAGAGGCACTTCGTACCAATACTGAACAACAACGCCAGCATGCCAATAGAATAAATGTGGCAAAATATCAAAGATGGCATTACATCTGTCGCAGAGGAGGTGATAGGACAACAACCCCGGCGCAAAAGAAATGACTGGTTCGACAACGAATGCCAACATGCCTTAGACCGAAAAAACCAGGCTTACAAAATATTAACAGAATGGTCGACACGACCCAAACGGGACAAATATAATGATCTTAGACGGTCTGCGAACAAAATGTGCAAACTAAAAAAAATGAAAGTACAATAATGACGAAATTAAAAACATGGACGAACATTTTAAATTACACAACACAAGAGCTGCGTATTTTCTTGTTAAAAGAATGAAAGGGGGATACCAACCGAAAACGACTCTTTGCAGAAGGGAATAATCTAAGTAATGCGGAAGGTGTAAAAAGAAAATAGGCGCAATACTTTGAATCTTGGATCTTAATCCGATCCCATCACCGGCACGAACACCAGAAGCAGTCACAATAGCAGGTCTAACTGATATAACTGCTGATGAGATCCGCTTTGAGTCCTTCCACACTCGAAGAAGTAAAAAGAGTCCTGCGGAACCACACAAACAACAAAGCGCCGGGCACTGATCAAATTCTAGCTGAGCATCTGAAAGCCAGCGACACCTGCATGGCGCATCTTCTACATAGATTAATCACGGACATGTGAACGCAGGAAACACTTCCTGAAGATTGGCGCAAGAGAATTATATGCTCAATTTCGAAAAAAGGTGACAAACTGTGCTGCGAAAACTACCGAGGAATATCTCTGTTGTGTACGTCTTATAAGATCTTGACGAAAATTCTAGAAAAAAAAATTAGGCCCTATGCTAACAAAATAGTTGTACAAAAGCGGATTTAGAGCTGGACGGTCAACAACGGACCAGATATTTTCAGTTGAACAGGTGCTAGAAAAGGGCGGGGAATATAATATTGATGTGCACCAGATATTTGTTGACTTCAATCAAGCATACGACAGTATCGACAGGCGCGTTCTATATAAAATCATATTGAAGTTTAGAGTCCCACCGAAACTGGATCGGCTTACAAGAAAGAAAATGACCGAGTCTTTGTCACGAGTCAGAGTAGAAAACGATCTGACTTCCAGTTTTAAAACAGACAACGGCCTTAAACAAGGTGACGGCCTCGCACCAATGCTTTTCAACTTAACACTCGAATATGTTGTTCGGAAACTTCCCGTTGACACCAAGGGAACACTATGCTTCAAATCCACACAACTCGTAGCATATGCCGACGACATAGTTATCCTTGCAAGATCTCTGGAGTGTGCTAAGGAGGTATTTGTAAACCATGACTCTGTAGCAAGGGAAGTTGGACTACGTATTAATGAAAACAAAACAATAATTATGACACAAACTAGGAAAAAGACGCCAGTCAGACAAAATATTACAGTAGGAGACTGTAAACTAGAAAACATAGATAACTTTATATATCTAGGGGCGAACGTATCGAAGGATGGAAGCGACCCCATCGAAATCAAAAGAAGGATAATGATGGTAAATAAGACGTATTATTCGGTACTTCCAGTAATTAAAAGCAAGAACGTGAAGAAGAAAATAAAAGTTAAGCTATATAAAACTATTATAACACCTGTGCTATGCTATGGCAGCAAAACGTGGACAATAACTCAGGCGTCCGAAAAACTACTTAACGCCTTTGAAAGAAAGGTCATTCGAAGAATCCTCGGACCTCCGAGGGAAGACTCGATCTCGAAAATACGATACAATAGTTAATTGTATGCCATCTTCGACAATCTAGAAGTGTCAACCCTCATAAAATTTAAGAAGGCTGGTCGAATGTCTGGATCCAGATTCAACTCAATAACTAAAAAAGAAATTATATTTAGCGGAATTTTTATAATTTTTATACTCTAGATGAAATCTGAGAATATTATACATAAGTTTGCTCTAAAGTTTGTAATGCTAAGAAATAAGGCTCGGAGAAAAAAATTAATGAAACAGAAGTTACTATTTTCACTCAAAAATCTCAAAACTAGATGTCCATCCGTATGTTCGCTCTCTAGCTTGAGAATGTGTTGAGCTACAACGTTCAAATTTCGTACACGTAATTTTTGACAAAAGAGTAAGCTCAAGTTCATGAAAGGACCAAATCACTCCACCCGTTCTACTCCCTCCCATACAAAATAACACAATTTCGCAATTTGATATTAAACGGAATTGTTCGAAAAGTATAAATCCTATTAGTCTGGAATTTGGAATATATTACTTTTATAATGATTTCAATCAACTGTAAATATTATGCGCGTCCTTCCTTTCTTCCACTACTTCCCATAAAAACTGCACTTTTTAGTAAAACACTCTAAACCAATTTACTCAGCGCGTATAAAATTTAGCGAGCTGAAATTGTGCATTAAATATTTATTTAGAATTATTAGTAAGATCAGAAAAAATTAGATGATTAGCTTTACCCCTTCTAACCACTCCCATATAAAATGACGCAATTTCGCAATTCGGCAATAAATGGATTTGCTTGAAAATCATAGATGCTATTGATCTGAAATTTGGAATGTATTACTTTTAGGATAATTCATGTTTATTAAAGTCCTCCCCTTCCTTCCACCACCTCCCATACAAACTATACTTTTACATGAAATACTCTAAACCAATTTACTCAGTGCGTATAGAATTTATCGAGCTGGAATTGTGCACTTAATATTTATTTAGAATTTTTAGCAAGGCCAAAAAATACTAGACTATTAGCTTTACCCCTTCTTCTCCCTCCTATACAATCTGACACAATTTCACAACTTTACAAAAAGTGGATTTTCCTGAAAAGTATGAATGCTACTGATCTGAGATTTAAAATATGTCAATCAAATGATGCTTACAGTTATTTCTAAAAAAGTCATTAATAACTCCACACACCTTCTACCACCTCCCATACAAACTGCACAATTTCACTAAATCCAATACACTAATTTTCTCAGTATCTTTTATTTTTTTGAATCCTAAATTTTGTATACAAAATTTGATAGCAACTTTAGCGTCATGATAAAAAATTCAATGTCGTCAACCCCTGCATCACTTCTCTTACAAAATTTCTTGAAATCAAAAGCTTTCTCTTTCATCTAGAGTATCGCAGTCCTGTTATGTTTTAAACTAAAATAATCCACACTTGCTGACAAAATTCTTTCGAAATAAATCTCACAACTACTTACATACATCATATTATTTCTTAAAAAAACATTTCTGCATTTCGAAAATTTTTTTTCTTTTATTCTTTTAAGCTTTATTATGATGGATATAAAAATATTAACAAGGAATTATTTATTGTTGAAAAAAAAAAATTCTTGCTTATAATGGCGGTTTATGCAATTCTTTGCCCCACATCAGAATTATTACGAAACTTTTATGCGCTTAAAGAACCGTACCCTAATGATATTAATCTATGGGTATCTTATATGTGAAGGCCTTTTTGAAAACTTCTAAACCGTCTTAATCGCTTCAGATCTATCTAGCAAAACTATATAGATGCCGGCGCAAAGGTTATTTATTGGATCGATTCATTTATTATGGCTCTTGAAGTCAGTTGAGGGCTGACGATTTGCATAAATTTATATGTGCAACAGCAGCTCGGTTTTGAGACACACCTTGACCAATAACTCACATAAGGTACACGATCATGTCAACTTTATATGCCGTCATGAACGGATTTCATTTTAAGTTAAAGTCTTTGCGAAATTTGTACCTACCTAACTGTGGGCACAATTCATTGTAATCGCAAATCAGATTAATTTAAACATTATTTTGAAATATGAGTTTGGCTGACTGCTGCATTCTAGTTGATGCATTTAGTCCTGCGACATGCGGTTATTTATAAGGTGAAGTATATTTTTAAATTTTGTCAATTAGATTTAACTAAATACCTTAAAAGGCAGAGATCGATACATCCTTCACTCATATCAAAGCAACATACCTGGCAATCATCATAATATGCACTCTCCTCTGAAATGCCATTATCAAGGAAATCACACTTTTACTTTTATCTTATTCAGAATGCCGTCGTCATCGTATGAAACGTATGCTCGTTCACCTGTTCTTATCGATGAATAAATTTCTTGAATGCGTTAATTTTGATGACCAATGTTGCAGCTAAGCTGTAGCTAAGCGAATGTGTTCCGGTATCGAAGCAACTAATCCTGCAACAATTTCTCTGGAAATACCGCGTCGAAAATAAATCATCGAAATTCCTATTTAATTCCGCGTAATTTGAATGCCAGTAGTTAAAAGTCCAAGATGATTGCATATTTTTATTTGTCATTGGTGGTAAAACTTCAATCGGAGCCGACATTATTGCACAGGTTGTCTTGCAATTGGCTATTCGTCTTCCTCAACGAGTTTTTGAATTGCTTAGTTTTAAATGCATTAATTTGTGTGCACCAGTGGTAGCTTTATGGCGATAATCGTTAATTTCGTTTTACGATTCAGTGAGCAATTATCGAAATTAGGCTTGTAGAATTTTGCATCGATAAAACGTTACTCGAGATTGTTTCTTTACTTGAACAAAATTATTATTTACAAGCCTGTTTGAATATCCGCTCTTTCTAAGATCTCTTATATAAAAGATCTCGGAACAATTGCACTGTAAAAATGTTGGCTGTCAATTTGTCTAAAACTCTAGGAAATGCATGCTTATGGCATCCAGAACAAAACTTATTATAGAGGAATAATTGCGAGGCGACATATAAATTTGTGGTGGTTGGGTGGGTGTAGACTGCGTAGACATCTGATCGACATCATTAGGCAAAGCCCTGTGTTGTAACTATCATTTACAGATCAAAATATGGGATTTGACCGAAATCAGTATGGCTTTCAAGAAAAGAGCAACACTACAGCAGCATTGGTTGATGCGATGCAATTTTTAAATGATGGTCTAGACAAAGGCTGCTACGTAACATCAGTCTTCATAGATTTAAAAAAGGCATTTGACACTGTAGATCACGAAATACTGCTCCAAGGTCTAAATGAAATTGACTTAAGAGGAAAAATTAATGATTTAATAAAAAACTATCTCCTAGGGCGCACTTACATTACAAGAAACCTAGATAAACTCAGCGATTCAAAACCAATTAATATCGGCATTCCTCAGGGTTCAATCCTGGGCCCTACTCTCTATCTACTTTATATACATAATTTGCAGCCTATAGGCCTTCGAGCTAAATATATAGTATACGCGGATGATACACTGCTGCTTTATAGAGGAAGAAGTCAGCAGGAATTGGAAACATTGATCAACACTGACCCCAAGTTATTTAAGAATTGGCTGTTGGGCAACAGGTTAACATTAAATGCAGGGAAGACCAGCTTCATGATATTCAAGCAAAGAAATAAAGCTTATATTGATGCAAAAATTAACATATATGGAATTGAATTATGTAGAACAAAACAAGTCAAGTGTTTAGGACTAACGATCGATGAAAATCTATCATGGTCACAACACATTAATAACATCCGCAAGAAAATAGCACCCATCACAGGACTATTACGACGGAATTACTTTCTACCTACACCAATAAAAGAAATTTTGTATAACGCGTTTATCTTTCAAAAATAACACATGGACTTATAATATGGAGCCAAACATCTATGTATAACCAAGAGAGAACATCAAGGCTCATGAACAAAAGCATTAAAGCTGTATATAATTTACCACATCTTACACCATCGGCTGACCTTTATGAAAACTACAGCAGTCTAAACCTACAACAAACCTTAAATCTTGAGCGGTCAAAATTAATTTACAATATAATAAACCAAGGATTAAAATCATCAGTACTAATAACGTATAGTACGGATATTCACAATTATAATACAAGAAATGCTAGTGCGATAAGAAACAGAAACTGTAGGACAAATAGACTAAGAAAGGATCCCATTTATGAATCAATACTGTAATACAACTCCTTGCCAAACGAAATTCGACAAGCGAAGGATATCAGATGCTTCAAGATTGCAGCAAAAAAATACAAAAAAATACATAGAACTACTAAACAAACAAATATCAGCTATTGAACCCGGTAATGGTCTAAAAAAGAAACCACGATCCGTTTCCCTTATACCAGCACGCGGCTGTCTGGGGAACAATTCACTTTTTCAATATTCAATATTGTAATCATCATACCTCGACGTGTTAGCCACCGGCTGTTGGTTTTATCCACCCGGACTTGACTTGCTGAACTGATGGACGCGAGTGTTAATGAAACAGAAAAATTCTAGCACTGTAAAATGGCCCTCCAAGTTGGGGTTGGGCGATGTATTAACAACTCATCCTCAGAAAAGTCAAACTTGTTTCGAGACCTGAAGCACTGCCTCGGACTGAATTGATTCAGCAGCAACGGCCACAAAAACGAAGAACTATTCCTTCGGATCTTGGAACGTGCGATCCCTATACAGAGCAGGAGCAGAGAGAGCGCTTCTGGAACAGGCAGTCAAATACAATATAAACATAATTGCACTCCAAGAAACTAAATTCTTACGTAGCGAGATTTTTGAAATTAGATCGCACATAATTTTTAGAAGTGGAGAAAAATTCTAGCGCTATAATATGTCCCTCCAGGTTGGGGGTTGAGCGATGTATTAACAACTCATTCTCGGAACAACCAAACTTGTTTCGAAACCTGAAGCAGCAGACTGGATTCATTCAACGGCATAGACCACGGGACTATCCTCCAGATAATGAAGAAGTAGTACTCGTCATTTGATCAATGGCGGAAAAGAAAGCCTCATGTATAAACGGACTGCCAACCGAACTCCTCAAAGTGAACGGAAATAACAGCCGATATTCTGTCCTCACTCTTTGATGATGTTTGTAATGCAGGAAGACATCCGTCTGAATGTAAGGAGGGCATTAATGTAAAAATCCAGAAGAAGGGCGTAGTATACATATGTCTCCTTAGTGCTGTGCAGGAAATCATGGATAAGGTAATTCTCAATATTGTTAGTGATGTTGTAGAGAATACTCTGGAAGTTTATCTGGCTGGATTTCATAAAGAGTCATCTTGTGCAGACCATTCAAACACCTTAGGATTAATATTGGTGCAGTCCGCCACTGCATCTCGTGTTTGTGGACTTTGGGATTGCTTTCGACAGCGTTAAGCGAGATTACAAATAGAATGATTTGCGTAGGAGAGGCATTCCAGAAAAGATTATAGCTATAATTAAAGAATCCTACGAAGATAAGGTTTCGCATCTTATATGGAGTTGAGCTGTTCGAGAGCTTCCCTGTGATCGTTGCATTCTAAAAGTGAAGAGTCAGGATTGAAAATAAATGAGCGTAAATCCAAATACATGCACATGGGTTCGAACACAAGCACACCGATTACTCTTACCGGACAAGATGTGGAAATGGTGCAAGACTTTTATTGCCTCGGAAGCATTGTCAACATAAACAGAGAAGCCATAAAGGACATTGATCCTATAAATAAAGCTCGTCAGGCCTTCGGTATCTTTTCTCCTTTCTGGAGGTTAAGAGAGATCATCCTTCGCACGAACCTGCGAGTATTTTACGCATGCGTCATAACCGGTGTTGATAAAGGGTTGTACTACAAGGAAAATGACTGATGATGAAAACTATAAAATTTCGCGAATCGAAACGTTTTAGGGATATTCTGGCCAGATCTCCAAAGACGGACTTTGAAGTAGAATTAAACAAGACTAAAATAGGCATTGATATTCAAAAGCCGTACTAACAGTGGATAGGTTAAACATTCAGGAAACCAGAGCGAAACATCACTGAGCAAGCTCTAGATTATAATTCTCAAGGAAGACGTCGAGTTGTTTGACCATGTAGATCATGAAAGTAAGCAATTGAGCACGAGGCCTGAGCAATAAACAAGTCCTGGCGATGACTAGGGGGTCAGGATCACGTCTTTTGGAAAAGAACTTTTTCCCTATAAGGGTGTCTTAACAGGAAATTGATTGATTAATTGATTGACGAAGCCACTGCTCCAAAATTTGAAACACTTTGTAATGATTGCACTTAACCTGCAGATGTTTTTTTTCGTATTTCGCTATCCAGAAAGGTGGAAAAACAAGGTTTTAGCTTTTTTTAGTGTATAAGCATCTTCACTCAAAGACGCAGGATGGAGGTGCTGAAGAAAATGTGGCATGGCGCGAAATCAAAAATGAACATAATAGACAATTATCGAGTGGACGGCTTACGAGTAATATCGAATATAGAGGCGAAAGTTTACTGTATCAAAAATAAATTGTAAATTTGAAAGATGTTTGGAAATTTTGTCGAATGATTTAGTTTTGACTTTTAGATTGCGGACAGAAGACGCGAAAATTGATTGAAGTAGGGAAGCCTCAATGAAATGATTTTGCTTTGATTTTAGATTTTGTATAGACTAGAGGTGCAAAAATGAAAATAAATGGGAAACTTGAGTAAGAAAAGTTACTGCAAATTTAGTTATTGATTTGTTTCAAAGATAGTTTATTTCAAGAAGATTTCGAAAGAATGAATGTAGGATGATACGAAGAATGCGAGAGAGCTATTCATGAAAGTAGAAAGTTGGTTCAGCAGGGATATTTCTGAAGTCAGAGCTAGCTTCAGCCTTAAGCTCTGAGTTCCCGAACCCATCCTTAATTGCACTACCCTCACACAGAGTTTATTCTTCAGAGAATCTTCCGCAAGTTTATTTAAATTTCATCTGGGCCAAAGCTCTTGCTCCTTAAGATATTATTTCTTCTGAAGCTTAACCATACGCTGAGAATTGTCTTCTAGTTTGCTTAAATTTCATCTGGGCTTTCAGCCAACCGTGCTCTTGGTCCTTAAAATACCCTCATACTTTTTTTTGAAGCTTAACCACACGCTGCATGAAATTTTGTGTGAAGTAGATGGCGACGACCCCTCCGGTTTCCGGTAAGCTATGCAGTGCCAGCCAACGTACCTGCAGCAGCCATGCGCCATGCGCCTTCCATTACAACTTTTCAACTGCTGGTAAAATAATGTATTTGGTAGATTACGAAAGTGAAAGAAAGAGTGCGATACTTCCTCAAAGACCACAGCGACTGTGTTATTATTTTGGATAAAGATTACAAATGAAATTTAAAAACACAACAGGATCGTGTGATACTCTAGATGAAAGACAAACTTTTTGATTATAACAAATTGTGTAGGGGAAGTGGTGGAGGGGGTGACGACACTGAACTAATTTTTTCACATCGCGCTAGAGTTGCCATCAAAATGTTTTATACAAAATTTAGGATTCAAAAATTTAATAGATACCGAGAAATTTAGTGTATTGGATTTAATGAAATTATGCAGTTTGTATGGAAGGTGGTTGAAGGAGGGGCGAGTTTTACAGAAATAACTATAAACTTCATGCTTTTGACATGTTTTAAATCGTAGATCATTAGCATTCATACTTTTCAGGAAAATCTACTTTTTCTAAAGTTGTGAAACTGTGTGAGATTATATGGGAGGGGGTAGAAGGAGTGGAACTAATCGTCTAATTATTTTTAGTTGCACAAATAATTCTAAATAAATATTTAGTGCACAATTTCAGCTCGATTAATTTTATATGTACTGATTAAATTTGTTTACAATATTTCAAAGTAGAGTTATTATGGGAGGTGGTGAAAGGAATGAAAAGACTACTATTCCCAATTTGATATTAATAGCATCTATACTTTTCGAAAAATCCGTTTGTTGTTAAGTTGCGAAATTGTGTCATTTTGTATGAGAGTGGGTAGAAGGGGCGGTTTGGCCCGTTCACGAACTTGGCCTTACTTTTTTCTGAAAGCGACGTGTACGAAATTTGAGCTCTCTAGCTCAACGCATCCTCAAGCTAGAGAGGACACGAACGGACGGACAACCGGTTTTGAGATTTGTGAGTGATTACATGAACTTCTGATTCATTAATTTTTTTCTCCGATCCTTATTTCTTGGCGTTACAAACGTTGTGGCAAACTTATTCTATTCTATTTTGTTTTACAATGGCACGACGGCCCAAATCGGGCCTGGGCCTCCTGGCATTCACGTTCCTTGACATTTTTTTCATTATTTATTGTGGATGGGTTATTAACCCTTCGCACGACCCTCTATCTACAAATTTTTCATTTTCGTAGATTAAGGTAACCTAGGTATATCCAAGCAGGTAGTGTGCAGTAATTATATTACGTCGACCGAGATTTGAACTCACGACCTTCGCATTGTAAGACTTACACACTTCTCACTAGGCTACTCCATAGCCATCGTGGCGAACATATAATACTCTCAGATTTTTTTTCTAAGAGATTCATTATCGATATAACATATGTTTATTATCTAGATGAAATCTGAAAGTGGTAAACTTATAATACTCTCAGATTTCCTCCAGAAAAAAAAATTTTCGAAATCGATTTATTAGAGATACTCCATACACACACATTTCAAATACAATACAACAATTTTGATATGTAAGTTTCAGTTCTGAAGCTTGATTCGCGACAAAACGTAGGCTTCACGCAGCTAATGCAGCCGATACCTAGCCGATGTAGCGACATTCCCAATGAAAACTGAAGGATGCGTAAATCTGAATGTCAGAAAAATGGTAGACTTTTAGTTTCCTGCGGCTACCTGCTTTCAAATTCATAGGTACGAAAAAACCTGGATTTTAAAATACAAGTTTTTAAGTTGATTAAGGCTTAGTGGTAGCGAGCTTATTACTTCACAGACAATAGTTCGTGGGCTCGATTTCCACTCCAGGCAGTAGTATTTTTTAAGCACAAATTTTCAGTTCCTATTGGCAATGAAAAGATTTTCTTAACAAAATGGGTAAGCGATATAAAAATGAAACCATTCTTATAGAAGGTCTATATATTCAGTATCGATCATTTAGTTACTCATAACTTCTGTAAATACTTGTCAGTAGCACCCAATATAACTAAAAAAATATACTTGCATCACTGCTTGTAAGGTCGTCCTTACTCTCAATCCCATGCATGACTATGTTTGTGCCCATAAATGGTCGAAACTGACTATAACACATATCGTTCTGTAAAAAATAAAGATTCACTTATTTAAATCGAAAATAAATGTAATTTTTGTAAATAACGAATGACTATGAAAGTTTTAAGAAAATTTAAATTTCGGACAAATTTCCCATTTGAACATGCATTGGTCAATCTTTTGTATGGTAGGGGGCAGAAGTTTTCAAAAACTTACGATTACCTCACCTAATCTACTCTCTCCCAAATTTACGGTAGCAAGAGGCTTCCGTGGCGTGGTGGTCAGCGTGCTTGCTTTTCAGTCAATAGGTCGTGGGTTTGATTCTCACTCCAGACGGGATTTTTTAAGCACGAATTTTTCAGTTGCTACTGGCGATGAAAAATTATTCGAAATATAATGGACAAACGGTGTAAAAGTGAAACAGTTCCACTTCAAGAAGGCCTAGATACTCAGTAGATGGATTCTGTTCGCTTTCTATCATTCAGTCCCCCATAACATCTGCAAATATTTGTCAGTAGCAGCCAGTACAACTGAAAAATATATATCAGCTTCTCCACTCGTTACGGTCGTTCTCATTCCTCTTCCCCTACCTTCCTAATCCCATTCCTTCCCTCCATGACTGTGTTTGTGCATTGCACTTAATGGTCGAAATTGCCTAAAACACAAGTCATTCCGTAAAAAGAAAAGAATATAAAATACACAGAATTTCACAGTTCATATACGAGGGGAGGTCAAAAATTTCACGGAATGAAGGGGATTGACAAGGGAGGGGGGAAATAATTTTACACTCGATACAGGTATAAGTGTAAGTTTCTGTCAAATCGAATTACTAACATTATAGTTATCGCCAAATTAACAAGTCAATCGGAAAGAAAACGCTACTATGGATAAAATTGAGTTTCGTGCTATCATTAAACTCCTTAACAAGCAAGGAAAAACGCCACAAATCATTTTTGAAGAAATACCAATGTTTACGGGGACTTTTGCCCTGGAAAAACAATAATTTATAGGTGGTATAGTTTATTGAGGCAAAGCAGAAGAAGATAAGCCACTTGCTCAAAAATCGCCGAAAAAATGGAGAAATTTGTTTTCGAAGATGTTCAACAAATCGCGGTTGGAATATCAAACACAACCTTTTTGAATATCGTCCACGATCATTTCGACATGTCTAAGGTCAGCGCAAGATTGGTGCCGAGAATGCTCTCAGCGTTTCAGAAAAATCAGCGTATCGAGTGTTCACGCGAGTTTTTGAATCTCTGTAGTCTGTAGTAAGAAGAGGGATGAAATGTTGACCCAGCTTGTTACTGGAGACGAAACTTGATTTCATAATTATGAGTCTTAATTAAAGCAGGAGTCAATGCAATTGGTTGTAAAGTTTCTTCAACCCCAAGAAGTTCAAGATCTCACAATCCGGCGAAAAATCATGGCCACTATTTTTTGTGATTCAGAGGGGATTTTGATGATCAACTATAAAGAAAAACAAAAGCATATATCAGGGAGATACTATACCAACCTGCTACAAAAATTAAAGGATGCCATCAAAGGAAATAGAAGAGGAAAGTGGACTCGAGGTATGCTGCTTTTGCACGACAACAAACCTGTTCTCAAGAGCCAGGTTGGAATGGCTGTTCTACAGAAATGCGGCTGCGGAATATTAAACCAACTTCTCCTTATAGTCCAGATCTGACCCCTTCCGATTACTATTTGTTCCCAAAATTGCAGAAAGAACTTCGGAAAAGAAAATTTACCAACGATAAAAAGGTTTTTTTAGAAGGAATTGATAAACTTTGTGGGAGATGTGATGAATGTATTAGATTTAAAAGAGAATATATTGAAAAGAAAAAAAAACTTGTTCGATCTTACCCCCCTTCCCTGTCATTCCCCGAAATTTTTGACCTCCCCTTGAATGTTACTGACACGTGATCCCCTCTCTTCTGTTAGACTAACTATTAATTTTTGGTTGAAAACGTTCTTAAAAATCATTCCTTAAATATTGGTGCGGTATGAAAATACTCGTAGCATAATTTTTTTTAGCAACTTTCGCATTCTCTTACCCTTCATTCCACCACGGGTGCGGCAACTGAAGCTCATTATGCTAATTGTTGAATATTAATCAACAACTGAAAATTATTCGATACAAAATTCCTCGCAAAAATAATACGCTACCTCCCGTAGAATTAGGTCAAAGTGACCGCTTTTCATTTTTACATGTATGTGTACTAATTGTTCGTGTAACTTCTTAGTGGTTTTACCTCGCAAACTTCTTCTATTTGCAGCACGTTTAAGTATAGAAATTTTAATTTAGTAGGTCTTACGTACTAATTAACAGTTTACAATCAAATTTGTATACTTATCGCATGCTGAAAAATAAATGTCCCCTTTTCAAATTTAGCTGAAAAGCTGGTTATCACCTTGACCGAGCTCTATTACCAGGTGTCTTGTTCTTTCTTCTTCATAGAGTAACTCTATGCTATTGTGTATCGATTATCTCCACGATTAATTAGTTCAATAATATTGAGAAATATCCTATACAATCAAACACATATCATTAATCTCTACATGGAGGTAATTATTTTGTTTTTCGCATAAGCACAAGGCAAAATGTTTTTTTTTTTTTTTGCTTTTTTTTAATTTAACCATTTTTTTTTGATAAAATTTTGTAGAAAAATTAAAAGCATATGCACACATGTTTTTTTTATATTTTTACTGAAAACTTAATAAAAATGTATATATGTATGTATATTATGTATATATAAACTAATAATAAACTTCTACAAGTTGATTATTAAAATAATTCATCTAGCTAGATTATAGGTAAAATTTATAAATAATCGAGTGTAAAAATTGATGTTTCAAAATTGTCTGTTTATTCAAATGTTTTTTACATTTCTTTGTGCAACATTGATTCGAAAGGTTTGTTTTCTTTCGAGCACGAAATCAAGATATATTTCTTCCTTCTTCAAGAAAGTTGAAGTGGTTAGTAATTTAAATGTGGTGGCCGTGGTGTCAGCGTTGCAAATGTTGAATAAGTAGTAGGATTTATTGTAGGACGTCCAGTTGTTGTGGGGCGTGCAGTTGTTGTTGGACGTGCAGTTGTTGTTGGACGTGCAGTTGTTGTTGGACGTGCAGTTGTTGTTGTTGGACGTGCAGTTGTTGTTGGACGTGCTGTTGTTGTTGGACGTGCAGTTGTTGTTGGACGTGCAGTTGTTGTTGTTGGACGTGCAGTTGTTGTTGGACGTGCTGTTGTTGTTGGACGTGCAGTTGTTGTTGGACGTGCAGTTGTTGTTGTTGGACGTGTAGTTGTTGTTGGACGTGCAGTTGTTGTTGGACGTGCAGTTGTTGTTGTTGGACGTGTAGTTGTTGTTGGACGTGCAGTGGTTGTTGGACGTGAAGTTGTTGTTGGACGTGCAGTGGTTGTTGGACGTGAAGTTGTTGTTGGACGTGCGGTTGTTGTTGGACGTGCAGTTGTTGTTGGACGTGCCGTTGTTGTTGGACGTGCAGTTGTTGGACGTGCAGTTGTTGTTGTTGGGCGTGAAGTTGTTGTTGGACGTGCAGTTGTTGGACGTGCAGTTGTTGGACGTGCAGTTGTTGGACGTACAGTTGTTGTTGGACGTGCAGTTGTTGGACGCGCAGTTGTTGTTGTTGGACGTGAAGTTGTTGTTGGACGTGCAGTTGTTGGACGTGCAGTTGTTGTTGGTGGACGTGTAGTAATTGGAAACCACGTAGTTATAGTAAACCGTGCAGTTGATGGCCGACGCGTAGTGGTTGCAAAACGAGTAGTTGATAACCGACGCGTCGTTGTTCTATAGCTCGTAGATTTCGTTAAAACAACTTTAGATTTAACATTTATAGCACATTCTCCTGAAATCGGATTAAACTCCAGATGTTGTGGACACTTCAACGATAAAAGCAAACCGCTTGCACACTTAAAAAAATGTTTGCCATTATCGGCGTCTAATTTTGTATCACCATTCTGCAAATTATCACAATTATTCTCAGATGCGTATGATACCAAAAATCCAGTTACAAGGAGTATGAGCGTATTACGAGCGTCTGCAATTTTAAAAATATGAATTATTAAAAAAATACTCTATGTAAGCTTTAAGAAAATTTACTTTTCATTTTGAATGAAAAAAATCTGCTCTACAACTTTAAAATTTTTTCGCAATACTGCTATCTAAATTTTGTATTCGGTGTATTTATAAGATTTTTCAAACGCATCAGATTGTTATATATTCATATTTATAATCAGATAATTTAACTTATATTGCTGATAATATTGTTAATATACGAACCTAATTTGTACACCTACCTATGTTACGTTATAATATGTAGAGATATTAGAAACAATCGAAACGTGTGTTTGCAATTTATGGCTTGAATTCATTGATATCGGCAAGGAACTGCTTGAGTTAAGAGCTTTCTTGAAAATAATCAAAAGAAGGTGATAAGTGGTAGTTTCCGGAGAATATTTTTCATGCCAACAGCATAGCAATAGAGTGTCAACAATTATTTATAACTTTTATCTATATTTTATAAATAAATTATTTCTTTTGACCATTTTGATATATTCCGTATTCTGATAAGGGTTTGAAGATTACGTTAATGTAGTCTCCAAAATATATGCAATTAATTTTCGATTTAACACGAAAAGTTTAATGTGTTTTTTGAATTGAATTGGAAAAAATCTTTTAGATTCTAGCCAAGATGACTAGCAAAAACGGTTCGCGGGTGCATATAAAGAAATGCTACTGTATTCGGACATGGTTTTTCTGCTGATGTTGAATTCGGCCACACAGTTGTTAATCGAGCTGTCACAAATTTTAAAAATCAACGAGTGAAACATGATATTTTTGTATCTCCTAGGTAGTTACGGGTAATTTAATTGTTTAAATATATCTACTAGATATATTCTTCTACTACTATGGCTCTATAGCCGAAATAGGGCCTTTCATTTTCGTAGATTGAGGTGACCAAGGTATACCCAAGGAGACAGTGTGCTGGAATTTTGCGTCGACCGGGATTTGAACTCACGACCTTCGTATTGTAGACCAACACGCTACCCGCTAGGCTACACCCTACCTTCAAGCTACTAAATATATTAGGGGTTACTTACACTCACGAACACACCCGGTGGCGTTGACGGAGTTGATGACGAAAATCGGCGATCGTATATGATATAAATTACTAGCATTACGAACAGTAGTATTAGAAAGTACTACACTTAGCGGAGTGTCTAGAACAGCGGGTAGATGGCCGCCCTGTGGCCTTCAAGTCGTTGGATCCAAAGTAAGACAGCGGTGGTTTTATGCATGATGCTAAAAATCATTGAGAGTTCGAGACAACCAGTTGGACTACCAAACGGGTCTATACATTCTTAGCCTCCAATTTGCCACTAAGTTAGCTGACTTATCAGAACTCTTGTTTACCATGTACAATGCAAAGCACGTTCAAATATTGTGCCAATTCCCATCAATTGGCAAAAAATTGGAAATTAATAAAAAATGTGATTGTGGATATCTTACTCAGCATGTTTATACTCCAGATGAAATCTGAGAGTATTATAAGTTTGCCACAAAGTTTGTAACGCTGAGAAATAAGGCTCGGAGAAAAAATTTAATGTTGCAGAAGTTCATATAATTACTCAAAAATTTCAAAACCGGATGTCCGTCCGTCCGTCTGTCTGTCCGTCTGTCCGTCCGTCTGTCCGTCCGTCTGTCCGTCCGTCTGTCCGTCCGTCTGTCCGTCCGTCTGTCCGTCCGTCTGTCCGTCCGTCCGTCCGTGTCCTCTCTAGCTTGAGAACGCGTTCATCTAGAAAGTTCAAATTTTGTACACATCGTTTTTAACAAAAAAAGTAAGAACAAGCTCGTGAACGGGCCAAATCGCTCCACCCCTTCTACCCCCTCCCATACAAAATGACACAATTGCGCAATTTGACAATAAACGGAAAAGTATACATGCTATTGATATGAAATTTGGAATATAATACTTTTATAGCGATATCATTTTACTGTATAAAAATTACATGTGACCTCTTCCTCCTTCCACCACCTCCCATACAAACTGCACTTTTTTATGAAATGCTTTAAACCAATTTACTCAGTGCATATACCATTGATTGAGCTGAAATTGGGCAGTAACTATTTATTTCTAATTAGTAATAAGACCATAAAAATTTAGACGATTACCTTTACCCCTTCTACCCTCTCCCATACAAAATGACACAATTACGCAATTTACCAATAAACGGATTTTCTCAAAAAGTATAAATGCTATCGATATGAAATTAGGAATATAATACTTTTATAATAATTTCATTTTACTGTATAAAAATTACATGTGTCCTTTCCTTCCTTCCACCACCTCTCATACAAACTGCACTTTTTCATGAAATGCTTTAAACCAATTTACTCAGTGCGTATAAAATTGATTGAGCTGAAATTGGGCAGTAACTATTTATTTATAATTATTGATAAGACCAAAAAAATTTAGACGATTAGCTTTACCCCTTCTACCCCCTCCCATACAATATGACACAATTTCACAACTTTATAAAAAGTCTATTTCCTGAAAAGTATGAATGCTACTCATCTGCAATTTAAAACATGTCAAAAGCATGATGTTTATAGTTGTTTCTGAAAAGTCATTAAAAACTCGCCCCTCCTTCTATCACCTCCCATACAAACTGCCCTACTTCACTACATCCAATACACTAATTTTCTCAGTACCTATTAAATTTTTAAATCCTAAATTTTGCATAAGACATTTTAATAGCAACCTTAGCGTCATGTGAAAAAATTAGTTCAATGTCGTCACCCCCTCTACCACTTCCCTTACAAAATTTCTTAAGATACAAAAATTTTTCTTTCATCTAGAGTATCGCACGATTGGGCTTTATGCCCAATCGTACTCCTGTTATGTTTTTTATTCGATTGAAAATGTGGCGAATTCAGGTTCAATATCATTATATCATATCTCTTGTCGAAAATTTGCACTATTGCCAAAGTTCCCAATGTTGGCCATATAACTGAGTATGTATATCGTGGCCTATCGAGCAAAATCGCAAATCTAAATTTTTTAAATCTTGTTTCCCGCGAAAATTCAAATCCAATGAAATTTGACCAAAAATTGAGATTTGCGGTGTTACCCCTTAGGTGACGTATGTGTATGTAAACGCATACATTTTAATAAAAATGGTGTAGATTTTAAAATACATAGTGGAGTAGATTGATTTTATAGTTTTACTGAAGTAGATTAACTTCAACTCACATTTCTGCGAAGAGCAGGAACCGGAAGAGGTAGAAACCTATCGAAAAAGATAAACTTTTCAGAAAATATAAAAAAAGCGGAAAGTTGATTGTGAAATATCTGAGAAAGTTCGTGCGCTTATTTTGTTAAAAGTAGCGGCGCGATAATTTATCGCTACAGAGAACTTTTTAAAATGTATTTAGTAAACTTTTGCATTCGCCATTTCGAATTGCTTATTTAAGATATAAAAAAGGAGTCCATGTGTTCTTTTTTAGAGTTACTCTTAACAATATCATTTTTTTTCTGCGAATATAATTTTTCCTGTCTTCCTTTTTACCCAATGACTTGCGTTCTAGGAAATTGCGGCCATTTCGGCTATGTGCATGCTTAAAAAATCCTGCTACCTGGAGTGGAAATTGAACCCACGATCTATTGGCACTGAAACAAGTACGATGCCACTATGACACGTAGGCCTAATAATGGTCATAATTTCTACCTCTACCAATATATGTTTGATTCAAAAATTTCAATTCATTTTTATTAATATAAAGTACACTTATAACTTTTAAATATCTATTTAGAAATATGATTATATATATATTCTAATTTCTACGACAATATCTGCTAAATCATATCTGTTAATTTCAGGTCGGCCTATTGACCTATAAGACAAGGTACATCAACCGCGTCACTACACATCGATTTTGCAGAATTAAACAAGTATCCGTCGGGACAGTTGCTCGAAATTGTTAATCCTTGATAGCAGTAAAAGAAGGATTTGCAAGAGCTAGGATCCATTACGTAAGTTCCGGTGGCCCGATCAGTGCAAGGGTTCGGTTCGAACGATAGTGGTGGATTCGCTCGTGATGGTAATGCAGTGGTTGGTGGCGTTGGAGTCATAATCGGGCTAGGAGTTGGAACTGTTGTTGTTCCAACTGTTGGTGGTGTTGGAATTATTGTAGGTGGTGTTGGAATTATTGTTGGTGGTGTTGGAATTGGTGTAGGTGGTGTTGGAATTGGTGTAGGTGGTGTTGGAATTGGTGTAGGTGGTGTTGGAATTGGTGTAGGTGGTGTTGGAATTGGTGTAGGTGGTGTTGGAATTGGTGTAGGTGTTGTTGGAATTGGTGTAGATGGTGTTGGAATTGGTGTCGCGATTACTGGTGGCGTTTGAGGAGCTGTTGGAGCTGTCGGAACTATTTCAGTAGCGTTAGGGGATATTGGAACTGTAGGATTTGTTGTTGCAGCTGTTGTTGAAGCAATTTCACATTTCGTATTATTGTCACATGCTCCAAACGTTGAGTTGTACAGAAGCGGAGGTCTACATTTCATGGGTAGAAGAAATCCGTCAACACATAAATAAAAGCTCGCACAATCTTCAGGATCCGGTGCAGTTTGTCCGGGTTTCAAATTCCCACAATTCTGGGATGTGGCATAGTTCATCATGATTCCAAAAATGAGAATATATAGTATTTGGCGGGTTTCTGAAAATGTAATAATAAATTTTTCGGCACTAAAGTAAGCTCTAAAAATACTACCTTTCATTTTTTCCTAGAGTTATCGATACGCTGTTGTATAATAAGTGAAAATATTACGAATACTGTTTCTGTTGTCTTCAAGCCATTACACTTAAATACTTTTCTAATTGAGGATATTCTTGATAGTGTTGACAGTTCTGCTTCGACATAAGATTAATTAGGCCATGTGAAGTGTATACCTAATCTCCAAATATATCCGACAGTTAATTTGATAATATCGTGTAAAATGCTGATAATTATGCCAGTTACAAATGTTTGATGGTTTAAAAGTTTGGATCGCGAAAATAGTATACAAAAATATGAAATTATTGGAAAATTCGTGGAAAGAAGAGACAGGAAATAATTAAAGAATATAATTAAACTATTGCATATAGTACAATAAATATTTTGAAGCAATTTTTTTTAGCTTGGTAGCAACTAAATATAAAAATTTCCGACTACAAATCTGACGTAACTTCATTAAGGGAGGGGTGGGCTTATGTGAAATAGGCGAATTGTGTCGATGTTAATAATTGTTTGATTGATTGCTTGAATCACGTTCAAAATTCTATGTTTAGAATATTACTTCATAGGTAAAGTAAATTCTATAAAATTCGGTGCATTTCATATTCATGAAACATTTCAAGTGTTTTTTTTCAACCTCCTGTCTCTCTCTCTCTCTTTTATAAGTATTTGCAGCTGTCGATTGTGGAAGAATTGATCTTAAATGGTCCCAGAATAAAAACTATTTGTGTTTAGAATTTTCGAAGATTTAATATATCATTTGAAACTTGGCCGACAATTTGTGTTTAGCCCCTCTCCCCTTTTCGGACCAAACATGATACAAAAATTAATTCATTTTTATTTGTCTTCTCATAAACCAATATATTCGAATGTCGAATTTTAGCTTCCTATCTGCATTCGTAATAGATATATTACTAAGAATAGTTTCCCTCCAACCTTCACCTTTCTCCTAACACTGTCAAAATTAACGTAATGAAACTAATTTATCAAATCTATAATTCACCTAAAAATCATCTTTCTATCTCTAAGCATCTTAGATATGACTCGCATTGTACGGCGAAAGGCCCATTCTTAATTTGATTTAGTCATGAAACGCGAAAAAAACAAAATTCTGGGGAAGCAATTTGTATATATTTTTTTTCTGTGTCGATAACAATACTTTACTATTAGAATAACAAAGTAAAATGAAAAGTTAATTTTTATTTTCGTTCTTTTATTTCAAACATTCGTTCCAAAATACTTACAACTCAAATGAAACCGAAATTGAATTACGTTTTACGTTTTGCAAGCTATGTTAGTACGCTTATTCTTTTAATAAATAATTAAGGGAAGGTCGTCAAAATTTAGAAATATTAAGTGCAAGGAACAGATGTTGGTAGACACAGTTTTTCGTCCAAATCGAAATAATAGTCCTTGGGACACTCAGCTGCTAAGCCAATTCCGCCCATGCAGTAAAAGAATTTCCTGCAAGATGTTGGATCCATGACATAGCTACCATCAGGCTTATTTTCACAAGAATCAAGCCCTGGACTTCCGGTTGAAGTGGGACCTGGTGTTGAATTTGCCGTCGGTGCTGTTGGTATTTCCGTGGGCGTAGTTGTCGGTAACGGAGTCGTGGTTGAAGATGTTTCCTCTGTTGATATTGGCGCATCAGTTGTTGTACGTTCTGTTGTAGGTGCTGTTGGAATTTCCGTCGTTGTTGATGGGGTTGTAGCTTCTGGAATTGTAGATGATGAAGCTGTTATTGTCGATGGAGTAGGATGTGGAGTTGTGCTTGATGGAGTTGAAGGAGTCGGAGTTGTAGCTTCTGGAATTGTAGATGATGTAGCTGTTATCGTCGATGGAGTTGGATGAGGAGTTGTGCTTGATGGAGTAGAAGGAGTCGGGTGTGTTCCACTTGACGTTGCTGATGTTTCTTCTGTGGAAGATGGTGATGGTGGTGGTGGTGGTGTTCCTGTTGGCGGCGTGGGATACGAAGTAGGTTTCTCAGTTGTAGCTTCCGGAGTTGTAGATGATGTAGCTGTTATCGTCGATGGAGTAGGATGTGGAGTTGTGCTTGATGGAGTAGAAGGAGTCGGGTGTGTTCCACTTGATGTTGTTGATGTTTCTTCTGTGGGAGATGGTGATGGTGGTGGTGGCGGTGTTCCTGTTGGTGGCGTTGGATACGAAGTAGGTTTCTCAGTTGTAGCTTCCGGAGTTGTAGATGATGTAGCTGTTATTGTCGATGGAGTAGGATGTGGAGTTGTGCTTGATGGAGTAGAAGGAGTCGGGTGTGTTCCACTTGACGTTGTTGATGTTTCTTCTGTGGGAGATGGTGATGGTGGTGGTGGTGGTGTTCCTGTTGGCGGCGTTGGATACGAAGTAGGTTTCTCAGTTGTGGCTTCCGAAGTTGTAGATGATGTAGCTGTTATTGTCGGTGGAGTAGGATGTGGAGTTGTGCTTGATGGAGTAGAAGGAGTCGGGTGTGTTCCACTTGACGTTGTTGATGTTTCTTCTGTGGGAGATGGTGATGGTGGTGTTCCTGTTGGCGGCGTTGGATACGAAGTAGGTTTCTCAGTTGTAGCTTCCGGAGTTGTAGATGATGTAGCTGTTATTGTCGATGGAGTAGGATGTGGAGTTGTGCTTGATGGAGTAGAAGGAGTCGGGTGTGTTCCACTTGACGTTGTTGATGTTTCTTCTGTGGGAGATGGTGATGGTGGTGTTCCTGTTGGCGGCGTTGGATGCGAAGTAGGTTTCTCAGTTGTAGCTTCCGGAGTTGTAGATGATGTAGCTGTTATTGTCGATGGAGTAGGATGTGGAGTTGTGCTTGATGGAGTAGAAGGAGTCGGATGTGTTCCACTTGACGTTGTTGATGTTTCTTCTGTGGGAGATGGTGATGGTGGTGGTGTTCCTGTTGGCGGCGTTGGATACGAAGTAGGTTTCTCAGTTGTGGCTTCCGAAGTTGTAGATGATGTAGCTGTTATTGTCGGTGGAGTAGGATGTGGAGTTGTGCTTGATGGAGTAGAAGGAGTCGGGTGTGTTCCACTTGACGTTGTTGATGTTTCTTCTGTGGGAGATGGTGATGGTGGTGTTCCTGTTGGCGGCGTTGGATACGAAGTAGGTTTCTCAGTTGTAGCTTCCGGAGTTGTAGATGATGTAGCTGTTATTGTCGATGGAGTAGGATGTGGAGTTGTGCTTGATGGAGTAGAAGGAGTCGGGTGTGTTCCACTTGACGTTGTTGATGTTTCTTCTGTGGGAGATGGTGATGGTGGTGTGCCTGTTGGCGGCGTTGGATACGAAGTAGGTTTCTCAGTTGTAGCTTCCGGAGTTGTAGATGATGTAGCTGTTATTGTCGATGGAGTAGGATGTGGAGTTGTGCTTGATGGAGTAGAAGGAGTCGGATGTGTTCCACTTGACGTTGTTGATGTTTCTTCTGTGGGAGATGGTGATGGTGGTGGTGTTCCTGTTGGTGGCGTTGGATACGAAGTAGGTTTCTCAGTTGTGGCTTCCGAAGTTGTAGATGATGTAGCTGTTATTGTCGATGGAGTAGGATGTGGAGTTGTGCTTGATGGAGTAGAAGGAGTCGGATGTGTTCCACTTGACGTTGTTGATGTTTCTTCTGTGGGAGATGGTGATGGTGGTGGTGTTCCTGTTGGCGGCGTTGGATACGAAGTAGGTTTCTCAGTTGTGGCTTCCGAAGTTGTAGATGATGTAGCTGTTATTGTCGGTGGAGTAGGATGTGGAGTTGTGCTTGATGGAGTTGAAGGAGTCGGGACTGTTCCACTTGACGTTGTTGATGTTTCTTCTGTGGGAGATGGTGATGGTGGTGTTCCTGTTGGCGGCGTGGGATACGAAGTAGGTTTCTCAGTTGTTGCCGGAGTTGTAGATGATGTACCTGTTATCGTCGATGGAGTAGGATGTGGAGTTGTGCTTGGGGTTGTGCTTGGCGTTGTATCTGTTGGATTTGTAGGTGATGTCGTCATTGGGGAAGATGTCGGAATCGTTTCCGGCGATGAACTTGACTCCGTTGTTATTTCTGGTGTAGACGGTGTGGCTGTTGTTCCAGTCGAACTTGAATCAGTTGATATCACTGGTGGAGTCGCTGTGTTTGGATCGGAAGTTGACATCGATGGCGATGTAGGTGGTAACGTTGTTGATGTGCTCATGGTAGGTGTAGTCTGAGTTGATTCAGTTGGAAACGTTGGGCAAGTTGTTGAAACGCTTTGAGTTGTTGACGTTATCGTTGGCGGACTAACTGTAGTTGTACTAAATGCTGGAGTGCATGAACTGCATGTTTGAATAACTGGCTCTAACATCAAATAATTGTCACATTTCAACTCTAATAAATGGCCATCAGCACAAACAAAGAAATTATTACAATTTAGTAAGTTGGGTATTAATCCTCCGGCAGGTACGTCCCCACAGTTTTTAATAGCATTGCATCTTGCTATGAGGCCAAGTAGTATGAAGAGTAGATATCCAATAGCTGTTTCAAGTTATTTTTAATTTAACTAATTATTATCTAATTTTGAAATAATTAAATATACCTTTCATGTTCCTTAAGAATATTTATTATTTCTTTCGCTGCACTATAATTTATAACTGGTCAATTCAACGATATCTTCCCATTTGGCTAAATTCTTTCCTGACAATTTTTTAAATAAACTTTCTTTGAAACTGAAGATAATGCTGAAAAAATAATCATGAAGTCATCGTGATAATTTATTGTTTACAAGTGATAAAATAATTGATAAATTTTTAAGTACCGAATATTGCATGTATTTATAGAATATGTATGCAAACGATTTATACGATCTTTATTTCCTGTTTTCAATGCACACTCAATCGATCATGGGATTAAAATTGTCACAGATAAGTCCATAAATTTATATAACTAAATTTATGGACTTCGCATTTTATTAATAAGCGTGTAATCAAATAAGCTTATTAAAAATTGGATAACTTAGATACACTTCTCATGTATTTTTATCAAATTAATAAAATTTAGTGTTGCATGATCGGCGTGTGTTGATTGAGTTACGTACAGTCATAAAATTATTTCCGTGTATAATTAAAAAACAATTTGTTTTTTTTTTTTTCAAATTTAACATGAATTTCTACCAAATCCTTCATTAGTTGGTATTTTATGGAAATGTTATAATAGTATTTATAAAATTGCTTCGGAAACTACTTTAAAATTTTGAAAGGTATTTTTCGGATTATTGCTAATATAAAAAATAGCAATATTAACTGGGTTAATTTTGACCAGAAATTTTCAAACAAAAAGAAATTATTGATGTTCTGGGAACTTCCAATTTTTACGCAATGAGCTTCAGCATCCCATATTTGATAAGACCCTTGTGTAAAAGCACAACCGCATTTATAAATCGGCATCAATTTCAAATAAAACTCTCGTCTAAGCCAAGATTATATTCGGAACATTTAAATTAACTCAAAGCTTTTTATCTTGGGTGCTTGCTTAGCATTCGCTTCGCTCAGTTATCAAAGAGATGAGGCCAGTAATTTTGGGCAGTCTTTTGAGACTGACGATGTAATTTACTTCGGATTTCGGATGAAGAATCTAAACACTTGAGAGATTACCGAGGCATGTGGATCAACTGAAATTGGAACCTGCAACGACCGGATATGAACCAGAATCGAGAATCGTAAGTAAACTCCTAAATTCTTTAAGATATTTGTCTTATTAAATTTTTTCTTCAATTTTCAGACATTCACTCCACTTTTGAACCCAAGCCACAAATCTAACTTGGGCGTCAGAGACAATTGTAGGCCCAAGGTGGAGTTGAATCAGGTGGATTTACCAAATTGTGAGAGAGTGAAAATAGTGCCGTACATGGATCTCCTTCACTTGGTCAGCATGGAAGCTGAACGGATCTTGGCGTTTGATTGATGGGGTCATACCGATCTTATTTCCATTTATTTCAAGCAACGGACTAATCAAATTTGTTAAGTTAAATTAATTATTTCAATATCTTTTTGTTTGATTTGTTTGACCGTCTGTTGTGAAATCCGCAGCGATTGTTGTACGGTTGCACAGTTCGCAAGTTGTGCTCTTTTAAACTTTCTCATTCAAAATTGTATTCTAATTATTTCGAGAGGTCCTTTGAAAGACGACTACTAACTATCACGACAGTATAAAATGGAGCTCAAGCAATCGATAAAAGTTTTCACAAAAACTAAGCCACAGAATTTTGAATTTTTAAAATTTCCTTCGGCGCACTGACCTATTATCGAATACCCTCCCAAGCAGAAATAGGGAATCTTTAATATATGTACCATAAGAACTATTGACACAAAGATTCCCTGGTGGATATGGTGTCGTAGTTGAAGTTGTAATTGATAGAAATGGTCGTGCCGGTGGACTTAGCGTAGTTAATGGTTAATGGGGTTAGCGGGGTTATTAGAGTTGTAATCGTTTTTGCGTGAATAGCTGTAAGTGATAATGGCATACATGCGGCACATATTTGATAATTTAGCTCAGCATTCGAGTGATTGTTATATCTCAATTCCAGTAAGTAGCTATCAATGCAAATAAAAAAATAATCACAATTTTCGGGATTTGGTAACACTTCTCTGGACAGCACATTTTCACATTTTTTATATTCGTTGTATTCTTTCGTTGATTCTGGTTTCATGACAATTAGCGCTGGGAGAGTTTTTATACTCTAGATGAAATCTGAGAGTATATTGTGTTTGCCTTACCGTTTGTAACGCTAAGAAATAACGCTCGCACAGAGCCGCCAAGGGTACAGAAATATTGTTGTCGCTCAAAAACCTCAATTCTGAGTGACCGTCTGTCCGTCTGTCTGTCTGTCCGTCTGTGCGTCTGTCTACAGCATAACACTCGAAAGCTTTGAGCTATAGTGCTAAAAATTTATGTGTGTCATTTTTAGCAAAATAGTAACTTTAAGTTCGTGAATGGGCTACATCCTCCCACTCCTTCTACTCCCTCCCATACAAATTTCATGAAATTTCGAAATACTAAGAAATTGATTTTTCTTTGAAACTATTTAAGCTATCGACTTGAAATTTAGGTGAAAGTATTACAATATTGATGTCAATAATATGACGGAATATTGACCTGATCCCCTTACTCCTTCTACCCCCTCCCATACAAATGGACAATTTTGAAAAATATATATTTTCGATTTTCATTGAAACTAGTAAAGCTGAAAAGACGGAATTTTTTCAGAATTAATTCTACTATAATTGCAGTTTATTTTAAAAATAATTTTTAACTTCATCTCACACCTTCTACCCCCTCCCATACAAATTTCACGAAATTTTAAAACTCAAATTAAATTATTTTTCTTCGAAACTGTTAAGGCTATCAAATTGATATTTTGTATAAGGTATACAAGTACAAATATTAATAATGCGAAAAAATTTTGTTTTGATCCGTACACTCCTTCTACCCCCTCCCAAACAAATTCATAATTTTTGTTAAATGCATTTTATCGAATTCCATTCAAACTAGAAAAAGTACAAACTTCAAATTTTGCCAGAATTTGTTTCTTAATAATAGAAATAAGTATTAAAAAAAATTATCAGCTCCGCTTCACTCCTTCTACCACCTCCCATACAAATATCTGTATTATAAATTCAAGAAAAACATTTCTCCTTCAAGTATATGAGAGCTATCGACTTTGAAATTGAATCAAAGCATGGTGATAAGGATGATGATAAACAGTTTCAAAATTATCTTAAACGCTCCACTTCCTGATTGATGTATTACAACTTTTCCCAAATACTTAATAACCGTTCTTATGTAGAATTGAATGCAACGCCTGTCATTTTCACCCCATCTTCAGACTTCGAAACACACGTATTTTCTCTCTCTTTTTTTTTCTCTCTCTTTTTCTCTCTATCTTTTTTCTCTCTCTCTCTCTTTCCCTCTCTTTCTCTCTCTGTCTGATTTAGTTGGACAAGAATTTTCAGAATGCGAAGCGAAATCAATCAGAACTCTGATAGTGGATTCAAGTCTCAGTTGTTGTTAAGGAAAGGTTAGTTTATGTGGCGTTATGACAAATAAGAACCCGAAATAATTTGTTTCATAATATTCATCCATTTTGTGGATCCAGTCCTTCGAATGGCTGCCCAGAGAGCTGTTCATGTATCATGCTTCGTCGCTGCATCATAAGTAATTTTATAGTATTTTCTTCTTTTTCTTCAGTAGCAATACAATCCGAACCGGGACTTCTGACATGCAGTTTCTTAAAAATTTATTGTGATTTTGAAGGTGTTGCATCTGCTTGTAAAGTCCCATTACCAGCTGCAAGGATTTAAATTCATGATCTTTGCTATAGAAGTATTGCGTTCTAAGCTGCAACTCACTCCGTCGACTGCTGGATCTAGACTTTCACTTCCGCGTTCTACTGTGCAACTGTGTCTACCGTCAATCACACGACGTACTCGCTTAATGAATTCTGGCCCGATCACAAGAATTGCTTCCTCCTGTCGATCCCAGGACATACTCACTAACTGTCGATCACATGACTACTCCTTGTCGATCATAGGACTTCCTCGCTTACTATCGATCTGCTGAGCTTCACCTGTCGATCACATGACTACTCCTTGTCGATCATAGGACTTCCTCGCTTATTATCGATCACTGGACTTACCCGTTTACTGTCGCTAAACTCCGCCCATCGATCCCAGGACTTACTGTGACTGTTAAATACAGGACTTACTCACTCACTTAAACCGGCCGTTGTTCGCACTCGCCTGCCGACTCCCCTACTTGCTTGTCAACTTTGACACTCCTATCTAAATTTCAACTCACTATTAAATGCTTTCACGAATGCTCGCCTCTTTTCATATCCAGTATAACCAACCGTTGCAGGTGTTTGCTAACTCATGATAATCAGTAATCTAATGTATATCGTGTAGCTTGATCGGACTCTATGCGCGCGTGTAATACTTTCGTTCATCAACAGACTTGAAGGTGTTCGCTGTCAGTTTTTTCTATAAATCATTCTTTTGTCAACCGAATATTTTCCTTCTCGATCGTATATTTGTTGTTGCGTTCATTTAAGTACATTAGTGCTCTTTCATTACTGCATAGCCGCTGCCGGCTAAAGACGTCGAGGACTTGTGCGATACAGTGTGGGAATGTAAACGTTGTTGCTTTAATTCGAGGACAATAGTGAAGGTTTTCCTCCATCACTGCAAGTATCCTTTCAATACTTCAGAGCTGCTGCTGCTTGAAGACATTTCGCACTTGATGTGACACACAGGGTGTGAATGTAAATGATCGGAACTCGTAACCGTGTATATTTTGTTGTGGCTTTCTATACTGCTTGGTTTCATTCTTGGTCAAGAACTCACAGGTTTCAATTATTTACTAGCATATTGTTGATGTTGGGGATCTTGAACATTTGGTGATCAGCATACTGTTCGCATACTGTTCGTTTATTTGCATCGCTGGTTCATGCGATGAGCAAGTGAAGATAACTTGTAACAATATTAAGTATTGTATTTACTCTTTCATTGCTACTCAATAGCAATAATATGATGTGAAGATTCTAAACTTTACTTATGCCCCTACCTCATTTAATTTCAATTATAAATATTTTCAAAGTTAAGGCACATTTTTCATATTATTTATGTAGCACAACTGTTAGCGGGGAGTAATAAATTCAAATCATAAATTTCTAAAATGTAATTCGCAGAGAAAATACATAACAGAAAATTGCTGGTTAATCCCAATCATGCTTAATGGAAGGCTTCCGTAGCAGCGTATTTACTTCATAGTCTATAGGTCGTGGGGTCGATTCCAACTTCAGACAGTAGGATTTTTTTAAGCACGAATTTTCAGTTTCTACTGGCAATAAAAATTTTCTCGAAATCAAATGGGCAAACGATGTAAAAATGAAACAATTCCACTTCTAGGAGGAACACATACTCAGTAGATGGTTTTTGTTTGCTTTCTATCATTCATTACTTGTTACGGTCATTCTTAATGTCCTTCCCTTACCTTCGCAATCTCATTTCTTCCCTCCATGGCAGTGCTTGTGCATTGCACATAAATGTCGAAATTGCCTATAACACAAGTTATTCTAAAGAAAAAAAACGTTTGCTTTTATTTTTTATGATCCGGTTGAAAATACGTCGCGTTAAGTTTCAATATGACCAAAATTTTTTCTATCTCGGAATTAAAAACACATTAGAAAAAATTGTTCCAAGATCAATAAATTAAGCATTTAAGACTGTTCGACCAAGTTTGAATGCTTTGTATGCCTTGAGGCAGCGAGCTTGCATCACAGTCAATAGGCCGTGGGTTCGATTCCTGCTCCAGACAGTGGGATTTTTTTAAGCACGAATTTTCAGTTGCTACTGGCGATGAAAACTTATTCAAAATAAAATGGGCAAACGGTGTAAAAGTGAAACAGTTCCATTTCAAGAATGTCTGTATACTCAGTAGATGGTTTCTGTTCGCTTTCTATCATTCAGTCCCCCATAGCATCTGCAAATATCTATCAGTAGCAGCCAGTACCACTGAAAAATATACCAGCTTTTCCATTCGTTTCGGTCCATCTCACTCCCCTTCCCCTACCATCCCAGTCCCATTCCTTCCCGCCATGACTGTGTTTGTGCATTGCACATAAAGGCCGAAATTGCCTATAACACAGTTCATTCTGTAAAAAAAAAATCCAATATTTATATTAATATTTTGTTGGCCATAACATCTGCTTCTGTTTGGCGATCTTTTCCAAAAACAATTCAGATCTGTCTGGCGATGTGTCCGATCGGTTTCGGCACTCCCATCCTTTTCTGTTGAGGTCCACTCAAGTAATCGTCGAGGCACGTACCTCACAACGAACCTACTTTTTGATATTCGTGGGACCTCAAATAGCAGAAATTCGTTGGGAAATTAAAGAGAGAATGATTTGAATTTTTAAATTTTACTATTTCAAATTTTATGCAAAGATTTTTTCGTTTAAACAACAGTTTTCAATTATAGGACACATTTTTTTCCTACAGTGTGATTTTCAGGAGTATTTTGAATTCCAAATCAAAAATTGCGTTTTTAAGCAGATCTATGTTCTTTCGATACCCGAAAATAATAATTATTGTCATGTCAACAGAAGGTTTTGGTGATTCCAAACGTTTAGTCATTAGACTATTAATTGTTTCAATTCTGTAGATCAGTATACCCAATAGATGGTTTCTGCTTGTTCTCAGTAATTTAAACCTGTGTTTGGCAATTTTTGACAGTAGCAGTAAGTAAAACTGAAAAATTTCACCATTTGCAATGACCGTCGTCTCATTTCTGTTCCTATCTTAAGCTAGATATGCTACGAATTCATAATTCTAAAGAAACTTTTTTGCAAGTAAAATTCACAAATCACATGAAATTAAATAATATTAACTTTTATTATGATATTCACTTATTTGAGATAAATAAATAATGCTTATTCCGTAAAATAAAATATAAATGTCCACGATATGTTATAATATGATAAGTTTTAAACGCATGGTGTTTCGTTCAGGACACACGCTGATTTCAAACTGCTGAACGCATACCCAAATGGACAACTTCTCATCACTGATTGTCCTCGATAGCAGTAATAAAATTGCTTACATGATAGCGAACTGGGAAGGTACGATCCAGTCGAACGACCGTAGCAAGGATTTGTCACTGAAGGTCCGGTCGGTGGAGTTGGCGCAGTTGGTAGAGATGGAGTTGCGACCCTATCTTCATTCCAGCATTTCAGACTATAAACGCACATTTGTTTATCCGAATCGAACGCAAAGGAGTTTGGACACGAAAATTGCCGCAAAACTCCATTATTGCAGATGAAATACATGGCGCAGTCCATCACATCCGCAATCACAGCTCCGGGAAGTAAAAGGCCACAACGATTTTGCTGAGGACTGGTTTCTTGTGCATTAACTGCAGCTGCTAGTCCGACAAAAAGGATAAAAACTAGTGCTGAAATATTTGAGGGTTTGTTAATTACGTTTCATATTTAGTTTTTGATAATTTTTTGAACCTACCATTCATTTCGATGATTTTTTTTTTATTATTTGCTACTTTCAATTTCAGTCTTTTTGACTAGGTACGTTTAACGTTCGCTACTGATTTGATTACAATGTTTCTTACTGCAGCATTAAATAGCGCCAAAACTACAATGAATACAAGATAACGTTATCAGAATTTTTTGAGGCGAAATTAATTTAATCAGATTTTGACAGAGATATAAGAGTTAATTCGTAAACCGAAAAGTTGCCGATACGGATTTTGGATTGTCATTGGAATTGTTTAGAGAATGCGTAATTTCCTTATGGTTGGTACTTGGCATTTTTATGTAGGGGATTTACGGTTCAACGCATAATCAAAGTTCGGCAGTATAACTGGCATTATCTTAATTTTTTGTCAATTTTTTTAACATGCTGATTGCTTCCGTTTTTTTTGTTTTTTTGAAATATATAAGATAATAACATAGTACGTATTTAACTAATATCGGCTTTTATTGTTAAAGGATTTAGTCCAAATAGAGATTGAAAGGTTTGATTCATGAATGTGTATTAGGTTTCCAATTCATGATTCTTTTTGGGAATTCCTGTTTTTCTGTAACAATAACTTTATTAGCATAGTAACTTCAGCTCTATTTTTAGATCATTTATTTTCATCAACTAATGAATCGAAATCTATTTTGGAACACAACAAGTGGTTAAAGTACGTTTTTGTATAATATTAGCTTATCTTATGTTGGTCAGAGGATATAAGATTCGTATTTTTGCTGAGATATTAAAAAATTTAGGGTTAAAGTATACTTTTAGATAGTACAGGCTCGCAGAGTATGTTGATTTGTTGATTATAGATGAAGGAGGTAAAAACTATAAGGCCTTACGTTTTCAGACTTCGTTTTACGGATATTGAGATTTGACTATTGTTACTTGAAGATCTAGTGCTGTAGATAAAATAGCAATACCATCTGCATATTTTCGGATATCTGGCAATGAAAATATTACATAGGATAGGACTGATTCAAGACCTTAGCAGTAATCTTGAGAAGATTTTTCTGTGGCGAGATAGATTACCTTTCAGCTTAATGGTAAAATTTCTTTTCTTAAAAACGAACATATTAAGTGGAAGACATACATAGAGAAAGTTTTAGTTTTAGTTTGTAAACTAAGCCGTCATGCCAAATAGCGTCCAAGCCCTTCACAAACCCAATTAAAAATCAGGGATAAGGCTGCCGACACACGATAGAGATAAAATCGTATTATCTCACTTTTCGATATTACTAGTGTCATTATCCTATACATAATTCGGCCTACTTATATCAAAATATGAAGTTATTACGATTTTATCTTCATCGTGTGTCGGAAGCATTACGTCTTCAATTTTAATCAATGTGCGCATTAAATAATAATATTTAATAATTTAAAATTATTTTTTCCTGTATGTATATCTATAAATATAAATATAATTGTATTTTCTGTGTGTTATTTGTTTATGAATGGCGATAAATTAGTATTTTGATTTATTTGAACAATAACTAAACAGAAACATACGTTTTTAACATTTTTTTCTGTCTGTCTGTCTGTCTTTTCGGCTTTCACGCAAGAACGACTGAACCGATTGTAATGAAACCCCACGCCTTATACCACCTTCCGTACGAAATGACGCATTTTCAAAAATTTTCTTCAAAACAATAGGAGCGAATAATTTGAAATTTAAAAAATATATATAATATAATAAAATATATATTTTTACCATAAATCTGATTGATGGTATCCTTCCACCACCTCTCATACAAACTGCACTTTTTCATGAAATACTATAAACCGATTTGCTCAGTACGTATAAAATTTATCGAGCTCAAATTTTGTACTAAATCCTTAATTAGTATTATAATTAATATAGGGGATAAGTAAACCGATTAGCTTTTCCCCTTCTACCTTATACCTCATACAATGTGACACAATATCACATTTTTTCCAAAATTCGATTTGCTTGAAAAGCATGAAACTTACTGATCTGATATTTAAAATATATCAGTTGCATGATGATGTTAGTTGTTTCTCCAAAAATCACTAAAAAAAACCCCACTCCTTCTACCACCTCCCATACAAGCTGCTTAATTTCACTAAAACTAATGTACCTATTTTCTTGGTATCTATTCAATTTTTAAAGCTTAAATTTGGTACAAACCATTTCGATAGCTACTCTAGCATAATGTAAAACAAATTGGTTCAATGCTGTCATCCTTTCTACAACTCCCAAACAAAATTTGTGCTTTACGCACAATCATAATTCTGTTATGTTTTTAATCTTAATATTATTTTACTTGAGCTTTTTTTTAATTAACACAAGCAACAACTATTTTCATGTCTTTAGCGCTCTGCAATACGTATATGATTTGAAATCACGGGATTGATTTGATCACCAGTCGTACCCATACAAATGCCAAAATCATGGTTTCATTCTTAATAATGTAAGGTTCTAATTTCACCAAAATACAAAGCATTGTATTCAAAGAGCCATTAAACTAAGTAGATTATATATCTCACATAACGTATTACTAACTACATTCTCAAAAATTGGTTATTATAGCAATTTTCATGCGGACAAAGTCGCAGAGGATCGCTAGTCTATTATATAAATTAACTGTCAACAAGTTGTGCGCAACTTTATTATTTTTGAAACAAGTTGCGGATGCGTAGAAAGTCAATATGCAGGTTAGAGTGGTTAGGGACGACTAAGTGGAAGGCGGTTCTTGCGCAGGACTGTTATCAATTTAACAATAATTTGCGGATACTATCAATAGCTCTAGTGCATAAAATCAATATTTCATTCGTATATTTATGCAACTTTGGGTTCTTATGAGAGGAGGGGTGAGGAGTGATAGTAAGAGTGGGTGGATATTAATAATTTTTTAATTGCTTGCTTGAATCATGTTCAATATTCTCTGTATAGAATGTCAGTTTCATAGACGAAGTGGCATAGCATTTTCATAAAATTCAGTGTATTTTACATTAACGAAACCAAAAATTTGTATGGGAGGTGGTAGAGGAGGGAAGGGAATCGTAAAACTTGTGATACAGTCTTATTTCGTTGCTTTTGTAAGGTGTTTATTCAAAATTTCAAGTTCGTAGCTTTTAATTTTTTGGTTATTGGTTGATTTATTTAAATTGGTCGATATTATACTTTTGTATGGGAGAGGATAGAAGGGCAAGTGCGATCACAAAACTGTTGACCCAAATTAATTTCAACTATTTTTAGAAGTCCACCTCCCATACAAATTGAACAATTTCACTAAATCCAATACACTAATTTTCTCAGTACCTATTACATTTTTGAAGCTTTAATTTTCGATAGAACATTCTGATAGCAACTCTTGCACGATGTGAGAAAATTGGTTCAATGCCGTCATCCCTTCTACCACTCCCCATACAAAATTTATTAAAATAAAATAACTTCTCTTTCATGTAGATTATCGCCCAATCGTAGTCCTGTTATTTTTGTTTTTAACATTTTGAGCTTGATATTTTTTTAAAATTTTTTGAAATTAATATGAAAATTCGCACTTGTTGAAAGCGAGTTCTTTAATGAAGAATTTTTTGTAGCTTATAGTATTTTGTTAACAAAGTTTTAGGTAAATTACAATTAGATGGTTTTATTTATGGCCTACACAATTAGACTATTAAATTATCATTCCCTTACTTCTGCCTGCGATAATAATTGATAATTTAAAGAATGTGTATTAGCCTACATGGTGGTTGGATGGGTATAGATAGGGTAGGCATCTGATCGGCGTCATTAGGCGACGCCCAGTGTTGTAACTGTCATATACACATCAATTGTGCTCATCATACCTCCTCGTGGTAGCCACCGGATCCTGGTCTTGTCCATCCGGACTTGACTTGCTGAACTGATGGGCGCGAGTGCTAATGAAACAGAAAAATTCTAGCACTATAATAATATGGCCCTCCAAGTTGGGGGTTGGGCGATGTGTTAACAACTCATCCTCGGAAAAAACACACCCGTTTCGAAACCTGAAGCAACGCCTCGGACTGGATTGATTCAACGGCAACGACAACGCAAACGAAAAATGGACTATTCCTTCGGATCTTGGAACGTGCGATCCCTGTACAGAGCAGGAGCAGTGAGAGAGCTTCTGGAACAGGCAGTCAAATACAATATAAACATAATTGCACTCCAAGAAACTAAATTATTAGGTAGCGAGATTAATGACTTAAGATCGCACACAATTTTCAAAAGTGGGAAATCATCGGGAAGCCGGGAATTTGGAGTTGCGTTTATCGTCGACAAGAAGTTTAAACACCAAGTTACCAACTTCAAATCCGTCAATGAACGATTGTGTGCAATCCGCATCAAAACAAGTTTTTTTAATGTTTGGCTTATTAATGTCCACGCCCCAACGGAAGACAAAGACGACGAAGTTAAAGACGATTTCTACAGCACCTTAGAATCAACATTCGACTCCCTTCCGTCGAATGATATTAAAATAGTATTAGGTGACTTTAACGCGAAAGTGGGCAAAGAAGAAGCATACATAGGGACAATTGGAAGGCATAGTCTCCATGATATTAGTAACGACAACGGCCAGAGGCTGATTGATTTCGCCAGCAGCAAAAACCTTATTATAAGCTCGACATGCTTCCCGCATCGTGACATTCATAAGAGAACGTGGGCTTCACCCGACGGAAGAACATTCAATCAAATAGACCATGTTCTAATAGAGAAAAGGACGGCCTCCTGCATTCTCGACGTGCGTACATGTCGAGGGGCTAATTGCGATACAGACCACTATTTGGTAAAGACCAAGTTTCGATGTCGAATCGCAAACCGAGGACACTCAAAAATACAACCGGTTCCTAAATTCGACATAGGGAAACTCAAAAACGAGAAAATAGTTGCGAAATATGCGTTAGCCTTGGAGAGGCACTTCGCGACAATGCTGAATACCACTGTCAGCATGCCAATAGAAGAAATGTGGCAAAAAATCAAAGATGGCATTACATCTGTCGCAGAGGAGGTGATAGGACAACAACCCCGGCGCAAAAGAAATTATTGGTTCGACAAAGAATGCCAAGATGCTTTAGAACGAAAAAATGAAGCTTACAAAATATTAACGGAACGGCCGACACGAGCCAAACAAGACAAGTACAAGGATCTTAGACGATTTGCAAACAAAATATGCAGACAAAAAAAACGGAAGTACAATAATGACGAAATTAAAAACATGGACGAACAATTTAAATTACACAACACAAGAGCCGCGTATCCCCTTGTCAAAAGGATGAAAGAAGGTTACAAACCGAAAACGACCCTATGCAAGGATGCGGAAGGGAACATTATAAGTAACGCGGAAGATATAAAACTAAGATGGGCACAATATTTTGAACACCTTCTTAACCCGAGCCCATCACCTACACGAACAGCAGCAGCAGATACAATAGCAGGTATAACTGATGTAACAGCTGATGAAGGATCCGCTTTGAGTCCTCCCACACTCGGAGAAGTAAAAACAGCCCTAAGGAACCACCCAAACAACAAAGCGCCGGGCACTGATCAAATCCCAGCTAAACTTCTGAAAGCCGGCGACACCTGTAGCGCATCTCCTACATAGATTAGTCGCGGACATATGGACGCAGGAAATACTTCCTGAAGATTGGCGCAAGAGCATCATATGTCCAATTTATAAAAAAGGTGACAAACTCTGCTGCGAAAACTACCGAGGAATATCTCTGTTGTGTACGTCTTATAAGATTTTGACGAAAATTCTAGAAAAGAGAATTAAGCCCTATGCTGATAAAGTAATTGGTGAATACCAAGGCGGATTTAGAGCTGGACGCTCAACCACGGACCAGATATTCTCAGTTAAACAGGTGCTGGAAAAGTGCTGGGAATATAATATTGATGTGCACCAGATATTTGTTGACTGCAAACAAGCATACGACAGTATCGACAGGCGCGTACTGTATAAAATCATGTTGGAGTTTGGAGTCCCACCGAAACTGGTTCGACTGACAAGAATGACAATGACTGAGTCTTTGTCACAAGTCAGAGTAGAAAACGATCTGACTTCCAGTTTTAAAACAGACAACGGCCTTAAACAAGGTGACGGCCTCGCACCAATGCTTTTCAACTTAACACTCGAATATGTTGTTCGGAAACTTCCCGTTGACACCAAGGGAACACTATGCTTCAAATCCACACAACTCGTAGCATATGCCGACGACATAGATATCCTTGCAAGATCTCTGGGGAGTGCTAAGGAAGTATTTGTAAACCTTGACTCGGTAGCAAGGGAAGTTGGACTACGCATTAATGAAAACAAAACAAAAATTATGACGCAAAACTAGGAAAAAGACGCCAATCAGACAAAATATTACAGTAGGAGACTATAACCTAGAAAACGTAGACAACTTCATATATCTAGGGGCAAATCTATCGAAGGATGGAAGCGAACCCATCGAAATTAAAAGAAGGATAATGATGGCAAACAAGACTTATTATTCGGTACTTCCAATAATCAAAAACAAGAACGTGCACAGGAAAACAAAACTTAAGCTATACAAAACAATCATAAAACCTGTGCTATGCTATGGCAGCGAAACGTGGACATTAACTCAGGCGTCCGAAAAACGACTTAACTCCTTTGAAAGGAAGGTCCTCAGAAGAATCCTCGGACCTGTGAGGGAAGACTCGATCTGGAGAATACGATACAATAGAGAATTGTATGCCATCTTCGACAATCCAGAAGTGTCAACCCTCATAAAATTTAAAAAATTACAATGGGCTGGTCATGTGGAGCGGATGGATGACGGAAGAATTCCCAAACGCACACTAAAAGAGAAAGTCAACGGACAAAGACCGGTCGGAAAACCACGAAAGCGCTGGGAGGATTCGATTGACGCAGACAGCAAATCACTGCTAAGATTTTCAAACTGGAGGACGCGGTCACTGAACCGAAATGGATGGAGGCAAAGCATTCAGGAGGCCAAAGTCCGATTTGGGCTGTAGCGCCATCGTAAGTAAGTAAGTATTAGCCTACATGAATTTTATTGTTAACAGAAGGGAGAAGTATGTTTTTAAAATATCATATACAATGCTAATGTTCTACAACTTACAAAATTCACTTATATTTGTTTTCCTTAAAACTCGTCAAGAATCTTTTCAATAATATACTTCACTTCATGTCTTTAAAAAAAAAATGTTCTTCTTTAATGGGGTAACAGCCCAAATCGTACCTTGGCCACCTGACTTTAGCTTCCTTAACTCTTATTTGCTACTAGCAAACGCCCGCGACTTCATCCGCGTAAAAATAGCAATAATAAGCAATTTTTGAGAGTGTAGTTAATAATACATTATGTGTGATATATAATATGCTTACTTTAATGGCTCTTTGCAGAAAATGGTTTGTATATTGTTGGAATCAGAACCATAAATTATTGAGAATGAAAGCATGATACTCCCATTTTTATGGGACAGGCTCGTGATCAAACCAAACCCGTGATTCAAGATCATATACGTGCTGAAGAGCGTTAAGACATGTGAATAATTATAGCTGGTGTTATTTAAAAAAAAAAAACAAATAAAATAACATTAAGCATAAAAACATAACAGGGCTACGATTGTGCGTAAATCCCAATCATACGATACTATGTATAGATGAAATCGAAATATTTGCGGTGTTAAGAAGGGGAGTGGTAGAAGGGGTGACAGCACTGAACTAATTTGTTTCACATCATGCTAGATTAGCTATAAAAATGTTTTGTACCAAATTTAAACTTCACAAATTAAGTAGGTACTGAGAAACTTAGTGCATTGAATTTAATGAAATTGTGCAATTTGTATGGGAGGTGGTAGAAGGAGAAGGAGATTTTTCGAGAAACAACTATAACTATCATGCAATTGATATACTTTAAATTTCAGATCTGTATCATTCACACTTTTCAAGAAAACCAAATTCTTGTGAAGTCGTGGAGCTGTGTCACATTGTATGGGAGGGGATAGAAGGTGCTTATACCGCGAGTGAACTCCTTTGTTCACCCGCCCACGATATGTTAATTAAAACGCGAGTTTCAATGAATACAATATCCATTGATGATTTATGGGTATTTCGGTACTTGAACCGATATACCAGCGGCGAAAGATATTTTTAAAGAAAAAGACTTTGATTAAACTAATCAACGACCTTTATTCTTGATCATCTAACGACGACTGACGTCTAGTTACAAAAATTCTTACAATCTTCATTTTTCTTTTTGCTTAATAAGCATATTCCCGCGGCGTGTGTATTACAAATTATATACATACCACGGACGTGAGAAAATGCTGACGGAAGGTCTAGATCTTCAAATTACTAACATGCATAACGATATGCACAGAAGGTGCTTGCCATGCAATATTATCGAAATTGAATTGCTGAACTTATACACATGATATTCTAAACAATCTTGTGCATAAGGTGCTGAAATGGAGACGATAAAAGAAAAGAAAAACAAATTCTTTGAATTTAAGAATGTGATGATGACAAAACAAAATTGTTGACCGGGCTTAAGCATCCTCCCCCCGTTGCCACGTTAGTGCAACTCTTCTGGTAGCTGGGGAAGCCTGAAGGCTTCTGCTGGTAAACTTCTTGGGGTTGGTACCGGACGGTCTCTTGTACGCCGGAACTTCACTCTCAAATGCTGCCATCCGATGAAGCTTATGGAGAGGCAAATAATTGCTAGCCCAACATAGCTAACAGTAAATTGATGAATGTCAATTGGCTGAAGCGTTGCAGGAAGTTGCTTCCTTTCCTGCAGTTGGTTGACCCCCGTTTTTAGCTCGTCAAGACTCTTCATTAAAGAGACTCTGTAACTGTGATTGTACATCAATGACGTCACTGCTGTAAGTATTATGAAATCTGTGATATTTCGTGTTGGTACGAATGACGTCGTAAAGGAGCTCGGGAGCAACTGATGCGCTTGAATGGTTACAGATTCCTCTTTTATCGCACAACCGCTGGATAGACTGATGATACCGGAACCTTGCAAAGTGATTTGCAAAACCATGTCTTCGCAAATGACATTTACCACAGCTTGGATCTGAGTAAAGTAGATCCAGTGGTTCGGATTCAACAATTGAATCCAGTGCGGTGGGTTCTCTAGTTTTGTCATGGCGCATTTCGTTTGCGATGCAACATGACTGATGAAACTAAGATCACACGCACTGATGTGTGAACCTCTTCGGTAAAGTGGGTGTAATTGCTTGCACATGTAGCCTAAACTTCTGACGTTATAGCAGGTCCTCAGTGCCTCATCCGGCAATGGATATTATTGATCTCTGTGCAGGTTTATGATTAAGTAGTTGGTACTGAGTTGTATGGCCATAACCGTTCCATTGAGTAAGGTGGGAACGGCAATAAGATGCATCAGCTCGTATCGTTCATCGGACAACAACGGTACTTTAATTCGGAAGATCATTTGATTGGATAGTAAGCGTCCTTCGATTGTCATAATGCTGTAGAGTTCTAACAGGTTGTCATTTTTAACTGGTAGTCTCAGAGCTGCTGGCAAATTTTCTTTGATAACTTGTAGTTCTGCTTGTAGTTGAGCGGGACGCAGCAGCTGTGGATTGATTTTTCCATGATGAGTATCAATCAGGACATCTAACAAGATTGCTTGAGTACGTTGATAGTTGGTAATGATGAGCATCAATCTAACTGCAAGTGACGTAAAGCTCTGAGTGACCTTTTGTTGATACAGCTCCTGCGTCAGATTGTTTATGCGATTGATGGTTTCATTTAGGCCAACTTCGATATCACTGAATTGCTGTTCAACTATTTTTTCGTGATTTAACATGATGTTGACCGTAGAGTCAATAAGTGATGTCTGGTTCTTGCTTAATTCCAGAAGGTAATTTTGATTTCGTTTCACGTTGTTTATGACGTGTGCCATTTTTTCTGCTTACTCAACATCTAGGACCCCGAATAGAGCGTTTGCGATATTACCGACTATGTTTAGCGGGGCTCTTTTTGTTCTCAGACCGCTTTTGGCTGAATGCAACAAAAATTCGTTGTTATTGTCCAGTTCATTGATGCCCTTGTGGAACTGCGTGACTGTATACATGCACGATTGCTCCTTTAGCTGGTGGCATACGTTGTTGAGCTGGTAGATTCCTACCTTTAAAGACTCTAGTTCCATCCCATATGTTTTTAGGCCATAGTAGACGACCACATTCCATTCATGGAGTATGAGATTTGCTGTTCCCATACTTTCGAAGTAAATTCCTGGTAAAGTTTGGAATGGCTTAGTCTTCACCTGTTGCCCCAGTATCGGCATTATCAGGATTGTCATCAAGAGACACAGCAGCACTGAGCTCATGTATCGAAGAGTTTTGGCCCTGGAGGTACTCGCTGTTGACACGGAGCCCAACTCCGGCCGTATCTCCCCATCTCGGTCGGCCCTGTCATCCAGTTTGTGCTTATTTGCTCGTGACGTTTCATTTGTTGCAGTAGGATTTGTGGATTCGTTCTCTACTGGTAGTGGTGCTAGTTTGCGAATTGGTCGACGTTAGACTCCTGAGGTTGTTTTCTCATCTGCTACTCTGATCAATCCATCATTTCCTCTTATGCACTGGATGATACGTCCCAACTGCCATTTCAGAACGGGAAGGTTGTCTTCTTTGAGTACGACCATCATTCCGGGTCTAATATTTTGACAACGCTGTTTCCATTTGTATCTGTGTTGTAATTCACTGAGGTACTCTGTGGACCATCTTTGCCAAAATTTGTGTTTTATGTCTGAGATGAGTTTCCATCTCCGTGAGAGTTTTTTAATTGTAGATTGACTGTGAACATCTACGCAACTCGTTAAAGGCTCGCCTATTAAGAAATGACCTGGCGTCAAGGCAGTGAGGTCATTGGCGTCCGACGATAATGGTGTTAGAGGCCTGGAATTCAGGATTGTCTCAATCTCTACTACGATGGTCTCCAATTCTTCATATGTTACTGGGGAGGAGGCCACATTTCTGACTAGGAAATATTTCGCTGATTTTACTGCGGCTTCCCACAGTCCACCAAAGTGAGGTGCCCTTGGCGGAATGAAATGGAAATTTGTTTCTTTTGAAGTGCAGAAATTTGAAATAGTTTCCCTGGCTCTGGTGGCGTGCAAAGATTCGTGAAGTTCTATCAACTGGTTTCTTGCTCCCACGAAGTTAGTGGCATTATCGCAGTACAAATTCTGGCAGTTGCCTCTTCTTCCTATGAAGCGCTTGAGAGCCCCTATGAAACGTTCTGTTGTCAGGTCGGAAACAATTTCAAAATGAGTAGCCTTGGTAGCGAAACAGCAAAACACCGCGATATACGATTTTTGGGGGTGCTTTCCTCTGATTTTAAAATGTGTGTGGAACGGGCCTGCAAAATCTACTCCCGTATTAATGAACGGGCGAGCTGGCTGTACTCGATTTGCCGGTAGATTCCCCATCATTTGTGAAGCTAATCGGTTAATTTTTTCCCGATATTAATAATAATGTTAATTAAGGATTTAGTACAACATTTGAGCTCGATGGAAGTTACACGTACTGAGAAATTTGGTGTAAAGTGATTCATGAAAAAGTGTAGTTTGTATGCGAGGTGGTGAAAGGAGTGAGGAAACTCAAACAATTTATATACCAAAAGACTGCATTTATAATAGAAATAATATATTCCAAATTTCAAATTAATAGCTTTTATAGTTTCCAAGAAAATTTAATTAATATATATTTTGAAAATGAGTCACTTTGAATGGGAGGGGGTAGAAGGAGTGAGGGGAGTGAAATGAAACCAAAAACAGATTTCATTCCGATGGACACCTAACAAACAGTGCAAGTTTCATTACAATCGGTTCAGCCGTTTATGCGTGAAAAGCGGTCGGACAGACAGACAGACAAAAATTTCAAAAATCAAAAAACTAACTTATACCCATTTATAAGCAAATAACAGACAGACACTACAATTATATTTATATGTATAGATTGTGGGTTGTTAACCTTTTGCACAACCCTTTATCTACGAATTTTCTTTTTCGCAAATTAAGGTAGCCCAGATATGCATAAGCGAGCAGTGTACTGGAACTATACGTCGACCGGGATTTTAACTAATGACCTTCGCATTGTAGATGAACACGCTTCTTACTAATCTATAGCGAGGTTTTCAAAAAATAAAAATAATAATGATTTATGAAAATGTCTCAATTTCTGGCGACGGACATATCCGTCCAAACGGGTAAATATGTCGCTCCAACTGTTCGTTGTCAAAAAATTAATTAGACATTCGTTTATCAGTTCTTAATGCCAATTTAACTGCTTAAATAAAATCGAACGTAACAATCGCATATCAAGGAAACATATCACTGTCTATCATAATTACCGAGTGTTTCATAATTTGATGAAATACAAGTAAAAGCGGTAGCAACAATCTAACGAAAATCACACATTTCTGATTCTGCTATCAATTGATTGTGCAGAAAAAAAAAACTTTTAAGATTGCGAAATTAATTTCATAATGACTAATAAACTGACAGAATTATGAACTTACAAGTCAGACTCAATTTAAGGATAATAACGTATCTTGGGGGTTTTTTTTCGTTCAAAAAAGATAATGTCATCTTCCAAAATCGGATTGAAGCGATGATATTGTGTGATATAAAATATTCAATAATGTCCATATTTCATTTTATCTTTAAGGATATCTACAATTCAAAATGTTTGACACATTCTTTCGATAGCGATTGTAAATAGTATTTAAAGGAAGAGCTGTCTTAGGGAATCGTATAGTTGAAATACAACTTTCGTTTGAAAAACTTGAGTGAAAATTTACTAATAATGGCCGGTTAGTATAATTAAAATTTTAATCTCAAATTAAATCCAAATTATTAATTAAACATTTTAAATTTTCAGGAGCAACAACTCTTCTGATCCTCATTGTTGGATTGGCTGCTACAAACGCGCAGTTCTACAATTCAAACTGCGGCAGTGTCGGTAGCGGTGGTGTATTATCGAATCAACAGGATTGTTCATCATACTATGTTTGTATGAATGGCGTGCTTCAAACAATGCAATGTCAATATCCCATGACATTCGATTCGATGACTCTAACCTGCAGCTATAATAATAACAACAATTGCAACAACCAAATTAATCAGATTTCAAATGGGTACTATCCGAACAACTACTATCCTAGCAACAACTACTATCCAAACAACAACTATCCGAACACCTACTACCCGAATAATAACTATCCGAATAGCTATTATCCCATCAATAATAGTCCCAACAACTATTACCCGATCAACAACTATCCGAATAACAACTATCCGAATAACTACTACCCGAACAACAACTATCCAAACAACAATTATCCAAATCAAATTGATTCCAATTCTGGTTCAAGTGTTTGCTCTGGTGCTGCGGATGGATCTTATGTTGCCAGCTCGTCGTGTTCGACCTTCTACTATTGTTCTCAAGGACAAGCAACCCTCTCTACTTGCCCAAGTGGCTACGGATTCAATTCAGCACAATCGGTTTGCTCTCCGTCTACATCCTGTAACTAAGTTTCAGAACGATTCTCGTCAATTTTTGCAGTAGTAATGTGTAAACATTACACCGCAGTTCATCGTTATTTGTTTAGTATGTAAAATTTTTGAAAGTTATGTATAAATAAATACAATATTGCAATATTTCATTTTGTTTTTATTTAAAAATTATTGAACTTGACTGACCAATAAGCAAGATGATGAACAAAGCAAGATTGTATCGGGAGTGGAACACCTGATCGATACACACCCTTCATCTACCACCTCTATCTGCGACTTCCAAGTGTGTGAACAATTGAAGTGTAGCCTAGTGGGAAGCGTGTTGGTCTATAATGAAAAGGTCGTGAGTTCAAGTCCCGGCCGACGCATAATTCCAGCACACTGCTTGGGAATACCTTAGTTACCTCAATCTACGAAAATAAAAATTCGTAGATAGAGGGTTGTGCAAAGGGATAACAACTCTTTCACAATGATAAATAAAATGTTAGGAAACCTGAATGTTAGGAGGCCAAGGCCCGACTTGGGATGGAGTGCAATTGTTGAAGAAATAGACAGTTAAGAGCTTACACAGAGTCGATATTCTCCAACTTATTTTGCGGTTGGGAATATCGTTATGTGTTCTGTTTGGGAAAGGTGTACAATAGTTTGCAGATAGTTCTTATGCCTGAGAAATATCAATCAATTCCCTGTTAAGACCCCCTATAGGAGGATAGGACAGCCACATTTTTCTTCCACAAGGTGCCATCCTGAGCGTCGGCCTTTATTTGTCGCCAGGACTTGTTTCTTTCTCTAGCATCCTGCTCAACTGTTAGCTTCCATGTCGACTAACCCGATCTTTTCGTTGAAGATTATAATGTAAAGCTAGTTTGGCGATGTTTCGCTGTAGTTTTCTCAAAGTGTGACTGATCAACGGCTAGTTCTGGCTTTGAATCTCAATGGCTATTTCAGTCTGTCCAATTGTACTCCAAACATGGAGATCACTTCTGGCCAAAATATACCTTACATACGTCGAAGGCGAAAGCTCTCTTACAGCTATCAGCTGACACGAATCCTTGAATCTTCGTAAGATTCTTTTATCATAGCTACTACCTTATCTATGCTAGAATACCTCTCGTACACACAGCATACATAGGTAATCTCCTTTAACGCCTTCTGGAAATCCACAAACACGTGATGTAGTGGCGACTCCATTTCGGCGGACTGCACTAAATGTGTTACCAAACGTAGAAAAAAAAATTCTTGTTTCTTTAGATTATTTAATGAACTTTTTAATAGTCCAGTTCAAATCTCCATTTCGGAAATTTCGTTTCTGTTTTAAGTAATTATCTGTCAGTTGAAAGTCACTAAGTTAGTAGCCTTCCTATTTTCGTGGTAATAGAGAATTCTATATGGATTATTTGTACCTGCTGTATGATTTGTCCCGAAATTTTAATACAAAAAATAATATTTTAATAATAAAGTATTGTGATCGACTCGGAAAAAAAAACATAACAGAATTATGATTGGGCTTAAAGCCCAATCACACGATACTCTAGATGAGAAGGAAATGGCTTTAATATACCGGAGAATATGTCATCTCAAATTCTTTCCAATAGTGAATAGAGACTTTTGCATGGGATGTGGTAGAAGTAGAGAGGGAGGTTTGTATTTTTCGTATATGACACCGAATATTGCATGCAAAATGTTTTTTGCTGAATTTAAAGTTTTTAGTTTTCATTATTTTTAAAGAAATTGGTCATACTTTTCCCAAAATTGGGGCATTTGTATGGGAGGTGGTAGAGGAAGTGGAGCGTTTAAGATGATTTTGAAACTGCTTATCATCATCCTTATCACTATGCTTTGATTCAATTTCAAAGTCGATAGCTCTCATATACTTGAAGGAGAAATGCTTTTCTTGAATTTATAATAGAGGTATTTGAAGCGGAGCTGATAATATTTTCTAACTTTTATTTAAATTATTAAGAAACAAATTCTGGCAAAATTTGAAGTTTGTACTTTTTCTGGTTTGAATGGAAATCGATGAACTGCATTTAACAAAAATTCTGCATTTGTATGGGAGGGGGTAGAAGGAGTGTACGGATCAAACCAAATTTTTTTCGAATTATTAATATTTCTATTTCTATACTTTATACAAAATATCAAGTTGATAGCCTTAACAGTTTCGAAGAAAAATAATTTAATTTAAATTTCAAAATTTCGTGAAATTTGTATGGGAGGGGGTAGAAGGAGTGAGATGAAGTTGAAAATTATTTTTAAAATAAATTGCAATTATAATAGAATTAATTCTGAAAAAATTCCGTCTTTTCAGCTTTACTAGTTTCAATGAAAATCGAAAATATATATTTTTCAAAATTGTCCTTTTGTATGGGAGGGGTAGAAGGAGTAAGGGGATCGGGTCAATATTCCGTCATATTAATGACATTTATATCATAATACTTTCACCTAAATTTCAAGTCGATAGCTGAAATAGTTTCAAAGAAAAATTAATTTCTTAATATTTCGAAATTTCATGAAATTTGTATGGGAGGGGGTAGAAGGAGTGGGGGGATGTAGCCCATTCACGAACTGAAAGTTACTTTTTTGCTAAAAATTACACACAAAAATTTTTAGCACTATAGCTCAAAGCTTTCGAAAGTTATGCTGTAGACAGACGCACAGACGGACGGACAGACAGACAGACAGACAGACGGTCACTCGGAATCGAGGTTTTTAAGCGACAACAAATATTTCTGTTTGCGGCTCTGTGCGAGCGTTATTTCTTAGCGTAACAAGGCAAACACAATATACTCTCAGATTTCATCTAGAGTATAAAAATTTGCTACCCTGAAATTTTGTTTTTTCGCGTTTCATGACTAGATTAGCTTAAAAATGAAAAAAAAAAAATCCATCTGTCAGTACGCCGTATGCCGTCCGCCGTACGCCAGTGTGTACGCTCAGCGCACATTAACTTCCAAACCGTTCAAGATAGAAAGTTAATTTTGGGGGGATTGTAGATAGTTGCGGATCTCAGACGGATACCCATTTTTGGGGGTGTACGGGTTCAAGGGGAGGCGGGAGGAGTGCTTAAACCGAAAAATACGAATTTAAATATCTCAACCATGGTTACAGCTAGGAAGCTAAAAATCAACATACATGTAGAGGGGTTTGTGGGACAACTTCTAAGAATATTTTAATTTTTTTTATCCATTGGGGTGGAAAAAAGGGGGTAAAAACAAATTGTCGGCCGAAGTTTTTTCAAATGATTATATCTTTGAAATTACTTACCATAGAAAATTGATATTTTGAGACCATTAAGGTGGCATATAGATGCACTAGAATCAGTTTAGATAGAAGCTACGATTATTTTTTTCGATCTTCGTCATAAAGCGCGATTATTCTCTCTTCAACACATACCAGTCCGTATTAGCTAAGGCTGCCTCGATACCGGCCTGGACAGACATCACGATGAGATGCCTTTCTTGCAGAATTTATGTCAAAAAATTGTTTCGAGTCCTCTAAGAGCCCTCTCGACAATTACAGAAGTCCTTATGAAATTTTCTTTCTCAGCGGATTGGCAAGATCTTTCCGAATGTTCCGAAAGGCAAATAGCTACAGCATCAGTCATAGTCGATATTGGCTACCCGAAAACTCGGTCTTCGAGCGACCAGCGGATATATTTTGAGGATATGCACGATTACTACAAATATTTGAGTTGCCGAAAAGTTACCAAGGATCTACTAGCAAATTTCGATTCGCATCCTATTCACATCATTTCCATTGTTCCTCTCTTTAGGTTTTATTGCACTCAATGCAGACAATTTCAAGCCAATATTGATACATCTAGGAAAACTAAATCGATTTCAATTCTAGTCTAGATGAAATCTAGCTAATGTGCTCATTGACTTAGAGAGCTTAAACTTTGTACACGTTCTTTTCGTCAAAAAAAGGAAGTTCAGGCTCGTTAACGGGTCAAATCAAAACTATTCCCATATAACACATCGGGTTTCTTGGAAAGTATAAAAGTTGTTGATCTGGAGCCAGGTCTTTTTATGATTATTACAAATAGTTATTTCCCCCCCACTCTTTCTACCACTTCTCATACAAATCGGACATGCACGCGACATTTTTCTTCGGTGATAGTAATAATCTTTGTATAAATTATTGAAGTCCCCTCTCTAATTCTCCCACCTCTCATACAAATGTCTCGATTTCATTATACACATTAAGCCAGTTTCCTTGGTACCAATAACTCTTTGAAAACTCAAATTTTTATTAAAGCGTTTCGATTGCGGCTTTAGTATGATGTGAAAAAATTATTTCAATGCCGTTACCAGTTCTACCTTCGCCCTAACAAATTATAGTAATTTCCAAAAGTTACAAAAAATGTTCTGTCCCGATTCATGATTGAGGCTTACTCGCAGTCGTGGTTCTGTTATGATTTTATATTCTATAGATGATATCTGAGAGTATATTGTGTTTGCTATACCGTTTGTTACGCTTGGAAATAATTCTCGTGCAGAGTCGCAAGGGTAAAGAAATATTTGTTGTCGCCCAAAAACCTCGATTCCGTATATCTGTCTTTCCATCTGACTTTAGCATAAATCTCGAATGCCTTGAGCTATCGTGCTGTTTTGTGCCAGTTTTACAAATTTTCGTGAATGGTCTACATCCCTACATTTTGGACAATTAAAAAAAAACATAGCAGGACTACGATTGGGAGTAAAGCCCAATCATCCGATACTCAAGATGAAAGAGAAATTTGTTGATTTTAAGAAAGTGTGTATGGGAAGTGGTAGAGGGGAGACGGCATTGAACTAATTTTTTCCCATCATAATAAACTTGCTATTAAAATGTTGCATAAAAAAATTTAAGCTTCAAAAATTTGATAGGTTTTTAGAAAATTAGTGTATTAAATTTAGAAAAATTGTGCAGTTTGTATGGGAGCTGGTAAAAGGAGCGGGGGGTTTTCAGTGTTTTTTTTTCAGTAATAGCTATGAAGATTATGCAAATGACATCTCGAAAATTTCAGAACAATAACATTCATACTTTTCAAGAAAAACGATTTTATGTATAGTTCTGAAAATGTGTCACTTTGTACCCCCCTTACAAAGTGAAGGAGTGAAGCTAATCAGTTAATTTTTTTTCGATCATACTAATAATTCTAAATAAATATTTAATACATAATTTTAGGTCGATAAATTTTATACGTACTGAATAAATGGGCTTATAGTATTTGAACAAAAAGTGCAGTTTGTATGGGAGGTGGTAGAAGTAGTGAGGCGATTCAAATAATTTGAATACTGTAGATAGCATCATAAAAAATTATAAGTATTCTAAATTTCAGATATGGGTCATTCTTTTACAAACCGTACACCTAATTGGACGACATATTTTCTATTGCTTCCAAAATTTTTCTATAGGTATTATACATCGAATAAGCCGACACGTATGCGGGGACTTTTTTTTAAATTGTTTATTTTAAAAAATATGGATGTTTAAACATTTTGAGAATCGTTGGTTTTGCTCTTCTTAAAAAGCTATTATCTTCGGTTCTATTTGTCCCACAGATTTTGTTCTTATCTCATTTTAAAGGTAATTTTGTAACCTTTTTACTACATTGTTCCAAAAAAAATTGTATTGTTAAATAATTGTAGTTATTAGCAATTAAAGCACTTAATGTCGATTTTCATACTTGCGCCCAGCTGATAAAAAATCGAAAAAAATACCATCGTATTCCTTGATTGATTCTCTAAAAAATACATTTAAAAAAAATGGAGAAATAACGGGACCAACAGAAAAAAAATAATTTGCACCACCGGGCGCGTATGAATAATAAAAGAAAAAATTTAGGGCAAAATGAATGCATTGTTATTTGTGATTTTTCTGAGAACTACGCTTTTGTGATCTGAAATGCTATTCAAGGCGTACATTGGAACAATGATCAGGCAACAGTGCATCCGTTTGCGATTTACAACAAAAGCAATAAACACGTACTATAAATGAAAAGCTTAGTAATGATTTCCGAATGTTTGCATCATGACACCGTAGCCGTTCACGTATTCTAATGGCATTTCTTCAATTTTATCAAAACTAACTTACATAATATCAATAAAATCATACATTTTTCTGACAGAGCGAGTGCACAATTAGCCCAGTCGGATTTGATCAAAAAAGGTCTGTTTGGCGAAATGCTGCGATTTCGATGTTGTTTTTAACCTCATTGTTTTTTTGCGTAGATTACGATAAAAATATTGCGGCCACTGGGGGAGTGGGGGAAAGAATCGAGAAATAGCAAAATTCGCAAATTTTCGTCTGTTTTAGAGGTTTTTTGAGCTTTATTACGTTATACTAAACAGTTTTGAAAAACTAAAAATTAAGTTCGATTGCAGACACTTAGACCTTTCATTTGAGTGGTACATTGTTAAATTCGGTTTATTTAAACCTGATATATAGACTGTTATTCAAGACGTTTTTGACAATTTTCAAAGAATCTGTGTTTTTGGAAGGAAATGAGTATCTCATAGACTGTAAAAAAGATATTCTACCAAAACTTGCGGCATTGTCTCTTAATAAATACACTTTAAATAACTGAATCAAAATTCAGCCCAAATTTAGCCGGTTTCATAGAAATTTCACCTCATGAATATATTAGAAAATGACTTTTCGAGTAAATTTTTTCTTAACTCTTTTTTTAAGGCAGAAGGACTAAATGAAATTTTCAACTAACCTTTATAGTCTTATTGTATTGTGGACATTCTGATAAAGAATTTGCGGGGCTTGAAATTTAATTTGACTTACCCGGAGCCGAGATATCGAACTTTTTATTGCAGATTTTAAGATTTTTGTAATAATAACGTTATTTTTACTTGTAATAAGTGTAGTTACAGCCTATTTTTTGATGAATAAATTCATATTCCTTTCAATTATTTATCCTTAAAATAAATAAAATCAGGATTTTTGGCCAACGCAGAGGAATAAAAAAGTCGACACGTCACTAACACACTAAATTGTTTCGTCGTGCTGCGCACCCGGTGGTGCAAATTATTTTTTTCTGTTGATCCCGTTATTTCTCCATTTTTTTTTAAATGGATTTTTTAGAGAATCAATCAAGGAATACGATGGTATTTTTTTCAATTTTTTATCGACTGGGCGCAAGTATGACAATCAACTTTAAGCGCTTTAATTGCTAATAATACAATTATTTAACAAGACAATTTTTTTTGGAACAATGTAGTAAAATGGTTACAAAATTACCTTTAAAATGAGATAAGAACGAAATCTGTGGGACAAATAGAACCGAAGATAATAGCTTTTTAAGAAGAGCAAAACCAACGATTCTCAAAATGTTTAACCATCCATATTTTTTAAAATAAACAATTTAAAAAAAAATCCCTGCTTACGTGTCGGTTTATTTCATATATATAACACATAAAAAAAAAATAAAGCGATTCTAGAAACAGACGTGAATTTTTTCGGCAAATCCGTACGGTTTGTAAAAGAATGACCCATATATAGCTTTCAGTTTTTGAGAAAATTCGTTTATTGTGAAATTCCGAAATCGAGTCATTTTGTATGTGAGGGATAGAGCGCGTGGAGTGATTTGGCCTGTTCATGAGCTTGGTCTTACTTTTTCATCAAAAATGACGTGTACAACTCAACGTGTTCTCGAGCTAGAGAGGACACGAACGGATAGACAGACATCCGGTTTTGAGATTTTTGAGTGATGATATCAACTTCTTTATCATTAAGTTTTTTTGAGCCTAATTTCTTAGCGTTAAAAACTTTGTGGCAAACTTATAATACTCGCAGATTTCATCTAGAGTGTAAAAATTGGTACAAAATTCGGTTATGTAAATTTTGACGTACTCGTTAAAACAGACAATTTAAAAATGAAAAGAAAATTTAAATTGTTCATGTCTCCACGGGTCCAAGCTAAAATCAGTCATTGGCTTCATTGATTCAATTAAATTATTATTTATATTCACTTGTAACAAAATCAAAAGGCAATAAATGGATGGAATTAAATCATAAAGGATTTTCGTTTGGAACCAGGGAAACTTGTAAAATTTGAATATATTTTTTTTGAAATGGTCTGTTTTAATATTATTTCAAAAATTACTCCACTATGTCCAAATTCGTTAAAACGGAAACAAATGTAAAAAAATCAATAAAATTTTTATTTTTTTATTTTTCGAAGTCCATAACGAAACACAAATGTTCGATAAAGACAATTTAAAGCCAACTAAAAGCAATGAAAGAGCTTTTCATTGAGGATTACTGAACAGAAAATAAAGTTTCTAAACAATGTGAGTAACTACATATCTTTAATAAAATGTGTTATCAGTGGGCGGCAATTATTTATAGTATGCCTCATTGATATCACCAAGCTCACGATAAGTATACAAATTTCAATCTTAACAGTGCATTACAAAATCGTTAGAAATTTTCATTGCAGTTTCACTGATTAACTATTGACTATAGATATAGTCTCAGATGCAAAGAAGTCCGCCGACTTTTTGCTACAGGGCGTTTTCCAGAATGCTGTATTTTTAGTCAAATAAGTTAAATTTTAGGAATCATTGACCCAGCTATCAAGAGGAACCTATGTGGTAAATTTTATGTTTATTTGTAAAGATGTTGCGGCCTGAATATGTAAATAGGTGAATTCGGCTTATTTTACTCGTTGGCTCTCAATTTTCGAAAAATCCTGGAATCGATCATTAAATTGAAGTTTCGCCTAGTTTTGGAGCTATGCGATGCCATTGCAGTCGAAGTAGATTAAGTATTCATTTTTGTTGAAATGAAATCGTACGTATATATTCTTTATCTTAATTCTAGAGAGCAACAGTATACAAGGGAATCTCGGTATTGCTATTTAACAAAAACCACATAATTTTTGATAGCGTCTATATACGTTTTACTCTTGCAACTTGACCGAGATTAGTGATACCAATACCATAGATGTGCTTAGAAGAATAAAGCGACGAATCAACAAAACTATAATAATGGTAGTGAAACGAGGACGCTAATTCAGGCATAAAAAAATGGTTATTGCCAATTAATTTTCTACTTGAAGAACGCGGTCATTGGACTAAGAAAATTGGAGACTAGATAGACAGGAAGCCAAGGCCCGCCTTAGGTTGGTAGCGCGATTGATGAGGATGATGAGTTTCATTCCTCGATTTCTTCCTATCTGGAGCCTAATTCGAACACTTTTGTGAAATTTAAAGTTCGTGGCGTTTTGGAAACACTGTAACGGTGACCCAATAAAAATTTCCATTTATTTTTCACTTAGAGGTAGAATTTAAACAAAATAGCATTTAGGCTCTGGTCCATATGCTGAATTTTAAGTTTGTAGGTGAAGGCTTTGCAGAAACAATTTGAAAAGGGGGTTCCACCCTTTCTCACCAATTCGAAGTCAACATTTTAAAAAACTAAATTTACTTTTGTTCTCAGCATAGTAGTTCGCTCCGAATTTTAATATTCCAGTCCTAACCTTTGTAACAATGCAGATTTCTTTTTCCTTGCAGGCTGAATTTTGAAAAAAAAGAACACCAAAATTATTTTGGGTCGTATGCTCAAGATACCACATGTGTTAAATTAAATGATTAATTACACCATTCGAATGCTGTTGTTCTTCGAATATTAAAATAAATCGGCCGAATGCAGGGTCATATAATTATACTCTAACTGAAATCTGAGCGTGTGAGTAATTTACTCAAAAGTTCCTAACATTAAGGAATAAGGCTCGAAGAAAAAAATATATGAATATATGAGATATATATATTATCACTAAAATATTTCAACACCGAACGTTTCTCTCACCATTTGCTCTCTAATTTGAGAACGCGTTGAATAAGGAAGTTCAAATTTTGTACACGTTACTTTTGAGGAAAAAGTAAGGTCAAGTTTGTGAACGCACCAAATCTCTCCACCTGTTCTACCCTCTCGCACACAAAATTACTCATTTTCAAAAATTTACACCAACCAAATTTTCTTGGTAACGATAGAATACTTTTATCACAAATGTGATTCAAGGCATAGAAGTTATTTGAATTCCCCCACTCTTCCACCACTTTCCAAACAAACTGCACTTTTCAAGTCAGACTATAACACAATTTTCTCAGTACATATAACATTATGGAAGGAGAATTCATGGATTTTCTACATACGATGATAATGCCCATCGCGTAAAATCTCAATTGTGACCGAATTTAAGGCTAAAAAAGTAACAAATTCCATAAATTAACCACCGTATTCACTAGATTTGGCTCCGTGCTACTTTTTCCTATTCCCGAAACTGAAATTACTGCTTCATTCCCTTTCTCAGTCGATCGAGGAGATAAAACAAAATTCGCGAAGGAGCTGGAGGCCATACCAAAAAGTGCTTATGAAAAGTGTTTCGAGGACTGGAAAAATGCTGGCATATGTGTATTGCATCTAATGAGAATTACTTTAATGACCACAAAATTAATATTTATAATTAATTAAATGTTTTGCGTTTTATTTACAAATTCTCAGTACTTTTTGGTCAATGCCAATAACTTAAGTGTTTTGCTTTATTTAGACAAAAGCTAAGTAAAAAAATCCGGTTTTGAAATTTTTGTCTGTCTGCTTGTCTGTCCGGATTTAACTCAAAAACGGCTGAAGCGATTGCAATGAAACTTTCACAGTTTGCTATTTATGGTTGAAGATATAATCTGCATTTTATTTTATTTCAATGTCTCAAGGTCTCAAACTACTCCGGTTTACGTCATAACGTAAGTCGAGGCACTTCCGATTGGTGTTAGCTTTTTTATGAAAATAAGTTTTGTTAATGATTGTAGTAATTCTAGCAAGAATAATCGATATTCCTCCACGCCTTCTATCACCTCCCATATACATGTCACAACTTCAACACTTGAAAACTATTTTTGATTTAATTTGTTTTAAAATGAAATTGTAGTGTTCTGATTTGATTGTATTAAAGTTGATCAGGATCATTTAAATTTTCCTCCCAATCCTATCACCTTCAGTTCAAAATGTGTTATTTTCAGATTTTTTTGTTAATTTTCTTGAAATATGTCAAAGTTACTTACTTAAAATTTTGTATATGACTATGACGTCTTAGTAATAATTGGGATTATCGTATAATAAATGAATTGAATTCCCAACCCCTTTTAGCAGTTCTCACAGCAGACCCAAGCATAATATATTTATGATCTCGAAAATCCCAATCATTTTAAGTAAGAATACTTAGATAATAAAACGGGGAGGTTGGAACCCCACACGGACCTGTTGAAATTCTAATGTCGTGATTTCATAATTCACATAAATAAATTTCTCTGACATATGTTTCTACTACAATTTTAAACTAATCGCTTAAAAACTTTATTTATTCTTCGTTGTTTGGCCAGGATATATACTAGTAATATATTCTCAAAAATTTCATAACATTACAATTCTTACGCGTACGTCGCGGGAGTTATATAACCACATATCATACAATTAATATTGCACATCCCTAAACATATTCCCAAAACTCTCCGATTACCCGAAACACATATTTTTCCCACATCAGCACTTTCCCAGCAATATACCCATGTCAACCACCTTCCCAGAAATAGATAACGTTGCACCTACATTTTTCTCATGATAACCTTTGCACACCTGAAACCGAGACAACACCTCAGCACAATTTGTAATAAACTTTATTTCATTTTACTTTATTATTTTAATAATAAAGTATTGTGATCGACTTGGGAAAAAAAAAAAATTTGCTACCCTGAAATTTTTTTTTTTCGCGTTTCATGACTAAAATAGCCTAAAAATGCAAAAAAAAAAAATCCGTCTGTCTGTACGCCGTCCGCCGTACGCCGTACGCCGTACGCCGTACGCCGACGTGTACGCTCAGCGCACATTAACTCCCAAACCCTTCGAGATAAAAAGTTCATTTTTGGAGGGATTGTAGGTGGTTGCGGATCTCAGGCGGATACCAATTTTGGGGGGTGTACGAGTTCAGGGGGAGGCGGGGGGAGCGCTTAAACCAAAAAATACGAATTCAAATATCTCAACCATGGTTACAGCTAGGAAGCTAAAAATCAACATACATATACAAGAGTTTGTGGGACAACTTTTAAAAATAACTTAATTTTTTTATCCATTGGCGTGCGAAAAGGGGGGGCTAAGAACCAATTGTCGGCCGAATTTTTTTTTCAAATGATTATATCTTCGAAATTACTTCCCATAAAAAATTGATATTTTGAGACCATTAAGACAGTATATAGATCTACTAGAAGCAGTTTAGATAGAAGCTAATTAGTGAAAGGGGGAGGGTCAGGGGGGGTGCAAAGAAAAACACTTAAAAATTAATATCTCAACTATCTCTTATGCTATGTAATTGAAACTTAAAATGTATACTAAACTTCACTAGCGATATATGAAAAAAATATAATATGTGGACATTATAGTAGTGGGGGGAAATGGGGAGCATTTCAAAAATGGCGTACTTTCCAAAACTACAAATCATCAAATCTCAAAATTGAGTACAGATATCAAATCAAAAATTAGCCAGATTGTAGAACTACGTAATTTTTAATTTTGGTAAAAAATTGGAGTTGGGGGGTGTAAGGGGAGGGAGGTGGAAAGCAAAAATGTTGAAAATTTTGAGTGATTTTTTTATGGCTCTGGTAAAAGATACAAAGTTTAAATTTTGCATGTCGACACATCTATTTGATATAGATAGAAAAAAAATAGTAATTTGTTCCAAAATTGTTATGCTCCGAAGTGGGGGTCTAACGTGCACAATGTGTTTCATGTGGAATGAAAAAAACACATAAACTGAAAATTTTTGAATGAAATTTTTAGGTAGAAACTTGAAAATTTGGGAAATGCATTTAAAAAAAATCTCTAAAAGTTTGAAATATTAACTGGTCGAATATTTTTAAAACTTCTACTCCCTCCGATACAAAATTATTTTTTCGACCAATTTTAAGAAATCAATTATCACCTAACTATCAAAAGCTATCAATGTGAAATTTTGCACAAAAAACTTAGAAAAATAGTTAAAATAAAATTACGGTAAAAGTTTTGAAATCGTGCCTGCCCTTCTACCCCCTCCCATACAAAAGCATGATTTCGACCAATTTCATTAAATCAACTAATAACCAACAAATTAAAAGCTACGAACTTGAAATTTCGTACGAGCACCTTACAACAGAAAAGAAAGAAAATTCCATCACAAATTTTACGATTCCCCTACCTCCTCTACCCCCTCCCATACAAAATTTTTTTTTCGAGCATTTTTAAGAAATCAGTTATCAGCTATCTCTTAAAAGCTATCAATTTCAAATTTTGCATGAAAACTTATAAAAGTAATTCAAATGAAGTTGTTTTAAAAGTTTTGAAATTGCGCTTACCGTTCTACCCCCTCCCATACAAAACTATGATTTCGACCAATTTCATTAAATCAACTAATAACTAACAAACTAAAAGCTACGAACTTGAAATTTTATACAAGCACCTTACAAGAGAAGCGAAATAAAACTGCATATTAAATTTTACGATTCCCCTACCTTCTCTACCCCCTCCCATACAAATTTTCGGTTTCGTGAAAATAAAATACACCGAATTTTATGAAAATTTTATGCAATTTCGTCTATGAAACACATTCTATACAAAGAATATTGGACGTGATTCAAGCAATTATTAAAAAGCTGTTAACATCCACCCACCCTTGCTATTACCCCTCCTCCTCCCCTCATAAAAACGCAAACTTGCAGAAACGAATAAAATATTGTTAAATTGACAACAGCCCTGCCCAAGAAACCCCTTTGCACTTAGCTTTCCCTAACCACTTTAACCTGCATATTGACTTTCCACTCATCCTCAACTTGTCCCAAGAATAATAAAGTTTCGCCCGACTTGTTGGCAGTTTATTTAATAAAAACATAATTGTAAATCAGTTCATTTTGATCAGCAGACGAATAAAGATCGATATAAAGTTAAAACTTGCCTTTTTTTTATTAAAAGTCCGGTCCGTACACGTATTTCGGGCGATCGCCAGTAATAAATAAAGTGTGTGCAATCAGTTTCTATGGTTGTACAATATGGAAAGTTATCGCGGATACTTTCATGAGCCAATACCACCGAAGCATCTCAGGAATGTTCTAGTCAGATATTATCTCATACGACGAACTTTGGATTACAACTATACAGACTAAGACATGCATTACGATTCACAAGTGGAAGTAGCAGCAAATTTGTCACTTTTTAAGGAAGCTAGAGTAAAACGTCTTCAAACCAGATCAGAATTATAGCCATGAAAAGAGACGTCGGGTAGGCCAGCATGTAGCACATGAAAATGAGCAACTGAACAGAACGCTAGAGGAATAAGCAAATCTTGGAGATGACTGAAGGCGTTAGCTGAGTATCGTGCAAGAAGTAGTAAAAAGTTTTCTAAATTTAAAACAACCATCAAAAATTGCATACAGTTTGATAATAGCTAACGTTGTTACCGTCATGATGTGAGAATCCTCAAGCTTATAATCTGGTGGCCAGAACCGATTTATAACTCCTTTATGTATTGTAACTTATGATATAAGTTACACAAAATTATACATATAAACTAGTAACTAAATTTGTTCTATTACTCAAATTATTTATTTAACTTTCGGTGACTACATAGTACACCTCATCCGTATAATCTACATGTAAATAAGTAGATTAAGTTATATGGGTTTTTTGTAAATGCTCTACAGCCCTAACTCAATGATCCACGATAAATAAACTAAATACCATTGGAAAGGAATTTTCATCAAAGTGTGCCTTTTCCGGGTTCCAGGACTCTACCTATTTCGGTTCTGGTTTGTCGCTGAAATACGGCAATATTGCGAAAGAAAAGGCGAGAGGGAAATTACAATGTCATCTCATACTCCAATCAGGTCACGACATACAACAAACATACAAAACCCAAAACACAAACGCCATTCATTGATACCGATCTTTCATTCCAGAGCGTATACTCCAATGCATACACTCGATCGACACTAACAGTTGGATATTTAGAGTTCTTGATTTGTTGGTAGCATATAACGTTTCTTTTCAGTTTGTGATCGTTATACGTAGACATGATGCCTTCGCGTCTTTTTTTAACTCACAAAAATTTTACTGTGGTCCCTATTCTCTATTACAGCACGCATTGTTGGACACAACTAAGTCTGTTTCGAATCTACCGGTTAGTATTTATCTAACATTTTGTTTCGCGAACTATCTATTTGTTCTTCATTCTTTTTTTTTTGCTATATATCTATAAATATATGAACAGTGAAAAAAATATATATGTAGATACCCAACAGAAATAAAGCACTTCAAAATGATCATTGAAATGCGGTTTGTAGTAGCAATAATTACGTTCTTTTGCGTGATCCCTGTCGTTATTGATGCTGTTTTAAAATTGCGCCATTTGCTTTTCTCCAATTAATAAGAGCATCACAATTTTAAATTTATATGCTGAAAAAAGATTTTAAATTTAGCAATACTGATGCATTTTATTCCTCACTTTCGAAGTCTTCTAATTTTCCCCGGTGGATAAGATGTTGCAATATTCTGTCAAAGTATATGCGATCGGGTCTTACTAAGGTAAATAATTTTTCCGCACTTTCCACTTTTTTTTCCCAGGTCAGCGGTAAAAAAGCACTTAATCATCATCAATGGCGCGACAGGCCCGGGCTCTGGCCTCCTGAAGTCGTCGCCTCCAATTGTCTCGATCGAAGGACCGCGTCCGCCAGCTGCTAATTTTTAAAATGGCCTTGCTGTCTTCATCAACCGAGTCTTCTCATCACTTGCGTGGCTTGTCTACTGGCCGGTTACCACTCGCTTTGCCTTTAAGAGCACGTTTGGGGATTCTTCTGTCTTCCATTCGCTCTGCATGGCCAGCCCACTGCAATTTACATAGCTTGATGAACGTTGAAGCTTCTGGCTCGTCGTAGAGTTGATACAACTCATGGTTGTATCTTATTCGCCATTCCGTCCCTTCCTTCACAGGTCCCAAAATTCTTCGGAGGACGTTTCTTTCGAATGCGTTCACTGCTTTTTCGGAAGTTCACCCACGTCTCGCTGCCATAACAGAGCACAGGTCGTATAATAGTTTTATAAATCCGCAGCTTATGGTTCCTGTGCACTTTCTCGGATTTCATTATTGGAAGTACCGAATAGTACGACTTATTTGCAAGTATTATCCGTCGTTTGATTTCGTCATACCGTCCTTTGCTAGATTAGCCCCAAGATATATATGCAGTATTTCAGCGACACAGTTTGAAATTTCGAAATATTAAGAAGTGATTTTTCTTTGAAACTATTTAAGCTATCAACTTGAAATTTAGGTCAAAGTATTATGATATAAATGTCATTAATATCACGGAATATTGACCCATTCCCTCTACTCCTTCTACTACCTCCCATACAATTGGACAGTTTTGAAAAATACATATTTTCGATTTTCATTGAAACTAGTTAAGCTGAAAAGACGAAATTTTGTCAGAATTAATTCTATTATAATCGCAATTTATTTTAAAAATAGTTATGAACTTCACCTCACTACTTCTACCTTCTCCCATACAAATTTCACGAAATTTTGAAATTTAAATTAAATTATTTTTCTTCGAAAGGAAAGCTAGCAACTTGATATTTTGTATAAAGTATACAAATAGAAATATTAATAATGCAAAAAAATGTATTTTGATCTGTACACTCCTTCTACCCCCTCCCATACAAATGTATAATTTTTGACAAATACATTCTATCGATTTCCATTCAAACTAGAAAAAGTACAAACTTCAAATTTTGCCAGAATTCGTTTCTTAATAACTGTTAGAAAAAATTATCAGCTCCACTTCACTCCTTCTACCACCTCCCATACAAATATCTGTATTATAAATTCAAGAAAAGCATTTCTCTTTCAAGTATACATACATATGAGAGCTATCGACTTTGAAATTGAATCAAAGCATGGTGATGCGGATGATGATAAGCAGTTTCAAAATCATTTAAACGCTCCACTTCCTCTGCCACCTCCCATACAAATACCCCAAATATCAGGAAAACTATGACCAATTTCTTTAAAAATAATGAAAAATAAAATCTTTAAATTCAGCAAAAAACATTTTGCATGCTATGTTCGGCGTCATATACAAATAATACAAACCTCCCCTCTACTTCTACTACCTCCCATGCAAAAGTCTCTATTCACTATTGGAAAGAATTTGAGACGACATATTTTCTGGTATATTAAAGTCATTCCCATATCATCTAGAGTATCATATTTGGGCTTTAAGCCCAATTATAATTCTGTTATGTTTTACTATTGCGTATGCGTCCCGCGTTTTATTTAGTCTCATATCGTCGTCCATTTTTTGTATCTTGTATCGTGTTGGTCGTTCACTAACCATTTTGTAAACCTTGTTCTTTCTGTCTATTGCATCGGGGCATTCTTGGTCGAACCAATCATTATTTTTTCGCCGTGCTTGATATCCTAAGGCTACCGACACACGATGCGAGTTAATATATATTAACTTCCTATTTTGATATAAGTAGGCCGAATTATGTATAGGATAATGACACTAGTAATATCGAAAAGCGAGATAATATATATTAACTCGCATCGTGTGTCGGTAGCCTAACATCTCTTCTTAGGATTTAATGTCGTCTCGTATTTTCTCCAATGGCATATTTTGAAGCACTTGCGATATGTTTTAAATGCGCTTAATTTGTCGCAGGTAGTTTTATATTAGGGATCTTAGTTCGCAAAGCAATCGCGTTAACCACTGAGCCTTCTTCACCTAAAGCTTAAGTTGGGGATCATAAGCCGCTATTAAAATGCTTTTCCTTAATATCTTCAGAAGTGATCTTGAAGCACGTGTCCTGCTATTTGTAAAACAGAAGGATCAGATCAGCAATTACAGATCATTGGTGACTTATGCGTAATAAGGTATTGCATAAACTCATTCAGTCACGTAGGGACTGCTGGTTGCTAATACGATATTATAAAACTACAGATCTATATGATTTCAGGCCACCAAAATGAGTTGAGAAATACATATTTCAGTTTAACTAAATAAAATAAACGTGGAACAGCTCAGTATTGACCCAGCAATGTGCAATTTTATGGAGCTACAACCGAAATCGATCCATGCCTGCTGATTATGAACTTTTAGAACCAACATAATAATAACATAAACTGATGCATCTCTTTTAAGCACTTGCCGACTATTACATATGTTACTAGGCCCATAATTACTCAGCCTAATATTAATGATTTTCCGAAGCATTCGACAGGTCAGCTTTATTCCAGTGGTTCGATGCGTTTCATTGTTTCATTAATTACAATACTGCGATTTGAGATCGGACCACTCCCGTGATTGGTAATCGATAAATTTAGTTACGGGTCGAGAAGGAACTTAGTTGGACGTAGGCGCCAGGCCCTTTTAACGTTCAATGAAATGATTTCCCCCCATTTGATTGATAGGTTCAGATCGGTTCATCGAACTATGTGCCATAGTAATAGCTAAATGTTCAATTTTGATACAAACAGTGGGTCTTATGTCAGTTTTCAATGCAACCGACAAGTTAATCTTTCAAGTTAATTTGGAATTAAATCGGTATTATTTGATATACAATAGCCCTTTATGACGAAATCCGAAAGTGAGATGATTCGGAATTGGGTTTGTTTATGATTGTTGTCAAGTAAATCGCAACTTTCTGAAGGCAATCCAAGTAGGTTTTCATTTCCATTCTTATCAATTTTTTTATGACCGTTTTTATTGTTCAATACTTTTTTTTACTAATGTGTTAAATCGTTTATTGTTCGTTGCATAACATAAATGCACATATGAAATCGAAATTCTATTACACAATGTTGCTTTTATTGTTGTTCAGTGAAAGTTGTTCCCTAGATGACATTGGGATTCTGATATAAAATATGCATTTAAGGGATTTAATTGTATTTCATCAATTTTGTATTGATTGGTAATAAAAAAACAGTTTCTCGAAATGCGTAATCGTCACGAACATGAATTTTAGTGCAGAAGGTTCTTATGATTAAATAAAACTAGCTGGTAATTAGTACATGCAACTCGATCTGTTTTTTAAACACAAATTTAGACTAAGTAACATTTTCTTGTGGCAATCTGTTCTACAAGCTAAAATTTCTTGTGCACCTTAATAATCGCTTTTACAAAGGAATATTTCAGTCACATATGTGGATAATGTTGTTTATTACCCTCCTACTGATGTTCGACTCAAAATAACATATTTGAATTTGAAAAAAAAAATGAAATTCACTTAGTGGAAGAGGAGGCACATTTTTATACCTGGATAATTTTTTCTGTTTCAACCATGTTCCAGAAGTGATTCCCCTGATAAAAAAGATCGTGGAATACCTGTATACTTCTAAATGATCGAACTAGACAAACATTGAACTTATCTCAGAAGAAATCCCCTGCGTAACTTCATTGAAAAATATTTCGCTGAAAAAAGGCGGGGAACTCCAATCTCCCAATAGTGACGTATAAATTTCACATGCAAAACTTGATAATAAGTTTGTATAAAAGCGAAAGCAAACCAATAGATCGGCATCAAATCAGAGCTCGATTCTCGTCTAAGGCAGTTCTAGCTTAGCCACAAAACTTTAAAATGAACTCCAAGCTCTTAATATTTTGTGCTTGTTTGGCACTCGCATCGGCCAGTTATCTCACAGATGAGGCTGGGAATCTGGCGCACACTTTTGAGACTGAAGATGCGATTTACGTTAGAATTACGGAAGAAGAAGCTGAACACTTGAGATTACCGCGTCATGCGGATTATCTAGAACTGGAACCTCCAATGACCGGACATGAACCAGGATCGAAAATCGTAAGTTGGCTTCTTAAGCTCTTGAGACCCTATATTAATTTTTACTTCAATATTCAGACATTCATTCCAAGTGAGGAAGTTGCGCAAGAACCTCCGTTCTTGAAACCAAGCCAGAATCACAAGTCCAACTTTGGTGGCAGATGGCGGAGACAATTGTGGGCCCAAGGCGGAGGTGGATCCGGCGGATTTGACTTCAATGCTGGCGGTCGTGCCAAATTGTGGGAACGTGGAAATAATGCCGTTCATGGATTTGCTTCAGTCGGTCAGCATGGAAGTTCAAGCAATTTAGGCGGTGGATTGAGTTTTTCGCGTAGTTTTTAAATTCTAAATAAATTTATTTATTTAACATATTTTAATAAATTATTAAATTATTTTCTTATCAATTTAAGTTTTGTTTCTTATAATTCCAAGAAATGAAAAGCCTTTCGATATTTATACTACAGATGAAATCTGAGAGTATTATAAGTTTGCCACAAAGTTTGTAATGCTAAGAAATAAGGCTCGAAGAAAAAATGGATGATACAGAAGTTCATAAAATCACTCAAAAGTCTCAAAACCGGATGTCCGTCCGTCCGTGTCCTCTCTAGCTTGAGAACGCGTTGAGCTAGCAAGTTAAAACTTTGTATGCGTCGTTTTCGACTAAAAGTTAAGGTCAAGTTTGTGAACGGGCCAAATAGCAAAGCCCTTTCTACCTCGTTCCGTACAAAATGACACAATTCAATTTTATAATAAACGGATTTGCTCGAAAAGTATAAATGCTATTGATCTGAAATTTGGAATATATTACTTTCATGGTGATTTCAATCTACTGGAAAAAAAATATATGTGTATTTCCCTTCCTTCCACCACCTCCCATACAAACTGCACTTTTTCGAGAAATACTCTACATCAATTTACTCAGTGCGTATAAAATTTGTCGAGCTGAAATTGTGCACTAAATATCTATTTAAAATTGTTAGTCAGACAAAAATAAAAATTAGACGGTTAGCTTTACCCCTTCTACCCCCTCCCATACAAAATGACACAATTTTGCAATTCGACAATAAAAGGATTTGCTCCAAAAGTATAGATGCTATTGATCTGAAATTTGGAATATATTACTTTTATTATAATTTCAATCTACTACATAAAAATTATTTGAGTCCTCCCCTTCCTTCCACCACCTGCCATACGAATTGCCTTTTTTCATGAAACATTCTAAACTAATTTACTTAGTACGTATAAAATTTATCGAGCTGAAATTGTGCACCAAATATTTATTTCGAATTATTAGTAAGACTAAAAAAATTAGATGATTAGTTTAACTCCTTCACTCCCATACAATCCGACACAATTCATCAACTTCACAAAAAGTCAATTTTTCTG